>CAUDMG010003338.1:342500-545000 GCA_958450375.1 Homarus gammarus
CCCACACCACCCCTCATCCCTTCCCCCACACCACCTCTCCTTCCCCCCACACCACCCCTCCTACCCCACACCACCCCTCATCCCTTCCCCCACACCACCTCTCCTTCCCCCCACACCACCCCTCCTACTTCTCTACCACACCACCCCTCCTACCCCACACCACCCTTCATACCCCACCTCTCCTTCCCCCCACGCCACCCCTCCTACCCCTACCACCCCTCCTCCTATCCGTACCACTCTCTCTTTCCCTCACCCCTACCCTTCACCCCTCCCTCCTACCCTTCACCCCAGACCTCTAGATCATAACACACATAAAAGTACTTTGGAATATAATAAGAGATGACTGCCTTAACTCACATCCAAACCTGGGAAATGATAAATAATCCCCTGTGCTCAAGAAGGGACTAGGAACCCACCGCTCCCTTATGATGTCCGTATGGTCGAGGGTGAGGTGGTTGTCAAGTAGTAGAATGACTCTTAGATGACGAGATAAGATGCGCCTGTGATGATGGGGTGGAGGGAATGGTGGTGAGGGAAGAGGGATAGTGGTGAGAGGGTAGAAGGGGGTGGCAGCGAGGGAAGAGGGGTAGCAGTGGGGGGTAGAGGGGTAGCAGTGAGGGGGAAGGCTTGTAGTGAGGAGGGGGAGAGGGGTGATAGTGAGGGGGGTCTAAATGAGGCATATGATCAATTTCAATTATACGGCAGATTATTCAGATTTCGACCAGGTGTGAGCGTTCGCAGGAGCTTATTCTGTTGCCTCAATTAAATTAACACTTTTGCGTTAAGACATGATGTACGCTTGGCCAAGTTGTTTGTCTTCTTGTTTGTTTGTTTATTGTTATTGGCGTGTGTGTGTGTGTGTATATATATATAGTTAACAAGGTGACAGTCATACAACTTATGATATATAACTCAAGTGTATAGTACTTCTCACATATAAATTTGTGTATGTATGTGTGTACAGTATGTATCTATGTATGTATGTACATATATATGTATGTATGTAGCTATGTATGTATGTATGTATGTATGTATAAACAGAAACTACTAAGTTACGTCACACACATATAATATTAATTACTAACCTTCCACACCAATATTAAAAATAAATCACATACGACTTTTACAAATCCCAGAGTCAAATCAGTCCATTGCCGTGACGTCACTAGTACCCATCCCCCCCCCCCCGCCCCCCCACTCACTCTCCCAATATTGATAAGTTAAAACGGGGAGAACTATGTCGCGGTGCTCATATTAATTGTATAAAAAAAATACCGTATTGTTTATATCGTGTGTATTCAACCTACTAATGAATCTTTCTGCATAATTCACTAGCATTAATTGTGTGATCAGGGTAGAATTTTTTTTTACCCTCGTATGCTAATTATACCTAAAACGATTATGATTAAAGCTCTATTTTCCTAATTAATTTGTGATGTTTACAGATGAGTAAACAACATGTCATATCAGAATATATAATTTTGTTTGGATAAATATCTTATATAATCAGAAAGTGGGAGGCTATTGGGAATTGTCATGTTAGTATTTTTTTTTAGATTACATGTGTTATGTGTGAGAATTTATTAGCTGACGTATAATCGATAATTTCTGGCGTAGTACTGATGAGTGATGACATTGGTTAAGTTCCCTGGTCGATAGTTTCTCTCTCTCTCTACGTGCTATTCTTTCTCCTCTTTTTATTACGTGTATCTTTACTTTATTATTATCAGTAAAAATATCAACCGACTTTCAATTATTTCATCCTTTCTGTCACAGTTTATTGCATTCACAGATGAACTATTTATGAGATATTCCCGTCTGTCAGTATTTTTTTACCTCTTTATACTATGTCACTTTATCCGCATTTAGGGACTCGTTTGTCTCTACTAGTGATCCCGACACTTATCTCGTACTTCTTATACGCTATTGACACTCTACTGTCACTCCTTTCCTTTTACACTCCCCTCTGTCCTCCCTCCGACACCCCGCCACCACTAGGAGCGGTTAAGCCCCTGCGTCGTGGCCACATCAAAACACCCGCCATGGGGGAGCCTTGACGCGCCTCAATCAATCTTTCAACAAAATATATTATAACATTCTGAATTACCTTGTGGGTTTGTTTATGGTAGATTAGTGTTTTTTTTTTTTTTTTTAGCTGTGGTGTTATATATGTGTATGTATTTTCTTTTTACCTGGGTGTGTGTCATGAGGCGTCAATTTTCTTTGATCGAATTTCTTAAGATTATCGGCGGGTAAACTGTAATTTTTTCCAAATAAAGGTTTCACGAATATTGGTTAAGGTTCATTAGAGTATAACCACGGAACTTTATTGATATTTATATAGGAAGATAGAGAAGAAAAAACCTACCGATTTTCAATCACAAATTTATATATTCGAGTTAATTTGACATTTTTTTCACTGAAGAAAGTACATTGTGGAAGGTTAAGTTCGTACTAACTTGTTCACTGGATTCATTGTTACTTCTTACGGGGCTTAAAACCCACTAATCTGAAGAAGTTTGCTCAGATTTTTTAATTAGGCTTGGTTAGTCGTAGGATGGCAAACCATTCAAGGTGTTTTTGTAAATATCGCTGCTGCTGCAATTGACGTTTTCAAGGCCTTTGGTGTCAGGCAAACTTCTGTAAAGTGTCCAAAGTATGCAGACCAAAGTCGATAGACAGACTGCCATTATTGTAAAGATAAACACGTGTGGTTTATCAAGAAACGACACAAAATCACCAGGACAAGGGTAAGTTTAGGTTAGATCAGGTTTGTTTAGATTTGCTTTGGTCACTTTTTATTTTTTTTTTTTTTGTGTGTTTTTACCCCACATTTTCCCTCTACTTCAAAGCCCTACCCACTTTGTGCGATCAAAATTTTTGGTATGGGGGGGGGGGGGTCATGAAAAATACTAGACCAACTTAGTTTTGTTCATAATTTTTGTGGCCGTACTCTACTGAATTTTAACCACAATGTTTACTTTATAAATATTTGCTCTACCTGTAAATGGGTTGAAACTTTATCACTTTACACTTACCTTGTGTGTTGTACGACAGACTTCCACTGTAATTAGTTTATCTTAGCCTTTGTAATTTAAGTAAAGAAGTTGACATTTACATTCACGTGTTTCTCCTTATTGTCATGTATGTGAAAATTATACTTGTATTTTATAACAAACATTGATCGTGTACTAAGAACACTTTATTAAGGCTTTTTGGGGTAGTATCTTTCTGGGTTACGAATATATAGTACATACATACGGTATCATATGTATTCATATTGCAGTTATGCCTCAGCGTAGAGCACTATATCTCTCTCCTTGGAACACACCGTTGGTTTATGAGGCGTATATGTGTATTGCTAACAGATTTAGAGATATTGGCTACAATTAATAATATAACTGGTTGTAAACAGTGTCTGGGCCTCGGTCGTGCCCGGAGAGAGGTGGACCCAGTGTCATGATTTTAGTAGCCCCATAGATATTACTCGGCGATAAAGGAAAAAAGGCGCGGTGACAATTACTGTAGTAGTGTAGGACATTTATGGAATCTGTAATGTAAATCTTAAATCTGAACTTTTCTGCTCAGGTTATAGTCCAAGATCTGTGGGAGATACTCTGTAACAGTTCTTTATCAGTTAACTTTAAACCCATTAAGTGGTAGGGATTTCTCTCAGCTGGAAGTGCAACACTACTCCTCAAAGGGTTAAAACTGTGTAAGGTTAGGGGGGGGGGGGGTGTTAAAGTCAGTTTATGACATTGGCTGGAAGAAAACTGTTTACGGAGGGTCGTTGAAAGCACCCGAATTAGTCACAAAGCAGTTAGTTGTTCTAAACAAATTATCCAGCCTATTATAACCCGTTCGTAGAAGCTCACAACTAGGTATTTGGTTAAAGCAAAGTGTCTTTCCGCCAGTAGAAATAGTTCCTACCGGTCTACTAATAATCAGACGGCCTAAAATAGTCTTGAGATTTTAACCGTACAAGAAAGTGGCTGAAGGAGTCTCCCAGAAGCCCCCTCCTCCCCCTCTAACCAGTTATTTGGCCCCCTAATACTTGGCCAGGTCATTAGGACACACAAACTATCGATCGGCGGCTTTTGTATCGTGGACACACAGAGACTCTTAAGCGTACTAGATTAATTACAGGGGAATTGAGGTGTACGCTCTTATGTACTGGTGTGAAAAATGGTAGCGGTGAATGCCACGAGAGAATAAAAAATAAAAATGAGAAGAGGAAGGAAGGGGAGAACTATAAGAGCGGTGAGTGTAGTGTGAATGGGAGCATATATTGGGAGGAACTGTTGAATGGTGTGACAACCAAATATATTTCAAGGGATTGGGTTGTAAGGGGATTAGGGGATTGGGATTTGAGTGTGGTGGATTACGTAGAATGTTAGGGGAGGGGGGATTACGGAGTAGGGTTATTTAGGGTATAGTGTGTGAGATTGTGTAGGGTTGGGTGTGTAGGGATTGTGGAGGAGTCTTATTTAGAGTAGTTTAAGGATTGTGGAGTGGGATTTTGTAACATAGTGTGAGGGGATTGTGTCAATTTGGTGCGTGTGTGTGGGGGGGGGGGGGTGTAGAATAGAGTTCTGAGAAAGGAAATGTTGGAATTCTCCACGACCACCACTTGCCAACACTACTTCCACCACTAACATCATTTCACCTCTCAACACCATCATCACCATACCACCATCATCATAAACAGCACCATTACCATCACCACCACCAACGTCAATGCTATTTGG
Organism: Homarus gammarus; assembly: GCA_958450375.1. Lineage (NCBI taxonomy): Eukaryota > Metazoa > Arthropoda > Malacostraca > Decapoda > Nephropidae > Homarus > Homarus gammarus. The sequence goes on from CAUDMG010003338.1 coordinate 347,249, forward strand.
GGTGCTATTAGACTATTAGAGAGAGGTTTGTTTACACTACTGTGACTCCGCTTCCGTCTACGTGGGAGGGCGTGCAGGGGTTTGGAATTTGTTGCGCTTATACACCATAGTCTTTGGTATACACACTCCTCGCGTCGTTCGTACTTGCAAGTGTTGGACAAAATCCTCAATAAACACATGCTAATTCATGATGTTGAGGTTAATGTAGTGTTTTAATCCAATAATCATTCATAGGCCCCTAGCGTGGTCATAGGGTTTATAATTTAGAAATCAAATGTACAGATAAATCAGGAATTTTGTCGGTGTAAACATGTTATCAAACTCGAAGGTGCAACCAATCTCATAATTAATAGAAACGTTTATCAAAGTCAATGAAATAATGTGTATTAGTTATTTTAGAAGTAGGTAGTAGTATGGTAAGCCTTATTCTATTGTCAAGGCTATCTTACTTTACTTAACCTTACCCTTTATTTTCCTTTTACCTTACTATACCATGCATTTTACCTTACCTTTTACCACACATTTTACCTTACTACTAAATTTTACTCCGGGAAAAAACATGGTTACTCTTATCAATAAGCACAAAACACTGATTTAACGCACCTGAAAAATTCGTATTCTACGTAATAAATGATTTTATTTGGATCTGTTCATTTTGAGAGAGCACCAATGTTCATTTATATTCCCTTTGATAATGAGTTTGACATCTAAATAACTTAAATGGTGCTTAACAATTTTTTACTAAATCGGTAATCGGAGCCATCCTGCCAACAACTGACTAGGATGGTCAATTTGGTGATAATTGATGGTTAGATTAGGTTATGCTATAGAAAAAATACAGAACCTCTTCAGCGAGTGTTGAGAATTATAGGTTTAGTTGGTAGTAAAATACTGGCACAGACTTTGCTACATATGTACAGGTACTGTAATTGTATCTCACTGGGAAACTTTTTTTTAAACAGATTGATGCCAAAAAAAAAATATCCTTCGTTTAGTTTTAAAAATATTTGAAAAAAAAAATAAGTTGTATTGGTCAGTATCAGGACTAGATTATGTTATAGCTAATGGCAATGAACGATGAAAACTTTGTACATAATCCAGTAAAGGAAAGGTGCTCTACAGAGAAGTTACAAAACCATTATAAGTTTGTTGAACGCAAATACAGATGCAGTATCTAAAAAAATGGAAGCGAGATCTGTATTTTATAGTGGAAGTAAACTTAGTATTAGGCTGCTTCGTGTTGAGATAATTTAGAAACAATGGCATACGAGGGTTAACATCCACACTTCAGGATGCAGGCCGTCTTGGGGAATGAGGCAGCAGATGGCCTTGCCAAGACTGGCTGCAACAAAGCCACACCTGACTACGTTGTTCCTCGAACACTTTTACAGCTTAGGACCCAAATTGGCCGCAAACAGAGAGATGCTCGGGAAGCAGCCATCCCCCTGGACTCCCCGCCCACCTGGTACAATGCCCTCCGTAAACTCCTGACCTCTCGTATGTCTATGGGTAAGGGTCGCGGAAAAGGGACGTGATTGCTGCCCGTATCATCATTGGGTATGACTTTGCTTGGGAGATTGGTATCCCCGCATCCCCTGAACAATGCCCTTGTGCATTATGCAGAAGACCCGACAGCCGCACCCTTATCCACTACCTCCTAAGATGTCCCCACACACAACGCTTCCGTGACGCCTGCTGGACCACCATTCCACGACCCCCTGACGGAGACACGATGATCCTCCCCATACTGGCCAGATATTATATAAATAATATTGATAATGTGTTAAAGGAATATCCTTCCTTCCTTAGGCTTTAGTAAGCCCCTGTATATTATTTATACTGTATATACTTGTGACACTTGCCAGATGCTTCTGGTGTTATTGTACAGGGGTACCTAGTGACAGCACTAGGATCCCGCTTCCTCTATCAAGGAATAAACTATTGAAATTGAAATTGAATTGAACAATGGCATGTAGGCAACAACTTTAAAACCCAGAAAAGTATCATCATAACAATTGTAAAATAAAGGTTTAGAAATAAAATTTACTGGAAAGAACTGTATTTGTAAGAGCAAGTCTGAAGGCCTGGATGTGCTATTTCTGTACACTACACTCAGAAGAAATTATTGTTCTCCCATTTATCTGTAGCGCTAGAACCTCAGTACATAAGCCAATAAGAACATCTTTCACAACTCACTACAACCACAACTACCAGTCAATTTCAAATCCTATTCCACAACTCAGTATCCAGCTTCGATATTACCATTATCATCTTCATCCCTCATCTAACACAACTACTACTAATACCATGTCATCAGTACTACCACACCACCCACATCACCACCAACTACCACCCACATCACCACCACCGCGAACCCCCTCCACGAACCACTAACCCCCACCACTAACACCAAAGACTAGACTAACACCATCACCACCAACACCACGATTACCACAGCCACCAACACCACGATCACCACAGCCACCAACGCTACGATCACCACAACCACCAACACCACGATTACCACAGCCACCAATACCACGATTACCACAGCCACCAACACCACCACAGCCACCACCACAACTACCACCCCACCACCACAACTACAACCCACACCACAACTACAGCCAACACCACCACAGCCACCACCACAACTACCACCCCACCACCACAACTACAACCCACACCACAACTACAGCCAACACCACCACAACTAACACCCACACCACCACCATAACTAACACCCACACCACCACCACAACTAACACCCACACCACCACCACCACCACCACCTATCACTTCCACTACTACTATCACCCCAAGCACCCCCACTAACACAGCCAAGAATGATACTCCACTCTGGGAGATCTGTTCCATTATTACCCGTCTATAATCCAACTAGCATAACCTCCACCACCACCGTCACCCCCCCCCCCCCCCCCAGAGTGGCACTCCCCACTCGAACGGAATCTTTATTAGCCTTGAAAGCCTTGCTGGCTCCGTCAACAAGTGTCGAGACCGCGGGGTAGGAAGACAGTTCCAAGCCTCTACCGACGCTAAATGCCAGCACCCCATCAGTCTGGGAGGCTCCCTGGAACCTTAAACACTTGCTTCATTTCCCCCGCTGCGGCGCTACGTAGATCTCGACAACTGGAGCAACAAAGGAACTTCGATTAATTTCAATCATAAAGCCGCGCGTGACAGAGTGCGTTTAGTTAGACCCGGGTTAATTGCATCAGACACCGGCGTCCTCCCCCTCCCCCCCCCCCCCCTCCTCTTACCACTACCAGCAGCTCAGCAGGGTAAGAGTAAAGTCGCTTAAGACGACCCCTGCACTATGGTCGATTCTGATGCTTCAGAGTGCGGAGTATCTGCCGTGTAGGAGGTGTGTGAGATGCTGTGTGTGTGGCGCCTGGGAGGGAAGAGGCAGGTGGTGTGGTGTAGGCACGCCTTGTGTGAATAGATTCAGGTAAGGTGTAACTTCTTGATGAGCACTTGAGATGTAAACTTGTCACCGATGCTCTGTCATTTTATTGCACTTTTTTCTTTTTTTTTTACATATAGATGAGCCTTCTCGGACCTTTGAGAATACTTCCCTTAACTTTCCCTAAACTATTCTTACCTTAACTTTCCTTAAAATATTCATACTAACTTTCTTTAGCTTACATCATTAATATTAACTTCCTTAAACTATTCTTACCTTAACTTAACATTAAAATGTTCTTACTTTAACTTTCTTAAGCTTACACCATTATTATTAACTTCCTTAGTATATTATTACCTTATCTTTCCATATCTTACACCATTCTTACCTTAACTTTTCATAAACTATTCTTACCTTAACTTAGCTTAAACCCTTTTGCCTCAACTTTCCTTAAACTACTATTGCCTTAACTTTACTAAAGCCACTCTAGCCCTAACTTTTGAGGGTGTGTTATCTTACCACTGATTCAGTGACTGTATGCATCTGGCTTCAAATCGTGCCTTGCCCGAGTAATATCGGCTGTTGAGCTTGTTTGTCTGTCGGTGTGTCTGACAGACAGACCGCTGTCCACGGTCCCAATGACTGAAATGCGACTCAAATTTGCCCTTATCTCTATTGCGAAGTATAGTTGCAAACGTGACTATAAGAGAATTTCAACAACCTTTTCTGAATGAGAACACAAGGACGATTCTTCTATTAAATCTATACAGTACTTGAAAATCGTTTAAATAACATAAAGAACATTGTAAACAGGCTAAAGTAATTTCCAATAAGGCATACGTTATTAATGTTGATATTCTTAATTATACATATAAAGTTATTTTGATTTCTTACGCCTTATTTTCCAAATTTAAATAGTACTTTTGTCTTTTCTGTTTCACTTGTTTTTAAAATGAAAAGTTCCATTTAATTCCTAAGTGTTCTCAATATATGATTGGTGTAGCCTTGTTATTTTCTTTCATTCTGCTGTATTGAGCAGTTTTTTGAAGTGTTCCAAATTTTCTAGTTCATTGTAGGTAGTAGGCAGCTACCAAACAGGGAGGTACTGTGGGGTATGGATAGTTTGGGTTCTTACTCAGGATGGGATGGAGAAAGGAAACTCACATGTGCTCTCTGTATACATGTTGTATTAGATGTACAATGCAGCTTGGTGCTGGGAAGTGGCAGCGTGGTTACAAGCGTGATGTAGAGAGAGCTGGTTGGTGAGGATGCTCAGAGGAGGACAGCTTGTGGGTCGCCATGCTCGCCGGCGGGAGCGAGGACCACTAGGCAGGAGGAGGAGGAGGTGTTGCTTGCTGTGGCTGTAGCTTGAAGAAGAGAGAGGTCACCACGAGGTCAGGTCTTAAATAGCGGGGGTAGGCATGGTTTAGTAGTTGACCTCCGTGATGTATGGTGGCGCTGGTTGACCCAGACCACGAGGCATACACTGGGGAATTCGCGGGGTCGGCTACTCAGCGACAAACAGCGTTTGTAGGGGAGAAATCCACTACAATACTTCCCCTTCCCTCCAGGCGGTGTAGGAGACTTGTTGTCTGCAGGGGTGCATGGCACATGTGAGGCAGAACAGGCGGTGCATGCCACATGTGAGCCATAACGGCGATGGCGTGGATGAGCCTGCCGCTAGAGGAGACAACTGTCTAGATACACACTATCTGTGGGAGTACAGAGGGAGAAAAAGGGTGTGTGGAGGCGATGAATGTTGTGCTTCCCTCACGGCAGGTACAGAGTCGTCAGATGCGCCTGCTGGGGTATGTGGGCCTGGGTCAGGAGCAGGGGCTGCGTCAGCAGAAGCGGATGAGGGCTCGTGACAGCAGCTGGGTCCACGACAGCAGCAGGGTGCAGGACATTAGCAGGGAGTACCTGAGGGAGAAAAGAGGGGTGTGTGGGTCTGCACTCAGGCGCATGGGCCGCGTCGGGAGCAGGGGCTGCATCAGGAGGAGCGGCAGGGGGTACTGCTGGGCCGGGGGCAGCGTCTGAGGCAGGACGGGTGTGCTGGGGTCGGTAGGACGTGGTGTTTGGGGCAGGAAGAGGAGCTGGTGTCTGCTTAGAGAAGCAGTGCTGCTCTAGGGTGTCTAACCTGCGATGTAGAGACAGTAGCTGTAGAGCCGATGAGAGCTGCCTCTGGGTGGATAAGCCAGTCTTCCATGTTGCTTGAAGACTGGGAGCGTGACTCTGTTTCTCCTCCATCCTGTGTGAGTGCGAATCTCCAGGGTTCACCATTTGTGAGGTATGGATAGTTTGGGTTCATACTCAGGATGGTATGGAGAAAGGAAACTCACAATGTGCTCTCTGTATACATATTGCATTAGATGTACAATGCAGCTTGGTGCTGGGAAGTGGCAGCATGGTTACAAGCGTGATGTAGAGAGAGCGAGTTGGTGAGGATGCTCAGAGGAGGACAGCTTGTGGGTCGCCATGCTCGCCGGCGGGAGCGAGGACCGCCAGGCAGGAGGAGGAGGAGGCGTTGCTTGCTGGTTGGTGTAGGAAGAAAGAGAGAGCTGGTTGGTGAGGATGCTCAGAGGAGGACAGCTTGTGGGTCGCCATACTCGCCTGCGGGAGCGAGGGCCGCCAGGCAGCGGCGGAAGAGGAGGTATAGCTTGCTGCGGCTGTAGCTTGAAGAAGAGAGAGGTCACCACGAGGTCAGGTCTTAAATAGCGGGGTAGGCGTGGCTTAGTAGTTGACCTCCGTGATGTATGGCGGCGCTGGTTGACCCAGACCACGAGGCATGCACTGGGGAATTCGCGGGGTCGGCTACTCAGCGACAAACGGCGTTTGTAGGGGAGAAATCCACTACAGTACTACCGCCCAGGAAGATATTAGAAGCATAATATACTGTCTAATGGTAGACCCTGCTGCCATATGGCATCACGAAAATTTTAACCAAGTCCCAGGTTGCTGATCTGACTCTCTGCCTCATTTTCACACAATTGCAGTCTCAATTGTTTCTGGTACTATTGACAACACAACATTCATAAATTGTTTCTCACTTTTGATATTTTTTTTCATTTTTGTATTTCTTTATGGTTCTTTATTATTATTATTATTATTATTAGTAGTAGTAGTAGTAGTAGTAGTAGTAGTGTTATTATTAGTATTGTCATTATTATTTTATTTTATTTTTTTTTCTGATTATAAAATTTATTTACTATGAAATATTATTATTATTACATCCCCCCCAGGCCCCGATGTGGGTCAGTGACCTGTGCCCGGGTGGGCTAATCCCCGTAAAAAAAAAAAAAAAAAAAAAAAAAACCCTGTTTTCCCTTGTGAATCTTTTCTTTCATTTCATTTCATTTAATGATAGTGTATTTGGGTCAATTTATAATAGAGGACATAATTAGATATAGGGTAGCTTTGATGTTTAATTATAATTTCAGACAAAACAATAAGATTTTTTTTCTATAACACTTTTGGCGTATTTTACCCAAAACCGAGATATCGAGAGTTGAAAATTAGAAAAAAACTGTACTAGGAAAGGTATTTTTGCATTTGCTGCCACCAACCGAATCTAGGGAATTTTATCTTTGCAAACAATAATTTAGACAATTCTAAGACACTTTTCTTCTATGATGTTTCCCTCGCCCGTGGGGGCATCTGAGGGGTTAGAACCTCCTGGGTTAGGAAGTAAGGTAGATTTGCTTGGTTAAGATAACTTAATTACTGGGTAGTACTGTAATAGATGGTTGAGAGCACTAGTCCCCAGTCCTTTGGCATGTTAAATACCTTTTTTTCTCTTGCCTATAAAATAAGTTAAACTTTTGAATATTAGTATTACTGAAGTGTATTTTCAATCCTACTCTTTTGCTTGCTTTAACCTGCTCGTGTGTTAATGTTTGTATATGGGAAAACAAGTTACTTGCTGCAGTAACCCTCACTTTTTCATAGCCATTGATTCTTAATAAAGAGCTGTACTGTACTAGCAATTACAGCATACAGTATCACTTGCTTCTCTAACTAAAAATTTGCTGCCAAAATCAACATAGGAATTTTTTTTGCAAATTTTAAAACATTGCTGCTGGGTGCTTAACAGTATGATACAGGGGGATGGATGAGATGGTTGGTACAGCAGCTGAAATGTTTGATGTATACTCTACTACACACACAACCCTTCCATGAATGACAGAGAAAACAATTTGATTTAAATAATAGTACAGACAGAACAGATGCCTCTACAGTGTACAGTACAGTATATATTGGTTCCATTATGAAGTGTGCAAGTCTAAAAATAGTTTATATAAAATACTAATGGTAAGTAAAGTAGACCTTTAATTTCATACAGTTTATTGATACAGGAAAATACAGCCAGACACACCATTACCAGCTGGAATGTACAAAAGCTTACGATGCATTTAAATGTATTTTGAATTGCATTTGCTGGACAGTTAGACATAATCAGTCTAGCACAAAATGTGTTCTATTAAATCTTGACCTTGATCTGAACAGCAAACACTGAAAACTGTGTTACAGCATTACTGTATTAAACAAAATGATACAAAGCGACATTACCCAATGTTCCAGGCATTTTGTTCAACCTATAAAGGAAAATTATACAATTCTTATCTGCAAAAAACATTTAAACATCTTTTTTTTTAAGACACAAAGGGAAGTTAGAGAATGAATGAACATAGTACCGTACTGTGTAATGGAAGCTGAAGAACTGAAGAGGGAGGTAGAGCAGTAGTTGGCAGGCTGGCTGATTTTGGTGTTCCTGAGTTTCATTAACTTTGTGAATATGGGTTACAATACAGTACAAGTGTACAGTGTACTGATTTGCCACACATACACTAGTTATTTGTTACTATTAATCGTAGTATCTTGAGGTTACCATATTTACTTTATCAAATATACAGTGCAGTTTTAAGCTATCTGTGCTGATATTATCTAATTACTGTACAGTAGTTTACAGGTAATTGAGGCGCCTAGAATGGGGAGTGGCATAACCGCCAAAATCATGATTTGGAGATATGGCCACAGGTGTGTTTACTGGCCTTTCTTCTACTTGATCAAGCCTGACTCAGTGTTGCTTATGCTGCCGCATGGTCGAGAATTCCATTGGAAGAGCTCGTAACTAATATACCCAGTTTAGTGAAAATTTGGTGATATTTGTTTTTTTGTTTTTTAAGGGGGGAGGGGGCGTTTGGGGATGTGGCATATGGCGCTCAATTTTCCACAGGCAACATCCCTTATAAGGTCCAACTTTTGCAGAAAGTTTCTTTAAAATCCATGCAGTAGTTTCCATGGTACTACATAAACTTAAATCTTTAAATGTGATTTACTCGAAACAGTCGTTTTGGAGATACGCCATTCCCATTCTAGGTGCCTCAATTCTTCGAGTTGGTTACCACCCTTGTAGGTTTGTGTTGTGTTCAGTGCTGGAAGTAATAATAGTGGCACGAGTATTTCAGTAGCAAAAGAAGGAGCGCAGTTTCCTTCATAAATCGGTAGTAGAACTGGTAACAACGCTGTTTTTTTTTTTTATATGGCACTACTCACTGGTCTCTTCCTTTCTCAGAAACATTATTGATATGTATGATCACTTTATTAAATAAATAAACACTTTAAACCTAAGTGTTATATCAGAAGTATTTTGTGTGGGTTGAATTATGTGTTTCTTCACTGTAATGAGTCATGAAATGTATGCACTAGAAACTAACTCAGGGTCAAGTATGGGTTTTGTTTTCTAAAGAATGTAATGGGAGTCAGTATAATTACTACAGTACAGTATCATATTTAATGTAGAGGTTGAATTACTGTTTCATACTGTTCACTCTGTTAAAAATCTCATCCATTTGGTGTCATTTTAAGATGATTTTGGAAAGTTCTGGCTCCTCTAAAATACTGCATATATTTACCAACATTTTTCTTCATCCTGCAACTGCACTACAAACAAACATATATCAAAAGACAAAGTTATTTATTAGGAAGAACAAATAGGAACAAAAGCTGAAACAAAGACTGATTAAATAGATTTAATTAGTTACAAAGCTGCTAGCCTGAACCTTGGTCATTTAAAAAGTCTTCATAAATAGTACATATAAACAGTAAATGAAAAAAAATATATATAACCAGTCATGCTCAACAGATAGATATTACAGTACAGTATAAAGAAGGTAGTACCAATTCTAAAAATATATACAATAATGCTTTAAATAAAAAAATATTGGTACAGGTTGTACCTCTCTAGTCCGGCAACCTCGGGACCTGACCGGTGCCGGACCATGGAAATTCACCCTTTTCCTGGATAGATAGTGACTTGTGCTTATGCTTGGAAGCACTAGCACCACTTTCTCTGCATCATGGTCTCTTTGAAGACATATTGAAGGGTTAAATGTCGTATAGTAGCTTCTCAAATTTTGCGAGTTTTTAATTCAACGTATTTTATTGGAACACACACACACACAAAAAAAAATTCTGACGGCAGAAACTTGAATTTCGACGGGTTTGAACGGCCCGCCAATGTGCAGACGGCGTGCATAATCGTGTAAACAGCGTCATTTCTCTTATGTACTAAAGATTTATTATTGTTTATTACTGAATGTCTTTTTTATTGAATTAATGTTTCTGTGTGCAAAATGAGCAATACAATTCATTAATAATACGTAGAATATTAAAACAGACGAGGAAATGACACAGCATTGTTTTCGTGGATTACAAAACCAGTGACTGACTGGTTCTACATATAAAACTGAAGAAAATAAGACCTTGGGTGTAGCTGTAGTAAAATTAATATGGTTGTTTTAAGTTATGTTATTTAATGTTAATAAATGGAACAATAGAAGTAGCTAACGATAATGGTAAAGAAAAAAGAGAGATCGCATATGTAAGTGCGCACACGTGAAAACATATCGTCATTACTTTACATAAAAATATAAAAGCAACACTTATTTACTGTTCATATATATTTTAATTAATGTTTCTGAATTTCTTTTTATTGAATTAATGTTTGTGTGTGCAAAATTAACAATACAATTTATTAATAATACGTGGAATATTAAAACACACGATGAGACGAGATGGCTGCCGGCATTGTTTATGTTAAAGCTTACAAAACCAGTGACTGATTGGTTCTACATATAAAACTGAAGAAAATAAGACCCTGATTGTAGCTGTAGTAAAATTAATGTGAAAAAATTAATATGGTTGTTTGAAGTACCTGTAATGTTATTTAATGTTAATAAATGGAACAATATAAGTAGCTAACCATTAATGGTAAAAAAAAATGAGACTGCGCGTATGTAAGTGCGCACATGTGAAAACATATCGTCATTACTCTACATAAGAATATGAAAGTAACACTTATTTACTGCTCATATATATTGAAGGGTTAAATGTTGTACTCTGTATAGACAAGCAGAGAGAGAGAGAGCAGCCGAACTGCCGGATGTAAACAAACCTTAATTTCCCGCGGCTTTGTTGTTGGTTTTTTTTTAAGGAGATTAGCCCACCCGGGCATAGGTCACTGACCCACATTGGGGCCTGAGGGGCAAAAATTTAATACTCCTGTAATAATAATAATAATTCAGATAAGTATAAAAAAAAAAAAAAGAAAAAAAAAAAGCTGCCTATCTACCTATTGGACAAACTAAAATCGTTCCGGACCACAGGAGTTTCCGGACCACAGAATGCCGGACTAGAGAGGTACAACCTGTACCTCTGTCCATGAGCCATAAGTAGATAGAGCCGATCCTGTGAGTAATCCATTCATGATTTAGGATGTCTCTGCATATATTAATACAATACAGGTATTATAATAAAATCTCCATAATAAATTAATGACATACAAATTGAATCTCTATACATGTCCACACATTTACAGTTTAACTTTTACTACCTACAGTACTTTCCACATCAATATATATATTCAGATACCATTTACATATACATGTACAGTATCTTTAAATATATCTTTCACATTTACATTTAGATAAAGCTTTCCTTACATAAATAAAACATTTACAGTACTCAGAAAAAAATAACCTCAAACTCATTTCACCTTATAAATACTACAGTATAAACCACTTTGAAAACATAACAATAGTATAGACAGAAGCTCTTGGTAGATATTCTCTGTACAAGCACAGGACCATAAACCATACTCTATGTGCAAAACACTTTCTACTCCATACTTTTTCTATACATTACATCAACGTTAAAGATAAAAATCTAGTTCTCTGTAGTATGACTTTTGCTAACATAAAACAAATACCTAAGACCATAAAACTGCCTCTGTCATCAAGTAAAACCTTTTTTTTCCTTAAACTGAGGACTTCACAGCAACTTTTTTCAAGAACCAATAGTTCAAAAGATTAACCGATTTAAATCCTATTACAGTATTTCGTTACAGATTGTGTCACTAAGCACTCACACACTGCCATGACCCCTCCCGCTTAGTTGTTCCCACTCTGAGCACACCCCTCCCATAAGTAGAAATGCAAGAACGGTGTACCTGCCCTAGAAACCCTCTAAGCTCCTCCCAATAGCCTTGTGGGTTGACAGTTGCATCACTAAGGGTGCATTTTACATCTGGAGCACTCAACCCAATGTTCACTAAAATGGAGAAATCTTTCCTCTTACTGACATAACTGCATCGAAAGAGTCCCGGCGGGTGATATTGTAAATGATGCTACAGTATTTGCATTGAAAGACCACTAGCGGTTGAGATTTCACACCATGGCAAGGAGTAGCAGAGGGTCAGGCCTGTTTATAAATTTTATCGTGATGTAAGGTCCATAAGAGTACAGTACAGTATTTGTTGATTGTAAAGAAGAAGCTTTTTTTTTTTAAGTCGGGGTAATTACTGTACAGTGATAATTCCTTATAGTAATACTGTACTGTACTGTCCAGGTACAGGCCCTCAAAATTGGTTGTCAGAAAACTGGAGATTTTCTTTCCTGGTTTAGGTTAAATTTTCTTTCTTTGCTATGTCAAGATTTATTCTTACATATAAATTAAACCACAGACAATATAGTTTACTAAAACATTTACTGTGAAAACAATTGCGATTATCTGATAGTTGACAGAGTAGTCCAATGTTCTTTGTAGATAAAATTTTGCATTACAATACCTTACAGTACTATAAATCACACTCTTACATGATGTACAACTTGTCTCCTGATCTTACCAACATACAATAATGTCATTTGTCATCTTAATCTGTTATATCACTAAGCAGTGTCGGTATAGTGCACTTTACTTGCAATGTACTGTATGGTTCATGTATAGAACAGTACTGTATATCTAGAATCATTCATAAGTACTGTACTGTTACATTAAAAGAAGTTTCCTAAAAAAAAACAATTAAAATAAGGTATCCTATCAATCCTTTGAGCATATAAAATGTAAAATATTATCATCTAATAGAAAAATAGGTATGAGGAAGGAGATTTAATGGCACATTTCCATTTTCCCTCACCAGGAAGACAACACAGGCTGCATATGGCCCAAATCAACTCACAGGAGTTTGAACCCATGTGGCATCTGGAAGGTGCTACCCTATCATGACAATCGAATACTTTCAATACAGTATCAATTACTCTTCAAAAAGTCAATCAGGTATGACATACATTTTACTATCACCAATTACCCCTAATCCCTCTTGACAATGATAAGGTCGCTGCATTTGTACATACTATATATCCTTGCATGTCCTGAAGCCTTCTCCTACAGATCCCCAGCCATCACCAACACATTCCCTTCATGACCAAATATCCCTTCTCCTGGAGACAGGCCTGACATTTGATATCATTAGGATACAGTCTGGTGGCCTATCTGAAATCCAAGCACCTGTACACCAACTCACATCCCTTCAACAAATCATACCTGCACATGCCTAGGTCCCGAGGAGACAGTGATGCACCATCTTCTGCCCCACCACAAGAGGCACGTCAGAAGCATTTCCTCGGTTTTGAAGACAGTAATTAAACTGACATTTGCCGTAATTAATATTAAAAACATCTAGTATTCCTATTCAGGAAATTCTTAAAAACTACACTGACTTGTGCTCCATTTACATACAGGAGCTGAGCACCTTCTACAGTATTCTATGTATAATCTAGACACACACACACATACAGCACTTAACATTTTTCAATATATTCAACTAGCTTTTGTACCATTATATTTGATACCTGGGTTAATTACAAGAGACCCCCAAAATATCAAAGTATTCCACAGTGACAGTAACAAGTGTACAGCATATAGATAAAATGTAATATAAAATTATCTTCACAACATTGATCACAAGTTTAATCTTATAATCTTGAGATTAATTCCACAAAAGGATAACACTGGAGCTATATTTTCCAACATAAGAATTCTTTCATGAGTCCCCCCCATGGTAGTTGTTAGAAAACTATTCTAGCCTGTCTTTAACTCATTGTTCACTCATAAACAATTCTAATTACTGTACAATGCAACACAATTTCTGCATGCAAGTTTAATCCAGATATGACATTTTCTTATTTTTTTAATCATCAAAATTTCCTTCTTTTTTTTTATCATGTCTTTAGATATAGATCCTGTAGTCATCGGTAATCCAATCTATTAGTATTACCTGTATATAATGGGGACTGAAATACTAGTCTATTGTATCCACAATTGTGGAAACAATGTAGTTATACATCTTAAGTTTCATTAGAAAAATTCAAAATCTTAAAGCATAATTATCACTTTGTTCTTAGACAGGGAAATGATTCTTGTCCTCATCAGTAAGATTCTCCTCTTTGATATGTCTTTCTGCCTCAGTATCCTGGGGTTTCTCAATAACCTCTTTCTTTACATCAATGGTATAGAGGTTTTGCACACTGAGTTGCTTGTCTACTGCTATATTCCCTCCCTCATCCCCTTGATGATTATCATTTTCCAAGTATATTTCTCTTTTGCCAACATTGTCCCTCTCATTTACAACTTCCTCTTCTCCCTCACCTATTCCCTCATCTCTCTCATTCATTTCCATCATATCTTCAACTCGTGGTTCAATACATATCATCTCAGGCTCCTCTGATGATGATTCTAAAACAACATACCGTCTTTTTCTTTTTTTCTTTCGTAAATTTTTTACCATAATTTTGTGTGTATTTTTGTTATGTTTGTTTAATTCTTTCTTTAATGTAAAGGACATATTGCATGCTTCACAATCGAATGTAATGGGGTTTGTGTGAGTTTTTTCGTGCTTCCTTACCTCTCGAATACAAATAAAAGTTTTGCCACAGTGGGAACAAGGAAGTTGCTCAGCTTTTTTGTGAATACTAAAATGCTTTTTTAAGCCATAGTCTGACCTGAATGCAGAATTACATAAATGACACTTATACGGTTTATGCACAGAATGTACTTTCTTGTGAGCATTGAGGCGATCTTTGCGGGCAAAAGCCATCTCACAGCACTCACACTTAAAAGGCTTATCATTGGTATGAACAGCCATGTGTAATTTTAATTTAGCTCGTTGTACAAACTGAGAACCGCACAAGTCACAGATAAATGGCTTTACGGCAGCATGAGTTAACTTGTGAGTCCTTAAGCTTCGTTTCCATTTGAATCTGGCATTGCAAATATCACATCCAAATTCTTTAACTGATGAATGGGTGGTTATGTGTAACTTTAATGAATCTGGCCATTTGAATGATGCTCCACAAATTTCACATTCATAAGGCTTTTCAGAGGAGTGGGTTTTCATATGGTGTTTCAAACTATTTTTCCAGGCAAAAGCAGCACCACACAGATCACATTCATATGGCTTGATGTTAGTGTGCTTGATATAATGAATATTAAGCTCCGTTTGTCTTCTGAATGTAGCAGGACAAGACTCACACTTATGTGGACGTATGTTTGTGTGAACTTCATAATGGGCTGTAAGAGTGCCTTTCTTTTTAAATGAGGCACCACATTGTTCGCACTTCCACGGTCTCTCTTCCGAGTGACCTTGTTTTTGATGAGCTCTGAGGCTGTCACGTAGCTTGAACCTCTTGTTACATTCATCACAAAAATAAGGTTTTTCTGGATTACTAGTGGGATCATAATTAACTTTGGTCATTTTCTTATAGGGTCCTCTAGTTTTCTTAATCTTTGGTTTATCAGGGATAAAAATAGATTCTTGGATAAAATTTGCAGTAGTAAGAAGATGACCATTGGGGTTTGACTGCTTTGCAGAACAAGTTTTTAAATCCTCTTCTCTCCTCTTTGTGTCATCAACTACCTTAATATTATGTTCTTCCTCTCCTTCCTTGTTTTTCTGATCTCGTCTTGGCATGGAGACAGAGTTTCTAAGATGGGATTTTTGTCTTTGATCTTTACTGTTCACTGATCTCAAATTCCCTTCTGTGCTGTTGTATACCGGTAGTTGTTTCTTCCGATTAGTATCCAAATTATTATCCAACTCATTTTTCTGTGGGTCCAGTAAATTGGTGTTTGTCAAATGGTCTTTCCTAAAATTTCTAAGTTTCAAATTTTTATGTGGTTTCTCATTTTGTTGTGTGACTCTAACTTTGTCAACCAGTTGTTCCATTGTTGGTTGAAAATCTTGTGGGCTGTGTTGCTCAAAAAGTACATTCCCTTTTTGCAACTGATGTGCATGTTGGTTCTCATTATCTTGATGGTTACCAGAACATTCCTGGACTGCTTGTATTTCAGGCACATCTGCACATGGAACTTCTTTCTCTAAGGGCATACATAAATGTAATTGATTCTGCTCCACCTCATTATTATATTGCTTACTTCCAGTACCAACAACTTTAGTCCCATATGTAAGGCAAAGGTGATGACCCATTTTCATTTCACCTTCAACCTGTTTATCTGGAATAAACTCATGATGCACTTGTTTTTGCAAACCATTAAGTTCATCAACATAAGACAAATTTCTGCCTTTATGGGCATGTGAAGAAGGTACCACACAGGAATTTCTCTTAGAGGAAGTTCTGTAGTTTTTTATTTCATGTTCTGTTCCTGTAGGAGCATAATAATAACTGGAAGAGGAAGCTTTTTTGTAATTGCCTCCAACTCCAGGCATTTTACCCTTTACTATATGGTTAGAACTCTTGTGACCTTCATTATTATTAAATGAAATATTGGGTGAAGTCTTCTCATGAGTTGGTTTTTCTTCCACTGATCGATCAGGGTGTGTAGCTTGGCAAGAGTATCTTTCATGGTAAGTATCAGATTTATGATCTTGAAGAAACAAAGAAGAGACTGGAGACCTATCCTGTTGAAGTGATGATGACCTACCTTGTTGACAGGAGCCACATGGTGAAGAAGGAATACTATGGTGCACTTTCTCAATAGAGCTGAAGGATAGGGAGGACTTATCCAATATGTGAGTTTCCCCATACATATCTTGAGATTGAAATTCACTGCAAGAGATCTGTTGGGATTGATGGCCTTGTTGACTTATGTGAGACAGCATGTGCAGGTTTAATTCGGTTTCTGTCTGAAATTGCAAGCCACAGACGCTGCAGTGTTTTGAATATTGGTAGTCAACAGGATTAGTCATGCTAATGCTGCAATATACAGAACTGTACCTGCTTTCTAAAACTACATTTTACTACTAAAGAATAACTTACATTTTCCTCACACAATCATTATTGATCTTCAATACAGTGTGAAGAAATCTTTTTTCATGTGAGGATCTTGCTACATCTTGTGACTGATATAAACTTCTCTAAAGATATGCAAACTGTTGTCTGGATGTGAAATGTTCTTGTACTGTTGAAGATGAGACGGCATTCTCAAAGGCTCATGATCAGCACAGCTTCACTTGTATGACTCTTCCTGCAACTGGGAAAGCATTATTATTCTGATGTTTTCTTGCACTGTACCATTACTGTGTGCAAATGTTTTGTAGTTATGATATTCAGAATGCAAAATAATAAGAAATATTGCATGATAGGTTGAGGATCCCTTATCCGAATACCTTGGGGCCAAATGCAGTTCAGAAGTTCGCTATTTCTGGATGTTTGCATCATAATAGCCTAAGCCTAGGCTAATACTGCATTGCCTATGCAGGCCAGGATAGGCTACATCCACTATACTGTACAATGCCTTTGTCCCCAAGAGATGCAAAATCTCAGGGAAATAGTAAAACAACCTGAAAACATTTCCAGTGAAGGACTGTGGTCACCAACCCTCAGATATGAGTACAGTACTTTTGATTAATTGATTGTTTCATCTAAGGTGCCCAGAAACACATGCCTTCATACTCAAATACAATAAAATCCATTCAAAACCCTTTTTGTTTTGGGGGATCTGTTCAGTACTGTATTTGGAATTTCAAATAAAGGATCCTCAAGATGTGGAAGTACAGTACGACACACAGGCCACATTCCATGTGTTGTGTTGAGAATAAGCATATCAACACAGAATAGTACCATATCTATTTTTGTATTACCTGTCAGGCAAGGAAACATACACAAATAATTGAAGCTACTGTGCAAATGCAGTGAAAAAGATAATAATAGAATGTTGTTTGCACCTGATAATATAAATAATGATTTCAATATTTGCAATGCAACAGATAGTCACACTGACAAACAGATTCCCTTGATGAGACAAATCAGGAGCAAATAGTTAATCCATTATTTGAACCCGAGATTTCAACACCATTATCGAATATTATAAGAATTTTACACTAACAAAACTATGGTGCAGATTACAGTTTCACCAATAGGTAAGGTTAGGTAGGTGTCTTTGGTTAGGTTGGTTAGATAGCAGATATCAAACTGAGGGTGTATTATTATCGTTTCGGTTATCCAGCAGGTTAGGTTGAAATTATGTTTTCCGATGTTTTTTTATGGGTTTTGAACTATTAACCAAATCGATAATTTTACTTTTTTTACTCTAATTTGGGTGTAAATAGGGTAAAACTGCAGATTACAGCAACCAAAAAAATCTGACAAAAAGTTTTTGATGTGATTGGTTCAAATCTGACATTCGTTTTTATCAGAAATCACTCGTTTTGAATTTAGCCCCCGCCCTAGGGTGACAATAAAAAGTGAAAGTTTTTATTTTTAGATGGCCATTTGTCCAATACTGCGTACCCATGAAAAAAGAACACAGGCGAAATCCTGGGTCATTTGGACAATATTTAGAGGTGGCTCAAGCCATTTGAAGTTAACACTACTGAAATTATTATTGATTTTTTCTAATTTCTTTATTTATGAACCGATTACTATGAAACTTTGCAGGTATATGTAGAATGCAAATTCAAACTAAAGTTGTTCCTAACATTTTTTCTAAAAATGAGTAATGAGTATTTTGGCTGGTGCAGCTATTGGCAATGCAGAGGGGAGGGAGAGGCGGGTGTCAGTCGGGGTAGGGGGAAGAGGTTGTGTGCCAGTGTCTGACTGGTACAGTAGCATCAGTTGTGTGTGAGACGTGACGGTGGGTGTGTGTGCGTCGCTCTTGTTGCAGTATTACGGTTAGTATCATTGTCTTTGTCTAAAATCAATGCATCAATTTAGGTATATAACACTTTAAAAACTTTATACAAGTGATCTTGCATGCCGTATGCTTTATGGGTGCTGTTGTTTGCATAACAGTAACAACATATGTTACATAAATGTTTTTGTTTGTTTCAGGTTCAATGGCGAGTACACGTTCAAAAACTGAAGTTTGGCTCATTGGTCAACACATAACCGAAATCACAGGTGCACAACTTCCTTCAAGAGGAGATGTTCTACGTCTGTTTTTCCACGGTCACAATGAACATAAGAAAACAGTGAATGATTCTGCGAGTGAAGTTGCAGCATCGGTTATTAGTTTCTGGAATAAGGCACGGATTCCTACCATAACTGAGAAGAGTATTGGACGAACGGTAGTGGATCTTTTTTTAATGTGGAAGGGACTTAAGAAAAACTGCACTCGCACTACAGACACACAACGTAAGAAAGAGGAAACTTTTTGTGATGAGTTAGAGGACCTCTTCGATGTTGCCCACCCCAAGGCAATGCAGCTCTTGACCATCAAAGAAGACCGAGCATTCCTGGCAGCGCAACGAGAAAAAGGGAGAAGAGGTGTAATGGCAGGAGTAGACAAAAAGATTGCTTGTTCCATGAAGCGTCGGGAAGAAAGCAAGAGTAAGCAATCTCTACAACAGAATCAAGCCAGTTCTGCTCTTGAACATGATGAGTTGGGTTCTTCGTCTGAAACAGAATCACAATCAAGCTCGTCATCATCTACAAGTTCCCTCGCGATATCACCAGT
This sequence comes from Homarus gammarus, assembly GCA_958450375.1. Lineage (NCBI taxonomy): Eukaryota > Metazoa > Arthropoda > Malacostraca > Decapoda > Nephropidae > Homarus > Homarus gammarus. The sequence continues at coordinate 366,921 of CAUDMG010003338.1, forward strand.
GGTATCTTCTTCCAATCGTAAACGTGCTACTCTCAAAGTTATCACCCCTGAATTGTCAAGTACATTGGACCGCACTGGGATCAGTCACCGCTCTGCTCTCCGGATCGTCAGTGCCACGGCTGCTAGTCTAGGTCATGACCCAATGGAACTAGTTTTAAACTATGAGACAGTGCGTACTTCGTGAGCGACCCACCATTCTGGGATTGCCAACGAAATTAAAGAAAAATTTCAACCTAGTGAAGTGCTCACTGTGCACTGGGATGGAAAAATTATTCCTGATGAACAAGGAGCGAGTGTTGACCGAATCGCCATTCTTGTCTCCGGAATCAATACTGAAAAGCTGCTTGGTGTCCCGAAACTATTGTCAGGGACTGGACAGGCCATTGCTACAGCAGTCAGTGCAGCGCTGGAAGAGTGGAAAATATCAGAGAATGTTTCAGCACTCAGTTTTGACACAACAGCTTCAAACACTGGGCACTTGTCGGGGGCATGTGTCATTCTGGAGCAGAAACTCGGCCGCCGTCTTCTGCATCTCGCGTGTCGTCACCACATCCTTGAGCTTGTTGCCGAGAAAGCGTATGTGGAATGCATGGGGCCTTCCTCTGGACCAAATATTACTCTCTTCTCTCGCTTCAAGCATAAGTGGAAGGACATCAGTCAAGATGACTACAGCCCTCTCTCAGACCTCCCTCCAAGTTTGTACGAGAAACGAGATGACCTCATCTGTTGCTGGAAACATCATCTGGGCAAGAAGCAGCAGCCACGTGATGATTACCGTGAGGTACTGGAGCTAGCAATCAGGTGTCTCGATGAAGCTCTACCCAAGTTTAATCTCCGACGGCCCGGAGCACTTCACCGAGCACGGTGGATGGCTAAGCTCATTTATGTCATGAAGATCCTGATTTTTGCTAATCAGTTTAAACTAACTGCTCGTGAGACATTAGGCTTGAAACGATTCACATTCTTTGTGCTAGAGGTGTATGTCAGTGCATGGTTCACGGCCTCCGTTCCATCCTCCACTCCTGCTAATGATTTGCGGCTCCTCCAAGACCTGTCAGAGTACCACGACGTCAAAATATCAAGAACATGTCTCACAGTCTTCGGTCGTCACCTGTGGTACCTCAGTGAAGGCTTGGTGGGTCTTGCACTCTTCGATCCACAAGTTAATGCAACAATGAAGACAAACATAGTTCGGGCAATCGTTGAGAGGAAGGCGACCGAGGATTCACCAAAACGTGCTGCTCTTCCTGCCACATCTTCCCTTCCCACAAAGCAGCTCTCAGACTTTGCTTCTAGAGGATCAAACTTTCTATTTGAAAGTCTCAAAATGAAGACTTCTTTTTTGTCCAAGGAACCTGACACATGGTCTGATGATGAAGACTTCAAAACTGGCGTCGCAGTTGTGGGTGGTCTCAGAGTCATCAACGACACTGCAGAGAGAGGGATTGCCTTGATACAGGCATTCAACAGCAAGATCACGAAGAGTGAAGACCAGCGTCAACATCTGCTGCAGGTTGTTGAAGAGCAGAGGCGGTCACAACCAGGGACATCAAAACAGGACCTTACAAGCAAAAAGCGAAAACAATGAATGGGTTGTCCACACCTCTCCCACCCATTGATGTAAGCGTGTTCACTGCAGTTTCATTTTAAAAAGGAATTAATCATTTATATGTACAGTGTACACATAAACTTGCTCAATATGTAAATTTTAAAATAAACCGGCATATTATGAATATTCGTATTTTTTGCCTTTTAGGATAAAACTTCAATTGACTTGAGCTACCTCTAAATATTGTCCAAATGACCCAGGATTTCGCCTGTGTTCTTTTTTCATGGGTACGCAGTATTGGACCAATGGCCATTCCATTTAATCAATTTTAGAAATTCACCCCTATGCACTATTGTCACCCTACCCCGCCCCCCATAATAGTTTTATCGATTGCGTGTTCTGGAAATCCCGGTACTCTGTGCTTGCTAACTTATACCATATAACCAAACTAAACCTTACCTAACCCCCCCCCCCCCCCCCCCCAGTGACCTAAGCCGGGGGCTTCTCCCCCGGACCCCCAAACACTATTTAATAACCCTAGTTACGTGGTCAGCCTCTATAAGAATATAAATAGCTGTTAGAGTATTTCTTACCTTATTCCGAGTCAGAGTCAGGGACTAGAACGCATCATGGGTTCCTCTATTCTCTAAAGTTTCCTTATTTTTAAAATTAAATAATATGATAAACTTCCAATAATCGAAATCGCACCCAGCACATTATGGCTCCATGTTGCAACTGATTAAAATTTTTCCACATCCTACCACCCACACGAAATATTGAACGCTAATTGGTTGAATCAAAAGTTGAGATTTTTTTGGGATTTGATTAGCTGTCACCCCCACCCTAGATTTGAGTGGCGGCCGCCCCCGGCACATGCATGGGGGGTGAGCGAACGTACAAACACACAATTTGAGCAACTGTTGTGGCAACAGGTGCTCTTATTTTATTATTTTTAAAATTCAATAACTTCCTTATTATCAATTTGCAACGGAAATGTAATGGAAGAAAATTATCATAAACAAAATAGTTCTATCGATTGAGTGTAGTGAAATTCCGGAATTCTCTGGTTGCTGTAAACTGCAGTATTACCGTAAATAGATGCAGTAATTTGCATCCGAATTTCGCATTGACACCTGGGTGCAGATAAGTGTCACTATCTGCACCCGACATCCCTGATGTCAACAAAGGCGCTCGTGATTTTACGCCATTTAAATACAGGATTACCTTAACTGTAGTGTTTCATCCTCAAATACAGATTGCTCTACTTATACCCTGACTTTTACCCAAATTCACGTTCGTCCTTATAAAAATTAATTGCTAGATTTAATGTTCTCACAACATGGAACAAGTACCTTATTGTCCAATCTAAATAATTTTCTCTCCTCCACCACATTAACTGTTGTCGTCTGAGAGACAGGATTCTCAGAGATGTTATGACTTTTGACAATATTTACTTTACAGCTGTTGCTTGTAAACAATCAGTTGGTCAGGGACCATGGATCTAATATATTATTGTTTAGATAAAACCTAATGAAAAACTGTATTGTCGTTAAATTTTAGGTCATATTAAGTTTATTAACTTTCATAATCCTTCATTAGTATATTAGGAAAACTTTTGCACTTATTTTTCAGATAATACGCACATTTATCTTATATACAGGGTGTTTGAAAAGTCGCTACCTATTTTACTTTACTTACAAAATGCCGAGAAAGTATGGGAACAAGAAATGGTTTTCAAAATATTATACACAATTTTATAGCATTTAATGTAGCATTCCTCACAGTTGGATAACACCCTTCATATGTGCGTCCCGACAAACCCAGAACATTACCGGTGTATTCCAGTTCCTTCCTGTACTAATACCAGACAATGAAGTTCATAACAAAGTAACAAAAAAATGTTTATGTTATAAGATAAATATAGTACTGTTATTATTATAAAAAATAAGGCACAACTTTGAAGAACAGACTATATCCGCCCGGGGCAACTGCGTAGAAATAAATATCCAAAGCAAAAGTATAAAAGTAAAAGTAAAGCTGTATTTCTGTTATATTCTTAAAATTCTCTGGGTGGATGTATCAGATATAAACTTAATTATAATCTTAAAATAAACAGTTGATTTAAATGGTCATCATTGAAAATGAACTGTAGGTTATATAGAAAGCCGATTATTTAGGTGCAGTCAATGAGTCGACGACTGTCGACAAGCAAATGCTGCATGCTGAGGAAGGTGGGAAGAGTGTGTGCAGTCTTGTGTGATCTTCCCCCATTATTACAATATTCCCAGCTTGTGACTCGTGTGGTAAACTTCTCCATCTTAGCCATGCCGCCTAAGAGGAAACAGGTACACTATTACATATTATAATAACTTGTGTATAAACTCATTACTTGTAGATGCTAGTGATTGTTACTCCCGGGTTGGCTAGGCCTTTCCCTTCACGACGTACATTATAAGACTAAACATTGCGAGATCTGTAATTCTTGCAATATTGTAATAGGGAAACAAGTGATGTAACCAGCATGCAACTTGAGATGCATATTAAGGATATGTTAAGAGTGTGAGGTAGTAATAATAATGGAGGTTAATGCTGTACTGCTGGTAGACGTTATATTAAATGATGCTGGTGTAGTATTGATCAGTACCTGGTATATGGGGAAGTAATGTATGTTTATTCGGGTAAAGGTGTAGAAAAGGACGACCACCTGTAGGAGTTGGTTGAATTTTTTTCAGTTAATATATACATAGGACTAACATGCCGGGTTGCATAGCGCCGATGCGGCCATATCATCTCACGTCCGGAAAATGCCTCAAATTTCACGGGTGCTGGACAACTCGTACCCATGGAAATCTTACCCATCAGAACATGTCAACTCGTATCCAATTTAGGAGACAATTCCCTGTGTGATTTTATCACACAGGGACTAGTCACGTCGCCCCCCTTCTCTTAAGCTCCTCTACGTGTGTGTTGGTGTGGGGATTAGTGGATGACATCATTATGACCTGACCTCATGTTTTTAAGGTCACCCTGTATATTTAAGCCTCTCTCTGTCCATGTAATCCAGTTGCCTCTGAAGATGTCTTGAATAAAGACGAAAGCTAAGGTACCCTGTTGTTTCCATTTTCCCGTGTGATTTTATCAAGATATATATATACCGGGTATATTATATATATATATATATATATATATATATATATATATATATATATATATATATATATATATATATATATATACCGGGTATATTATATATATATATATATATATATATATATATATATATATATGCGCTTGGGAACTTCGTGTTTTCTTCTTTCCTGGTGGTTATCAGCATATATATATATATATATATATATATATATATATATATATATATATATATATATATATATATATATATATATATATATATATATATATGCTGATAACCACCTACAGTGATTTACTTGCATATATTATATATATATATATATATATATATATATATATATATATATATGTATATATATATATATATATATATATATATATATATATATATATATATATATATATATATATATATATGCTGATAACCACCAGGAAAGAAGAAAACACGAAGTTCCCAAGCGCATATACCTAGATCTCGCGCACCTACAGTGATTTACTTGCATATATATATATATATATATATATATATATATATATATATATATATATATATATATATATATATATATATATATATGCTGATAACCACCAGGAAAGAAGAAAACACGAAGTTCCCAAGCGCTTTCGTGTAATTCACATCTTCAGGGGTGAGTACAGACTAGAGAGAGTAATGCAAAACAAGATGAATATATACAACCTTCCTTGGCTGACTCCTCAGGAGCTCAAGCTGGAAGAGAACATGCCTCGGACCTTCGGAGAACGATGACTTACCTTGGTGTTGAACCAATTTGGCAAGTAGACACTCACGATGAATTGGACAATAAGTCTCAGGTTGTGAAGCTGGTTCCCTTTCAGTTTATGATGAGCGACCCAAATTCTGCAGAACCTGAGAGCCGTTGTGAGCCACCTAGAATGCGAGACTGGACCTATCTGCAGGTAAGCAAGTCTATCAGGCATGACCCCAGTTTTGATGGCACTGCAAATCATGTAACCATAGTATTGGTCAGTACTCAGGTCGTCAATGACGGTATGTGCAAGCTCAACGAGTGGAGGGCCAACTGTGATTTTTTCAAAGCTCGGATTTATTTCTAACTCAGTGGCAGAGTCCAGCATCTTGCCAAGAGGACCAGACCATCTGTTGTTTGAAAGAGTCTTGCCATCCAGCTCCTGGATCAGATGTCTGAGTGGCAACTCGTTGGTGTGGAGGTCACAAACAATCCAGAACAGCTTCCTCCCAATCTTCCGCTCTATCCACTGTATGACCCCCCCTTGCCACCCAGTGTTCGTGTTGGTGCTGTCCCCTCCAATGGCCTGCAGGGTCTGGTCTACGTTCCTCTCTCTGAGCCAGTTCACAATGTTATCTGCCACTATCTCAGCTGGTTTCCTGATGTCATCTTTCTCTGGAGTGAAATGCCACAAATACTTCCCTCCTGGTTCACTGCAGCAGGAGTAGTGTTCCTCCTTCACCATGGCAGGGAACAACTTGTCAGAATCTCCAACTTTCATGAACACTTTAGTGTCATCCCTTCTCCCATCAAAGAACAAACAATTGATTCCATTTTCTCTTATCCCCTTATCAAACTCCTCTTCTAGGTTACTGACAAGTTTCTCCTGAGCTCTCCTTACTTTGTTGTGATCTATCACCAGGTGAACATCATCAGGTGTTATCAAACCACCGTCAATCCAGGCAGCTGTTGCTATCTCTGCAGTTTCTCTGAGACCAGTGTGGTGTCGCATGCTGGCCAGAGCTATGCTCGGGATATCTTTCCTATTTCGAATGTTATGCCTGGAAGGTTTGGGATCATTATTTTCTGGGTTAGGGACAAAGTCACCATTCTCCTGGTCAGCACTCGGATCAGCCATGGGGAAGTCATTAAACTCTGAATCAGCTTGACTCCAATCATTGGCCTTTTTTACCTCACCCTGGGCCTTCTCAAGTCTCTTTTCCTCGGCAACTCTTCTCCTCTTCTGTCTCTCTGTGGCAGCCTCCTGTCTCTTGGACTCCGGAATATCTTGGCTAGAAATCATGAGAGCCCCTATACTGCCAGTCTTCTCTCTCTGTGCTTTGACAAATGCCAGTTTGATCACAGGAATCTTCAGTTCACGCTTGCAAATACAGGAGATGTGGGCCTCGGATTTACAGTCACGATCGCATCCAAACTCAGGACAGAGAACAATTGGGCACTTGCAAGTAATTATGTCAAATAACTGGTCCAGTTGCTTGGCAAAGCAATCTACTTCAACCTCCTAGTGTGTACAACGACGCATTTAATTTCCTAATCAAACTAATTCAGTTGTTACGTTACTCATACTGGTCTTTTTTCCGTGTGGTCGTGACTGTATAAACAAATCTATCCAGAGTATCATTAACATACAAAAACATAACTAATTGTATATGTGTTGGCCATATTCTCACTCTTCGTTCTTTTCTATCCTTATTACTACTGTATTTCATTCTTGACGTTGACATGTCAGAGGAAGAAATTCCTGACGATGTCAGCCACTCCATAGAACAAGTTCGTTATACCGGAAGAAGTACCAGAGAGGAGCTCCGAATTATATACTGTATACTAACTGACTTGTTTACAAAAAGCTGGAAAATCAGTCTGTTTTTATGCATGTCTATTTTGTTGGCTTATCACCATTTTAAACATTTACATCGCCCTGTTTATAAATTGAAACTGCCAAATCTTTTAGGCTGAAATCTGTAAATTGCAATAAAGTTATTCTAAACCACAAAGTGTGAAATTATGTACTTGTAGTGCAATGTTTGTGTGACAGAATAACATACTGTTCTTGTGTAATGAGATGCAACCATTTTAAAGCCTGCATTACATTTCCCTATTTCACTGCACTTTCCTACAAGATTTACATAATCTTTTTTTGTAATCATAGATAAAGCTAAAATGCATGATGTATACTGTATACCAATAGGTATGGATTATCTTTTGAATTGGGTGGAAGTAATCTTGGGTACTACTTATCGTGAGTTTGGTATGAGTTGACCCTAACCCAAATTTCACCATATAATAAGTTCTTTCTGTTAAATATACAGGGGAAGTTAGGTAAGGTTTGCTTGGTTATATCTGTTCTTCATAACCACAAATGTTAAGTAGTGTTTATTTTTAAAATATCCATTTTTTTTAAATTTCCATAAACTACTACAGTGTCCACTATAATATAACAATGAAAAGCCGGTGTTTTTATAATTGTTTTCAATCAATTTCGCCCATGGGTTAATCCTATATAATTACCATTCTTCTGCACACTAATATCGTGATATTAAGTAAAAATAAATGGAAACAACAATGCATAGAACCTGACCTAACATACCTATAGGTTGGGTATGTTAGGTCAGGTTTTATTAGGTTCTATGCATTATTTTGTATTTATTTTTTATGTTATGCTAATAACATTATAATAAACACAGAAATGGAAATGACAATGCATAGAACGTAATAACTGTATAACCTGACAATCAGTTTAGTAAATTTTCGCTAATGCACCGGTCTTTGTTTGGATATTAAAAATGTTTTTCAATGTTATTTGGTGGTCGGGTGGTCAGACCTTCTCTGTGAGACGTAAATAACAAATGGCGCGACACTTGTGACTGACCAAATCTAATAACATTGAAAAATAAATATCTTGGTTATACTTAATTTCTGGCATAAATATCACATAAGAAAAGGGTCTTAGAATTGTCTAAACATTATGAGAAACATATTAATAACAGCGAGAGAAACACCAGTGCAAGATCGAAAACTCACCATCTTTTTATTTTAGCCCGCTTCACAATTCCCCTACTTGCGCCATTTTTGTTGTTTATCTCGCTGAATCCCTTTTCAAGAGACATTTCCTAATTGATGGCAAATGCCTCCACGTATTCCTCCTCGCCATTGCTGATGTATATCGACCTCACTATTAAGGTAAACCGTTTAACACATAAATTAACGATAATGAATAGAACCTAATAGAACCCGACCTAACATACCCAGCCTGTGGGTATGTTAGGTCAGGTTTTATGCATTGTCATTTCCATTTTTGTGTTTAATATCATGCTATTAGTGTGTAGAAAAAATTTAAACCAATTTGGACAATTCCTTCTGGTGGTCTCCCTCATCTACTTCTTTACGTACCCAAAAACGGGTGCTGGACAACTTGTACCCAAGCTATTCGTACCAATCAGAACTTGTCAATTCATACCCAATTACGAGATTAGTCGTAACCAATTTACAAGACAGTTCGTACCCATATACAGTATATATACTGTATATATATCATGTAGATCCGCAATGGAAACTTGGACAAGGTTGATTTTAATATACGGGGTATGAATAGCCATGTGTTTTTAAAAAAAGTGTTTATTTGACCTTAGCTTTAACAAATTAAAAGTAAATACGTCTAGATAGGAAGAGCATGAATATCGTGTGACACACATTACGTTTTTATGCATGTCTATATTTTGTTGACTAAGACCCTTTTACACTTTTACATCACCCAGTTTATAAATTGAAACTGCCAAATCTATTAGCCTGAAATCTGTAAATTGCAATAAAGTTATTCTAAACCACATAGTACTAGTGTGAAATATGTACTTGTAGTGCAATGTTTGTGTGACGGAATAACATACTTGTGTAATGAGATGCATCCATTTTAAAGCCTGCATTACATTTCCCTATTTCACTGCACTTTCCTACAAGATTTACATAATCTTTTTTTGTAATCATAGATAAAGCTAAAATGCATGATGTATACTGTATACCAATAGGTATGGATTACCTCTTGAATTGGGTGCAAGTAATCTTGGGTACGACTTATCTCGTGAGTTGGGTACGAGATGACCCTAACCCCCCCAAAAAACACTAATTCAATGAGCCAGCAACTAAACATGATTTTTTTAGATTTTTATATTTTTATTCACTGATGATTATTGTTTCTTTATATAAATGATTGTTTTTGTTATTTTAGTTATGTACGTATTATTTCTTCTCTTTCAGGTTAGGTTGATTTTTTTAATTTTTTTTAGTTGGGTAATAGAATTGGGAGAGGAGCTAAACAATAATTAAAAATACAGGTGCTCCCCGACTTACGATGGGGTTAGGGACCCAAATCCAGGTCGTAAGTCCAACATAGATAAAAAATAAAATAAATAAAAAATATTTTTTTTTTTTATAAAAAAAAAATCTCTAATGAAATACAGTACAGAAAAAGTAATAAATAATGAGGAATGGATACAGTGTGACTGAGCACTTTCCTTTAATGTAGTCGGTTGAATGCACACGGCCCCCCCATAAGTTTCTATTTACAGGATACATGGAGACTATATTAATTGGATGAAGCAGAGGAGGAGACAGGGCTGGGTGGGTCATCAATGTTGCTTTCTTCAGACAGGTTTATGTACTGTGGAAACTTGCTGGTTAAAGGTATTGGATCATCTTGAGGGAGTGAAGAGGCAGCACTGGTGGGGTTTGAGGAGACAGCACTGGGGGGCTTCTTAAAATAGATGTCCAATTTAGACTGCACAGTTTATTTTTTCTTTTCATTATAAATTTCTCTGTAGCAAGCAAGTGCATCTTGGATCATTCTGTCAACTTTGGCATAACGCTCATAATTTTGATCCATGCCATCAAACATTTGCATTCCTTTATTAAAAGTAGCAAATGCCTCTGCCATTTGTTTCACTGAAAACTTTTTGGGGATGCAGGTTGTTCTTCTACATTTTGTCTCTCTTCTTCCTCTGCAATTTTCTGTGCATCTAGCTCAATAAGATCCTCGTTACTGAGCTCTTCTGCTACACTTTCAACTAGCTGTCCAACATCTTCATTTTCAATTTCTAACTCCAGCTGTTTACCTAACTCCACTATTTTGTTAATAATATCCAAAATAACTTCATTTTCATTAAATCCTTTGAAACTGTTCACATATCTTTTCAGGATTTTCTTCCATATTCCATTCATGCAATGTTTTGTAACCTGATCCCATGCTGCACTAATGTTCTTTATACATGACAAAATGTTGTACTCCTTCCAAAACTCTCTGAGCGTTTTCTCACCTTCAGTAGCAGCAACAGCCTAAGCGAAGGTTGTGCGTAAATAATACGCTTTAAAGGCAGCAATAGCACCTTGATCCATGGGTTGGATGATAGAGGTAGTGTTAGGTGGAATGTAGACTACCTTAACATCAGGGTGCATGTCGTCCAGGTGTGGTGGGTGTCCCGGAGCATTATCCAAAATCAGCAAAATCTTGAAAGGAATCCGTTGTTGCAGACAATACTCCTTGGCTCGTGGAATGAAACAAGTCATGAACCAATCCTCATACAGTGCTAAGGTCGTCCAGGCTTTTTTATTACTGCGATAAAACACTGGCAGTGTGTGCTTGATGACATGTTTAAAAGCCCTGGGGTTCTCTGAATTATAGATCATGAAGGGCTTTAGCTTGAAACCAGCAACATTCCCCCCAACAGAAGTGTAATTCTGTCCTTGAATGCCTTGAATCCTGGCATTGTTTTCGCCTCTTTGTGGATGTATGTCTGCTCAGGCATGCGCTTCCACAATAATCCAGTCTCATCCACATTGAATATTTGCTCAGGCAAAGAATTCCCTTCCACAATCACTTCATCTAACTCCTCCTTAAAAGCTTCGGCAGCACCAACATCGGCACTAGCTGCTTCTCCACTCACCTTAACATTGTGTAGACTGTAGCGTTTTTTAAATCTATCAAACCACCCATGACTTCCTGTGAAGGTTTGATCACATTCATCTCCTGCCTGCTCCTTCAGGCTTTGGAATAGGATTCTTGCTTTAGCCTGTATGGTTAGAAGGCTTAAGGGTACACGCTTCTGTATCTGGTCTTCTATCCATATCACCAATAATTTTTCCATGTCGTGAATAGGACCTTGTCTTTTCTTTGAAATTATAGTTCCCTTTATTGGTGTTGTTCCTCTCACTACATCACGAATACGTTACTTGTCCTTCAGATTAGTGGATATGGTCGAGTGTGAGAAACCTAGGTCACGTGAGAGTGTTGCTACAGTCTTTCCATTATCATGCTGTGTTATTATCTTCATTTTCATCCCAAAAGTAATTGTCTGTCTCCTTTTCTTTGGAGCACCACCAGCACTCTCACTTTTACGCTTTCCAGTCATTATAAAGTCAATTATATACGATAATAACGAAAGTTCACAGCGCGATCAGTATAGGGTACGATAGCCAAACACCAACTAAGCGCTCCACTGAGTGAGTGCACCCACACGGCGACCCAAGCCCGCCCGCCGTGCTCTCGCCTGGGACAGAAACGTTTCGGTATAGAAAATGCGTGCGTCGTTTGAAAATATTTTTGGTCACGACTGCCGTGGTCGTATGTCCCGACGGTCGTAAGGTCAGAGCAGGTCGTAAGTACCGATGGACGTAAGTCCAAGCAGTCGTAAGTAGGGGAGCACCTGTACAGTACTTCACTCTCTAGAGGCTCTGTCGGAGATTTGTAGTTTTCGAGTTTTTACTTTTCAATTTCACGTAAGACAGTACACATTCATGGGGATATAACAGTAATATCGCCATTAGCCGTAACTCTCCGATAGCCGGAATTTAAATTTTCTCTGAAAATCATTTCCAAAACCGAAATTATCCATAAATTTACGGCTTTGGGAAAAATTTTCGAGGGGCACTTTACTGGAAAATTCTGAGAAAATTGTCCCAGTACCTGGATTTTTATTACATTTTTTCCCAGGGTTGAGAGATGAAAATCAAGTGCGTTTTCTGGAAATTTTGACAAAAATTTTCCAGTACCCAGAAAATTCCAAGGATGGGGGATATTTTTCCGGGTTCGAGAAATGGTGTAATGCGCAATTTCTGGAACTTCCAGAAAATCTTTCCGTTACCCAGAAAATTCCGGGAATGAGGGATTTTTTCCGGCTTTGATAGATTTACCTCGTTACCCTGAAATCTCTCATTCCTGGAACTCTGCACCAATTGTTCCGGCTAATGGATGTATCACTATACTGTACTGTCCATGACTGTACTTCTTACTCAGTCAATCAGCGGAAGTGTCGATGTCATGTGATACTCGTGTGTGTGTGTGTGCGCTTATTTGCATTTTCGTTGGATTTTTTCCTTTAGGTTTTCTTCTTTAGGTTCCATTACAGTCGACCCTCGTTAATTCGGACCCCTTTAATCCGGATTTCGGATAAATCGGACGAAATCTGAACTGTCCATATCAAATTTCTGGTTCTGGGATTGTCCCAGTTGCAATTGGGGTTGCAATTTCAAATTCTGTGTCACTATTAAGAAATAACAAAGTCCCTGGTGCACTCTAAGATAAAGAGAAAACGGACGACTCAGGTGTCCTGAAGTGAGAGAAAACGGACTCCTATGACAGGGCACTCAAATAAAGAGACATGGCTACATGTTTTGTGGACTAGCCACTGTACAGTATCCTTTTCATCACTTTGTAATAAACCTCGTTATGCCTATGTGTTTCTGATAATTATCATAACATTATATATTTATATATTTAGCGGTTGTATAAACACAAGGCCTCACACATGCCATTCAGACTGACAGACTTGACAAGTTTTACCAACCATAAAGACAGTTGAAGCTCACTCACTCACAATGGATCTTGAATATTCCAACTGTAATCAGACATACCTAAGTTGCCTCAACAATTGCAACCCCAGTTGCAATATCAAATTCTGTCTCACTACTAAGATATAACAGTCTCTGGTGCACTCTAAGATTAAGAGAAAACGGACGACTCAGGAGTGCTGAAGTGAGAGAAAACGGAATTCTATGACGGGGCACTCAAATAAACATACACATAGCTGTACAGTATAATGCAATATTAACCCCTAAATCGGTTAATTCGGACAATCGGCTAAAACGGACACCCTTCCCCCCCTATTAGTCCGTTTTAACGAGGGTCGACTGTATTTTTACCTTTGTCTTGTTGGGTCGGGTTAAGTTTACATATCAGAGGGTCCAGGGAGGTTCTGCCCCCTCCACCCCCTGCCGGGTAGATTAGGTTAGGCCTTTTTATTTTCTCTTGTTTTGGTAAGGTAGACAGGTATACTGATATAAGATATTTTTATTTGAATGCTATTAAGTGTCAACAGAAAATAAAAAATTTTGTGTATGTGTGTGTGTGTTTTATGGTATGTTATTCAAATCTGATCTTCATTTCTTTTGCAAATTAAAGTTTATTTTTTTTTTTTTTTAATAACAGAAACTGCTAATTTGCACCAAAATTTTAGTCAGGTTTTGAGTAAAACACAACCAAACATTTTGGTTGGAGCTTACCTGGTACTGTGGTGGAGGATACAGCTGGCGATCAGGAGACAAGTGGTGGAGGATGGTAATTACTGTCTTTTCTTAAAACTAAACAATTTCCACACATAGGACATAGGGACACACTCTTGATGTTGGTAGGACACTGTGGTCTTGTAATATTTTTATTGCTTCACTGTTTTTCTCATAAACTCGCTGAATAACAGTTATATATGGGAGATAACACTTATTATATGCCATCACGAAAGCCTTCAAAATTTGAAAGTGCGTGGTGGGAGGCTGGTTAAAAATGATTGGCCAGCCATGTCACATGACACATCATGAAGAGGAGGAGACAAGTGACTGGCAACATTTCGGATACAGAAATATACACATAGAAACTTGTGAGTTACTCCATTAATATTAATTTGCACAAGAAATTATATGAAGTGATATGTTTCGTTTTTTTTTTAGTCTTTTTGTCTGTAATACAGTACAGTATATTGAAAACCTTCTGACAACCAATGGACGAATATTAACCATATTTTTTACAGCAAATTCAGCTTAAAGCGGGTCCCTGTAACCACCTCCAACATCACTTGGTTGATTTGTGTGTGATGCACGCATCTCATAGTTTGCCACCTACAGACAATAATAACCTTATATGAGTTGTACAAATCTTTATTTATTCTTTTATCTCTTTTAAGGATACTAATGCTGCTAGTGATAAGGAAAAGAAGGAAAGCAAGAAAATAAAGGATAATGCTGATGGTGATAAGGAAAAAAAGGAAACCAAGAAATCAAAGGATAATGCTGATAGTGATAAAGAAAAAAAGGAAACCAAGAAATTAAAGAAAGATGAGTTTTCTTCTGATGCTAAAACAAAGGATGGCAAGAAGTGGAACCTGAAGGTGGTTTCATGGAATGTGGATGGAGTGCGAGCATGGTTGAAGGTACAGTACAGTATAAGAGTTTACATTAATACTGAAAGGATTGCTATTTATTCACAGTTATTGTTTGTATCTTATTAAGAATTATTATTGGCGTGGAGACAATTGTATAAGTGAACTGTAAGAAAGAAAGAAGAGTGGCACCTTTTTTGTGTGGACTATTTCCATGTAGCCAGTTGCTGGGTTGGTGGTTTTGTCAACAATACTGTACCAAAGACCAGGGTGGAATGGTTTAAACCTTTTACTTTTCTTAAGCCTATATTCCCGTGAGTTTTAGATCACCTTTACGTATATACATTTTCCCAAGAATATAGACTAAGTTCACAATTTAAATACGTTCATTACTTTTCATTAAAAATAATGTAATAAATAAAGCGTTTGTTTTCCCAAAAGCGCTTAACAATTCAAAACAGATTTTGTTCAAATTTCATACACAAGTACAGTGACCCCTTGTTTAACGAACACCTCGGTTAACGTAATTTCGATTAACGAACTGCCTTCCATAAGGATCTTCAATTCGGTTAATGAAAAAAAATTCGGTTAACGAAGTTCTTACGAACCGACCTCAACATGTTTTCGCTTGCACTGACCGGGCAACCAGCTTTAGTATCAGTCCGCCAATACATTAATCGGTTCTAGGGCTTAAATTCCTTACTATTTTAGTAAATATCAAGAAGTTTATACTGTTCAATAATTTTAAAAGTTTAATATTCAATTTTTTAGTCATTTTAACAATTATTGAACATAATTGAAGGTAAAGTGACTAGTTTAATGCGCGGCATCCAGCCTCTTAGCACAGCAAACAGGCGTTAGTCTCTCTGTTTTCACTGGAGGTAACATCTTGTTTGAGACTCTCTTCAACTAAACACTTTTTTCTGTGTTTCCAAGCAAATTATTGGTCATTTTGAAATATATTTTATATATTGACAATATATAATGCAGTGCAGTGTTGATTTAAAGAAAATAATCTTGAATTACACCAGAGAGCTAAAATTTTATGGGTGAAATGGTGCCATGGGGTGACTTCTCTTCCACCCCAATGCCTTCTCTTCTTCCTTCTCCTCCACCCCCATTCTAAATCCCATCATCATCATCCAGGAGCCTTCTACATACACACCTCAAAGTAAGTGAACTTTTCTACCATTTTTGTTGAATTTAGGAAATTTTCGGTGAGCTGGAACCAATTACCCAAAAACCCATTGAAACAATGGTTTCGGTTAACGAACGACCTTCTGGAACGGATTGAGTTCGTTAACGGAGGGGTCACTGTACTTCTCTGCATGATGGTTAAGGATTTAAGATTAAAATTTTAAAATTCAAGTAATTCAATATTGCTGTGCTCGTGAGTTTTAAGTCGCGTTTATACAGTATAGGTATACATTTTCTCGAGAATGGCGTAAGACAATTATTGTATTTTAGGTTGACAGAGAAAATTAATTTTGGTTTCAGAAAAGTGGATTGTCAGTGTTTGAAGATGAGGATCCTGATGTTGTCTGCCTCCAAGAGACAAAATGTTCTGAAGCAAAACTCCCAGAGGAACTCAAGAATATCAAGGGTTACAAAAGTTACTTCATGCATGGTTAGTATTTCTTATTTTTCATCATGGTTTTTAATCTGGATATAATATGAAATTAAAGTTCTGTACAGTACCTCCAGTCCATATTGCTGGAATGGGATGTGATGTGTTCGAGAGTTTATCATGACTACCAGTTCATGAGTGACTACCATCTTACATAGTGGGAAAGAGACTCAGTGCCACTACCACAATCAGCTGATCATAACAAGCTGGGTGGAATTGTACCATACCATGTTAAGAAAAACATTTAATTTTCTTGTAATTAGTCCTCTGAATCCTTAGTACACCTGTACTACAGTATTTTTATATTTTTTTTATTTCTATAGTTTTCCTGAAAGCTTTTCATTCTATTCTTGCAGCCATGCTTCGATTACAGTAACATGAAATACATATGCAGTAGATATCTGTATGAAATACAATGTAAAATACATTTATGTGGTTTCAGGATCAACAGTTTCAGCTAGTAGTGGGAAGGGATTCAGTGGTGGTATTGCTGGTGTGTTCAGTCTCTCCTTCCTGTGGTTTAAGTAAACTTGGGTCTCCTTTGATTGATGTCAGGTTGTAGAATGGGATTTCTATAACATGCAGTGGCTTACAAGTGTATAAGATGAATGATTTTTGGAGTGAAATGTGTGGATTTGACTTTGCAGATATACTTAGCCTCTGGAAAAGTTGAATGATTGTTTTCATATTGTAAGTAATGTATGTTATAATTTATTAATCTAATACAAAGCATTATTATTTTCAGCCAAAAAGGATGGATATTCAGGTGTTGCACTTTACTCCAAGATTGAGCCACTGTCAGTGACTTATGGCATTAATGATGAGGAACATGATGAAGAGGGACGCTGTATTACAGCAGAGTTTGAGAAATATTTTGTAGTCACTGCATGTAAGTATTATGAAAGACATTTTCCTTGTTGCATAAACAAGCCTTAGTACAGTATTGTATTGTATTTTAGAAAATCATAATTTTAAGTGTTTTACTTCAGGTGTAAAATGAGCTGTAATGTAAAGAAAAATGAAGATTACTTTAAGTCCCGTAAAAAGCCAGACAGTTAATGAAGTGTAACTTCATATGTGGGTACAGTATCTTAAAAAAATATTACCTGTACTTGGTACTATATAATAAGAAAATTTTGCAGTGGTAGCTAATATATTGTAATTTACAGAACCTAGGTCAGCTCGTTTGGTGTTCAAAGGCCCTAGAAAACCTTACAGGTCTGTACCTCTGGCACTCTGAGACTCCCAAAAGCCTCACAGGTCCATGCCTGAAACATTTGCAAACTTGCCATTGAAAAATTAAGGTGTTTCTTGTTTATTAAAGGAAAATACTTTCAAGTTTGATTTTTTTCTCTTTAACTAAATTCTCCAAGTATTTTATAATTTAAGTGATATTTAGAGTAGGATATTTATATAAATTTCTACATTTATTTGTTTCAAACTTATCATTAGGTAAGACACTACTATAATTAATGCATTTTTCCCATTTTGCAGTGCAACCTACTTACATAAAAAAAAAAGTTGGGGCCCACTGTAATGTAATGCATTTTCATATGAATCCAAACTAGTTGCAGGAAGTACTCTGCCTCATGCCATACAATTTTCTTAATTCTTCATTTTATGTAATTGCTCTTGCTCATAGTTATTGTCACTCCTTGTTTTTGGTCCACAGAGAGGGACAGTTACTGCGCATACTGTAATTGCTTTTGGCATTAACTATAGTAAGTGCTTCATAAAGTTCTTATTTTGATCACAAGTGTTCTATTTTAAGAACCATTTTTGTCTTGTAAAATGGTCTGTATCTCAACAGATGTCCCAAATGCTGGAAAGAAACTTGTCACTTTGGACAAAAGGTTGGACTGGGATCCCAAGTTTCACAAGTACCTTCAAGACCTTGATGCTAAAAAGACTGTAATCATGTGTGGAGACCTAAATGTGTCTCACAAAGAAATTGGTAAGTGAGATTTTATGATTTTTAGGTAAAGATTAAAAAAATAAATAAAAAATGTGTGCTTTAATAATATAACCTTCTGAAGTTGGTGGACATATGATGAAGTTGTCTCAATAATGATAATGAAAAAAAGGGAGTTGTCTCAATAATGATCATGAAAAAAAAAAGGGACGGAAAGTAGAACACCTGTTTCACTAGCAGATAAAACTATTGTTAATGATCAGATGATAAAAAGGCAGAAGCTAAGTACTGTACGTATCATATAATTAGGTTTTTCTAGTAGTAACAGACTGCTTACGGTGGTTTTGTGGAATAAAGTGTGTGCATGATTCAACACTACATGATGGAGGGACAGTATATATAAGTTAATTATAAGAGACCCATACTGACTTAACCTCTGTTTATTATAGATTTGGCTAATCCAAAGTCAAACAAGAAGAATGCTGGATTTACACAGGAAGAAAGAGATGGCTTTTCAGATCTTCTTGCTGCTGGTTTTGTGGATTCATTCAGGCATCTATATCCAGACAAAACTGCGCAGTACACGTTTTGGACCTACATGTTTAACTGTAGGGCAAAAAATGTTGGCTGGTAAGTTTTGTTACTGTGGTATGAAATTCCTCATCTTTGTTACAAGATTTAATTAAATCTTAATGCCTAGGTCTATCCACAACAGGTGTATAGTTTATAGAATATTTCTCGTTGATTCACTTTGCAAATTATGTTATGGCATTAGCCGAGAATTTATATATTGTACTCTGTATCCTTAAACACACACCTGCCCTTTTTTACTCATGAACTATCATTGCTTTGATAGTATTTAAAAGACCTATTTTATAGGAACTTGCATTTGACTGTCCATTGTTTATTCATGTTCATTTTGCCTTTAATTCACAAACCCCATCTTAAATCGCCTAATTTTGTTCCGTTTTACTCCAAGCTTGAGGTAGTAAAGTACATGGGATGTCTACAAGAAGTGTTATCAAGAAAATGTACTTATTAATACATGTACTGATACTTTTTTCTTTTTTTCAGGAGGTTGGATTACTTTGTCCTCTCAGAACGCTTAGTTCCTCAACTGTGTGATAACATTATTCGTGATTCACTCTATGGCTCTGATCATTGCCCAATCACACTGCTCATGCATATGTGATAACCATTTGTATTCTCATCTACATACATACATGTTGCTGTGAAGTGATATCACAAAAAAGGTTAAGCATATTTCTTAGATTAATTTTGAATTAAAGTGACATCTCCACTTTTCAGTACAATACTGTATGTTTTCCCATATTTTCTTATTGCCCACGATGTGTTTTACATTGATGATCACATGATTAGGAGATTTTTCCTGTAAATTTGATGCATATTATATGAAAAGTTTTGATGCGGTACTTTTCTGGTGTTTGTACCTGATAATGATTTATGAATTCAGCATTATTTTTTCTTAATTTGTGTTTACTGTAACATTATTCTTACATACTTTGAAAATGTTTTAAATAATGTCAGCAGTAGTCGAGTCATTTATTGTTTTTACATGTTGATGAATTTAGTTAGTAAAATTAGGGCTGTTCAACGTTCCATTTCACTTCTTTTCTATATCTCTCCTTCAAACATTTGCATATCATTTAACTGTACTAGAGCTACAGAAAGTATCTTTTTGGAGTGGCCAATGAATATCATAATGAACACTGCAACTCCCATTGTCTTGGTAGGGTTGTCAAAATCATTCATCCGTTGTCATATCGTCTAGCAAAATAAAATTCCAAAATAGTTTTTGTAGCGAATATACCTACTGTCACTATTCCATTCTTCTTTTCAGCTTTTTATTTTGCCTTATGCCTTGGGTAAATATTTTTTTAATACTTCTCAGCTAATTTTATCTCCTGTGTGTATGGTGTCAGCTTTTGTATGATCAACCATTCCTTCACATTATTCTCACAATTATGTAGAGTTTGATTGTTTTAATGCACCTTAAGTTATATTTACATTACTTGAGTCTTATCTATAAAAAGAATAATGCAGTGGAAGTTTTATTACTTGCTGTAGTTATGTAAAAGTACTGGTTTTAATGTGTCATTTATATGTTCTGAATTTAATGATTTGTTCTTTTCTTACTAAAAGGAAACTGAAAAATTAATGAAACGTAAATAATTATTGAAAGTTTTGTGTGTGATTTCTTCCAGCTGTCATGTTAATCACTCAGGATATGATGACTGTATGGTCTATATATACTGTAATTCAAGGTATTTTCTTCCAGCTGTCATTTTAATCACTCAGGATATGATGACTGAATGCTATATATACTGTAATGCAAGTTGAAGAAAATGATCTTTAATTTTTTTATCAATACTGTATTGTAAGAAAATTTTCTTTGTTTTTTTTAAATAAATGACTGTGTTAGCTTTTCCTTTTACAGTATTAACCTCAAATGTAGGGGAGAGTTGAATCACTCTGCCTGGTCCTAGTTCACCTACCCCAGTTATCTCCCAATATTGTTCAGGCATTGAAGCAACAGGATGCTGTGTGTTGTGAAGATAATTGAGGTGAGGCAGATAGAACATTTCTAAGCAAAGTAACATTAGCTCTCTTAGGTATTTTCTAGAAGGAAAAAGTAGTGTATATTCTGAGAAATAGCAAATTTAAAAATACAGGCATTTGCTGAATTACATCTTCCTAAACCGCTTCGTTTCGATATAAAACTGTTTAATAATTAGGGAACAATATTGATATGTCGCTGAGGTCTGATATACCTGTAGTGTCAATTTCAATCTACCATGCACCAGTGTGGTAGTGAGGAGGTAGTGTCACCCCCAGACGTTCCCAGCCCCCCAAAATTCAGTTGCACATTCTACCTTGGTGACAACAACTGGTACTGCACCCAAGAAATCCCATCTTTTTATCAGTTAAGATGTGAAGTACAAAGAGAAAGAGAGAGGCTGGGGACAATACCACCTTGGAAGGCAGAGGAGAAACAGGTTGGAGAGGAGAGTGATGTGCCTTTAGAAACACTGAACTGTACATGGTTGGTTTAAGTCTGTGAGTCTTTGTTTTAATTATCACGGCTACAGTGTACACACCATTTAGTGATACAGGTATACCATATATATATATATATATATTTTTATTATTTGTGTGGCAGCTCCTGGCTTCGGTAATCAGTTTCAATAGCCTAGACTGTTTACAGAGTCTGGGATGCCCAAATCACTATGGAGAAAAAATCCTGCACTTAGTCACTAATCCAGATATAATTGATGTCCTGTCAACACCCTGGACTCCGAGGAGAACTGCCACGATACTTATGAAAACCTAAGTACTCGCAATAAAGACAGGTAAGCAGGACATGTCTGAATACAGTACATCTAATTAGAAATAATGAGGACAAACTTTTCAAATATTTATTTCAACTGCATCTATGATTAATATCTGGGCTTTTTGTTGTATGGGTTTTAAGTGTTTGTGTAGGTGACAGTGTTTGTATGTTTTTATATGTACAGGATATTTATGAAGCATTTTGAAGTTTAACAAATTTGTAAGTATTGGTAATAGAATCAATTTGTGAATGGTGTATAAAAGATATATTGATCAAATTTTAGTATAATTACTCGTAAATTTACAGCTTTCTCCCCAAACCATCTTTCATGAAATATGTTCATTTGGGTTCTAGGAACAGTTGGTTAAACACGACAGGATAACAACATAGTCTGTATTATGTCTGATATTGGCTTTACCTTATTTCAGGATGCAGAAACATTTATTACTTAATTTGCAAACGAAGAGAGACAGGGGGGGGGGGGGGGAGTAAAAATCTGATAAGGGACAATGTGAGCGTGAAAAAAATTCCTTTAACATTTAAAACCATTGAATATTGTAAGCATGTATATGTACTTTTCTTCCGAAGATTTTGTAGGCTGGTGGGTTTCTTTTAAACTTTTCTTTCGCAACTACAGTACGAGTCTCCCCAGTGAGTCAAGGTCTCCAGGGTCGTGGTTTATCATTCGCACACCCACCTTCTCTAAGATTATTCATTCGCTTGAAGTTGAATGCCTTTGTATGCATCCTTATTGTATTGAGCATTAAACTTTCTTCTCACCGATGTAATTCTGTTGGCCATAAAACAGTTAATCTCCTCTACTCTCGTCATTTCAATCAGTGTAATTTATTTTCTTGACTTGCTGTCTGTCTCGACCCTTCCCAGTGTTCGTATGGTGTTGTTCTGGCTACTCAAGAAACAAAGTGTTTTTTTCAGACTCGTGAACTGAAGTAAATACCTCTGGTGCCATGTTAGTGCTCCCTCTTCCCATGCAGATATCCCGAGTTTGTTTCCTGACAAGTGAGGTACAGTAAAGCCTCCGATAACAACGGTTCGATCAACTTCTTTTCATATTTAAGACCCTAGTTAATTTAGGACCCAATTCAATATACAGTGGGGTATGCTATAACGAATGGATCCTACTTCGAATATTCCTATAACGAACGGTTTTACCTATAAAATTGAGAATGCTATAACGAACGAAACTCTTACAACTAACATTTAAATTTTTTTTTTTTTTTTTTTTTACTAATTTATTGTATTTTTATTACAAGTATTAATGATATTCTTTATTTCAGGGGTTTAGATGCATATTTATGCACTTATTTACAATTTTTACAATTTTATATTATATTTTTCAGTGTTAAGTGGTTGTATTTGGGGGCCTGGAACGGATTAATCCTATAACGAACGAATGCTATAACGAACAAGGTTCTAGAACCAATTAGATTCGTTATAGCATACCCCACTGTACATCATTATTTCATTCGTATTTATGACCAAAATATAATAAAATAAAATTTTCATATAAATAATAACTAAATCCCGATGTGTATTATAAAAAAAATGAAGAGCGCCTTACACAAAGAACCTGCCTGGCTAATGAGTGGTAATGTGCATCGCAAGTAAACAACAGTCGGAGCTTGGCGATCCCTTTGTTTTCGAGCATTTGAACAGGAATGAGAAGAACTTTCTCTGGTTGCTTACAGCATTTTTACATCCCTATTCAATATGAGCAAGAGAGCAAGTGATGTAGTAGTGTTGTTTCAAAAGCTAATAGAAAGTGTATAAGCTTAGCCGAGAAACTAGAAGTGTTAAAACGATATGAAAAAAGTGAGAGGTCTGTGGATATTATGTGGAGCAAGCAATGAACATATTTTTTGAAGTGGATCCATTAACAGAAAGCATTAAAATTTAAAGAAATGCAAATGACCTCTACATAAAGATGTATTATGAGAAAAGAAATTAGCTGTGCAAGGTTCTATTGACAGCTTTATTATTCAAAGGCCTAAACCATCAACTTCAGCTACACCATCAAATTCAGCATCATAAGCAGCTTCAACTTCAACTTCAGGTTCAGTTAACAGTTTCAACAACAGCTTTATGGAAAGCTACAGCTTCAGCCAGAGTTGAACCTGATGACTTTGTCATCTGAGTAAAATCTTGCATAATAGTCATTTTTTCCCTTATGTTTTAGGGCCGTATTGATAGTGTTCGTGCTGGTCTATTAATAGTCATCCCGATAAACGAGGTATCGGAAGGGAACAGTACACATATCCCTGAAATGTTGGAAACAACATCGAGTGGCTACCCCCACCCGATAGCTGCCTTACGACAAATAATAATCATTATATTTTATGAAAGTTTTCCAGTACTTTATTACAGATGTCTACGTCGAATTATATTATTTTTTTTTATAAGAACAATTAAAAGAAGTGTTAATACGGATAAATGAACTTTCACAACAGTTATGAACTTGAAACATTATTGGAATGTTGACATCACAGCTCCGACTTCGATGACGACTGCTGTCTGTGCTGTGAGCCTCGTCTTCAATTAACAATTACTTCTGTTATCATTTAAGGTATGTTTCTTATCTTTATTCATTCATACAATATTTTTGTCGTCGTAGTAATAAAATTTCAACCATCTGAACCACGAAATTTACTTATGTTTTCCGGAATGAGGCAAGCCAAGTGAGCTCGCTCTATCTTGAGTTAGCAAGGAAAATATCACAGTTTTTGGCCCAGTAATATAGTTTAGTTTAAATGTTAATATTTATTTTCAACACGATAGAAGCTACGGTTTACGATCTACAGTGTCTTGTGTGTGTCAGGCAGAAATATGACGACATAAGTAAGCATTAGATTTCATTTTCTTTATTCTTTAACTTAAATATTTACTGTCACTAATAAAATAAAGAATAAGTACAGCTTACTATCAATACAAATAATTTGCTCAAAAATTCTGCAATACTAGGCTACATCACAGTTTTAATGATACACACAACACCACTCTTTGGCTAAAAAAAATCTATTTACTTTTCATTTTTACAATTGATATTTTCATTCATCTAAGTGTAACTACATATTTAGCTATATTCTAAACAATATCAGAAAAGCACACAGCACAGTAGACAGTTTGGGAGTGACAATTAAACAACTTGACATAGTTTGGCTCTTAAGAAATTTCTATGCAATTTGAAGTGTGTACAATGCAAGGCAGGGGCCCCCACTGCCCTGGGATGAGAGATCAGTTTAACTTTGCCATCTGTATGATGGTATTCAATCAACAACACTTACAGATTTCTATAAAAACATTGGTTAATTGAAAAAAAATGTGGATCAGTCATATTTAATATTTTGTTAGGTTAAGTTAAAATTGGGTAAGGTTAAGTTAGGTTAAGTTAAAATTGGGTAAGGTTAAGTTAGGTTAAGTTTAAATTCGATTAGATTAAGTTAAGTTAAAGTGAGGTTAGGTTAAGTTAGGTTAGGTTTTTTTTTTAAAGTTAAAGATAGGCTAGATCCATATTTTGTGCCAGTTATTTACTGGTAATGTGGGGCAATTTTCCAGGGGGCAGTTGTGCAGGGGGCAATTGTGAAGGTGTCAGTTGTCCTTGAAATAAATTTTATTACAAAATTTCAATTAAGAACAAATAAATAAAAAGTCCTAGAAATAAATTTTATTACAAAATTTCAATTAAGAACAAATAAATAAAATGATAATGTTATGATTTTACAGCATGCAGACCTACAGGTACAGACAAGACTTTGATGAACTCGAAGAAATAAGGATGTTAAGTCAGCTAGAAAATATGAGGAAGCGACGATTTCATGTAAGACGAAATCCTTTTTAGTATTATAATGAAAAGGAATTTAGTCATCACTACAGATTGTCGAAGGACAGCACCAGGGAGATACTTACAAAAATCAGACATCTTCTCCCGATGTCGCTGAGCAGTAGAGGTAATCAATTACAGTGGGGTATGCTATAACGAATCTAATTGGTTCTAGAACCTTGTTCGTTATAGCATTCGTTCGTTATAGGATTAATCCGTTCCAGGCCCCCAAATACAACCACTTAACACTGAAAAATATAATATAAAATTTTAAAAATTGTAAAAAAGTGCATAAAGATGCATCTAAACCCCTGAAATAACGAATATCATTAATATTTGTAATAAAAAAACAATAAATTAGAAGAAAAAAAATTAAATAATGTTCGTTGTAGGAGTTTCGTTCGTTATAGCATTCTCAATTTTATAGGTAAAACCGTTCGTTATAGGAATATTCGTAGTAGAATCCGTTAGTTATAGCATACCCCACTGTATTTATTATATCAATACAGTATATTAGTGCTCATCAGATGCTTGAGGAACAGCTTGATAAATGTCATGATCATGAATTATGAAGTACAGTTGGGTCTTCATTTACGCGGTCAATTGAACCCGCTGAGTAGCGCGTAAAACGAGAAACGCTGAAATGAAATAACAGAACATATGGGATTAATTGAAATAGAGACTGGGCCGACTCCCAAACTCCATTTTTTCAGACACAATACCTGGATTGTAGTATAATTTGTATCTTAACTTTATGATGGTATGCACACACATAAATTAGAAGCGAAATATCAGTAAGAGAATAATATACTGTACCAGGTAAAAGAAAAATCAAGGTTTAACCCTTACGTCAGGTTATGGTAGGTTAGAAAAAATCAGGGTTAGGCGGGAGATGGTGAAATGGCCAAAATCGTAAATGAAATCCGCGTAAATCGAGACCCAACTGTATGTTTTTAGTGAGAGGGGGATTAGGTTCAATTTAAACAAACAGTACTGTACAGCATAATTTTTTCCCTGTGAGTGCTAATTCCGTAAAACATTACGAGGAATAGTATACAAGGTACAGTACAGTGAGTTCTGCTATAACGCGTGTTTTGATAACGCGAATTTGCTCTAACGCGATTTATGAATTAGGAACGATATTTGTATAACGCGAACGCTTGTTTGCTATAACGCGATTTTTGCTTGCTATTTCTCCAATTTTGTGGTATTAATTGTGAATATGGTAAAGAAGAATATCTCCAAGAAGCGTTCTGGTGATATAATTCCCGGTGATGATCGTAAAAGAAAGGATATAACACTTGAAGAGAAGCTCGATGTTATCAACCTCAAAATCACCCTTCTCCCCCATCAAGTTACATTCATATTTTTTCAAGGTAAAGTGTTACATTTACTGTATGATTTCATTATTAGATATGAATGTAACATTTATTTAGACTGTGCCATCCTTTGTGTTAGGCTAACTACTAAATTTTTTCGATTTCGAGTAATCTGCACCTAACCCTATTTTCTCCATAAGCCCTGTTATTTCTATTACGCGATTTTCTACAACACGATATTTTACAAGAACACAATTATCGCGTTATAGCAGAACTACCTGTAGTATCTTTTATTTTCTCTCTTTCCTTTCAGGCATTCCAATTTCTCCAAGTTTACAGCTACTGGTTGCCATGAGATATATGGCTACAGGAAATTTTCAAATAACTATGGGAGACTGTTCAGATATGTCTCAGCCAAGTGTTAGCAAATGTGTCCGGGATGTTTCTGCTGCCATTGCCACTCTTGCAAGAGAATATATTAAAATCCCCTTACCTGGATGAGAAGAAGAGTTCATGCAGGAATTTGCCTCTATTGCTGGAATGCCAGGTGTGATAGGCTGTGTAGATGGGACTCACATTCCAATCAGGAGCCCTGGAGAGCCAAATCCTGAACTCTACAGGTGTAGAAAGAATTTCTTCTCCCTTAATGTCATGGCCGTATGTGATGCACACATGAAATTTACAAACCTTGTCATAAACTGGCCGGGCAGTGCTCAAGACTCCCGCATTTTCTCAACTTCAAGACTTTGTGACAGTTTGCAGGCCGGTGATTATCGAGGCTTTCTCCTTGGTGATAGTGGATATGCATTGCGTCCATACTTACTCACTCCAGTCCATAATCCATCTAATGAAAAGCAGAGGAAATATAACAGATCTCATATTTAAACAAGAACTACAATTGAAAGGGTATTTGGAGTGTGGAAGGGGCAATTTGCTGTCTTGCAACATGTAAGATCAAAGCTTTGTACTACCCAAAATATTATAATTGCATGTGCAGTTCTCCATAATATTGCTTTGATTTCTGAACTTCCACTGGACATAGAAGACATGCATTTCGAAGACCCTGACGACCCAGAAGAAATGGTCAGATATGGAAATCATGAAGGTCAAGCACGGAGGGAGCATATAGTGGAGCATTTTTTTTTTAGTTAATAAAGTACAGTAAGGTTTATTTCATTACTTTGATAATCTGTAAGAATACGGCTTTAGTTAGTTAGGTAACTACTATGTTCCATTCATTGCTTTAATTGGTGAACAATTCATGCCATTAAATTTTAATGAAACAGTGGTTCTATATTTTTCTTTTTTTTAAGCATTCATAAGTATGTTGCCTCAAATTGTTTAATTTTTACTTCATTGTGGTCTTTAATAATGGAGCATTAACTCAATATGTAAGGTAATTCACCTGTGAGGTTTTATGAAGACAATAAAAGGAAAGAAATATATATTGATTTTTTTTTATAAATGTGCAAAAATTAAGAAAATAAACTATAATTTTTCTATACATAGCTCTGCATTTCCTGAGATTCACAGTTTATATTATAGATATATAAAAAGAAATCTTAACTGCCATACTTTGGACAATATTTGTAACTGACATGAAACTATTTCTATCTTGGGCACAAAAAGAAATGGTTCATTCCTTCTCTACAGCTATTTATATTGTAGTGGACTTCTCCCCTACAACTGCGTATCCGCATTCCGATGCGCCGCCATATCCTAGCAACCAAGCGAGCGGCAACACCAGATGTTACGGTAACCTAGCAACGGAACTAGAGACCGGCGACTTTCTCAGGTTTTCCCAACATGACTCATAGAGGACTCACGGCTGCTGGGTATATAAGCTCTGTCTCTCCATTGAGAGACAGCATTATATAAATAAACCAATATTAATACAAAGGTCTGATGACCCAAGGGAGCAGAACAAAGATAAAACACCAATAAGAAAGATGAAGCGATCTGGTTGAGCCCAGATTCTTTCTACTCCTGCTGTATTTAAGTTTCACCACTTTTTCCTTAACCCCTAATAATCTTCTTTCACCTCTTAACTAAAGACATCGTACGTACGTACGAGATTCATTCTGCCCATCTTCCTGAACAAGCAACACCTCCTCCAGCAAGCTCCACACTGTCAGCATTCATTCAACCAGGAGGCCAGCAACAGGCAACATCTTCTCTAACGAAGCTCCTGCACATCTACCTCCTTCAACACGCTACTCACCGAACGTCTCTACTGAGCAGCTCCTCACCACACGGCACCTCCAGCACCAGACTGTCTATCATATAACTTATATTATACAAGAAAACCACCTTAGAGTTTCCATCCATCCTGAGTGCTAGACAACATTATACCACGAATTCCTACAATATCAATGCATAAAATTTAATAAAAGAAACATATCCGCTATACAATACTTGGCACAGTATGACATGTTTTATAAATACCTGTATACACCAAACAAAACTTTATTCTTTATCACAGGAAATAAATTCAGTTTTTGAAAATCACAGCCTTCATGTATATCATAAATATTCACCCCCCACAAATAATTACCTGCCATACTTATGACAGCTTTTGTAAAAAAAAAAATCTTTGTCAAAATAAACACATGTATGTTTATTTCCTTCAAATAAAAGTAGTTGAATATGTAAGAAATAAAAAGATTAACTTTTACTTTAGATGCCAATTTCTGAAATATTACATCATTATTCATATGTTTTAGCCATGGCATCATATGCAGCTCCTGCTTTCCTTAAAACACTATCTAACAAATCCAATGAATTATTCAATTTTTCATGCGTCTTTTCAATCGATGCAATTGCAGTTTCACTTAATTTTTGTTGTAGTTTTTGTGTTGACATCATTTCTTTTTTCAGTTTCATTTCCTCCTCATGCTCCCTATTCAATCTGTACAAATTAGATTTATGTAACTCTTCTTGTCTTTTATCACACATTTCATACACACTTGTCACCCTCCTAGTTCGCCTTGGTGTGCTCCTTGGACAAGAACCAGATGCCCTGGACACTGAATAAAGGTGTTGGTTGGAAGCATGAGCAGGAGGGGGTGAGACAGATCACTCGATAGTGAGTCGGGCATTGACTGTCGAGGCAGCAATGTTTGGTGAGGCAAGAGCAATGACTGGTGAGGCAGGAACATTGACTTGTGAGACAGGAACAGAGGGTGAAAATAGAGGTCGATAAACAGTAGATGAAACTGCAGTAAATTGTGCAGAAGACACAGATGATGGCCCTGGGGTTAGACCAGGTAAAACAAGTGGATCATAGGACTGAGTAAGTGAAGCAGAAGGTACACTTGCAGAAGTCTTCCGCATGCCACGAGCACTGGGTTGCTCGAGCACCTCGGCAAATACTGACACGGTACACAGTGTCAGTACACGTGTATAAGGTAAAGGTAAAAGTGACATAAGAAAAATAACAGATAGAATATTTAGCTGTCAGCCACTGTTCCCGTTTGATTTTCGATAGCAAAAGGAGATTGAGCAATGGGAGTTATGAATGCACGCAAATGTATAAATCAATCACTTTTCTGTAATATTCTCACCTACCTGCACATTTTCTAAGGTATAATTTGCTTCATGTACTGGTTTACTGAAGGTCTCGTAAATGTTATCAGCCATTGACAATTCTGCCCCCATCAGTGATGATGCCAAGACCATTTCTTCTGAAGCTTCCGATATTTTGAGTGGTGGACCACCACCTGTCTTTGCTAGAATTTTTCCTTGCTGTATATCTCGGCTTTTAGTTCTGAAAGAAACGTAAAATAAATACTGTATACAGTACAAACATAAATAATTATAGCAACAGCATAGGCTTTTATCATGCTTTCATTACCAATGTCTATGGGCAAAGTGGTTGCAAGTCGAAAATGCATAAATAATACATAGAAAATCTTACATGTGTTTCTGTTTCTAATCTCAGCACCACAACAAACTCACTTTTAAGCTAGCCAACCATTTTAAAGTGAAATATATAAAGAAATTTTTTTCTGTGTACTGACGGTGACTCGAAAATATGTAATTTGACCAAATATCGGTACGACTGAGGCAGGTTGTAAAAGTGCGGGTTGTAGTAGTAGAGTAGGTCGTGAGTCTGGTAAGAGCTGTATATATGTATTAAAAATGTAAATTGTTCATTAAAAATTGAGAACTAAAACATGTTTATACGTTACGATGCTGATGTTCACTTACATCAGTACAGTATATCTAAAACAAACATAGAAAAAAAATTTTAAGTGGGCCTAAATCAGGCTAACATATCTAAGCGGCTACAGTCATATCTGCTATAAAAATTATGATATGTTAGTAATGATGACTCATAAGCTTCTGACAAGTCATTTGAGGTGACACTTCAGAAACTGAGCCTATACTGTACCTGTTTGAAGCTTATCTTGCCGGAATATTTTGGCTTGCTAATTATGTGGGGACACCAGCCCCATACTTGCCAATTTTTCTTGATCCATGTCACGGTCGTAAAATATTTCCAGGCACCAAATGTAAAGCACACCAAATCTGCAGAATAATACCTGTTTCATATAATTATATGCTGTATAGCTTCGTTTTATGACAATGGCCACCCATTGTCTCTGAAAATGGCACAAAACATGAAAATAACCTAACATTAATTTAAAATAACCTAACCTTACCTAGCTTAACTGTAACCTAACCTAACTTATTTTTTACTTAGCCTAACTTTATTTTAACCTAACCTAACTTTAACTAAATTTAAGTTAATTTACCCTAATTGTAATGTAATCTAACTTAACCTCATCTAACCTAACTTTAATTAAACATAACCTTACATTAATTTAACCTATTTTTTTCACTTATCCATAACTTTTTATCAATATTTTGCATTTACTGATTTGTAGTGTTAACAAAAATGTTGTAGTTGTTATCTTTTGTATAAAATTATTACTAAAAATAAAACATGTCAATAAAGTGTTAATTCTTAGTGTTCCATGTTTTCTTCAATTTATTCACTGGCAATTAAAGATTTCAAACAAGAGAACCTAACACAGTATGGCTGAAGCACCTTTTTACTGGTGTATCCTCCATACCAGTTCCTTCATTATGAATTTAATTTTTGTTTCAGATATCATACGCAATTTTAACCTAGCACGCTTTGGAGTAAAAATAAATCAATGGCTAAGACTTGCACATATAAAATATATGGTCAATACTACTCAGACACCTGCATTGAATAGCATATAGGCATATATAACTTATAAAAGTAGACATAAAAACACTAATTTTGATATATAACTGAACGTGATCATAAAATTATATAAAGGAAGGGAAAATGGGGAGGTGAGATGGGAGCTTTCCTTCTGTCTACTTCGGTAAGAGGTGGGACTCCTCACATGACACGTCACTTAAATACTGTAATCCTAATCAATTTAGTAACCTACTGGCAAAAAAACGTATTTTTAATTACTAAACTTAGAAATAAACACATACTTACTTCCGTTTTATGTGCTCATAACTTCTCTTGAGCTGCTTGGCTGAGCGAGGGATTTGGTCTGGGTAGTAGGGTGTGTCAATTTTGTCAACATGTTAAAAATCAAATTTGGTAGTCAAAATATTGTGCCTCTTTATGTCTAAACTTGAGATTCGCAAACAAAAATGAATTGAAATAACCCTCACCTACATCAATTATACCTTAAAGTTTCAAATATCAGTATTTCAACAAATTAATGAGACTTGATTAGAATTATTCACTTGATATTAACTAATCTCATGTAAGCATATGGATTATGGAGTATTTTATGGTTCTATAGCTTGTGTACAATATGCATGTCAGAACATGAACACGAACAGGCTCTCCGTGTGGGACAGTTTAATTCTTGTTTTGACTTGTACCAAG
The DNA here is from genome assembly GCA_958450375.1 of Homarus gammarus. NCBI lineage: Eukaryota > Metazoa > Arthropoda > Malacostraca > Decapoda > Nephropidae > Homarus > Homarus gammarus. The sequence continues at coordinate 399,714 of CAUDMG010003338.1, forward strand.
CGTGAGGATAAGGCACCCGGCTCACTCTCCTTCTAGATATCATAGACGGTGGTTTGCTCTCATTGCACTTGCACCTACTCTACCAGACGAATTCTACATTTTAATTATTGTAAGTAGGGCATATTGATTGTCGCAGTTACTTATATCATTGTATAAAACATTATGTTCTAAGAAATTATTATGTTATTTCTGTTACAGCATTTTTGATAAACAAATTGATATTTTTTGAAACAACAATTGAATTATGAAACATTGAAATATTTTTCTATTTGTCAGATAGTGTGAAGATGTCAAAATTGAAGACAAGAAGTCAGTTGTCAACCCACTTGAGCCTGCTAGTTGGTAAAGGGAAGGAGCTTCCTGTATCAGAACTTCCAACAGTGAGAGACATGCTAAGATTAGGGTTACTCCTTCGAGAAAAAAATGCAAAGGACAGAAGGAACTATACAGATAAAGAACTCATAAATGACATGATAGTCCCTCTTCTGCATCAATGGACAAAAGCTAATGCACTATTCAAACCACCTGTGATTAATCAGTGTCGAACTATTGAGCTAAAACTAACAAAATTATGGCACAAAGCAGTTGAAACATCACACTTGATACTCTGTTTGACAGTTTGACCTGCAAGTGCTCCATACAATTATGTTCTGAATCCAACTGTTCTCACTCAGGTAAGAGAGAAAATAATTCCCACATTGATTGTGGTTGTCCTCGTGAAAAGAAGATCCCTGTTTTAGAGCTTGAATTTATAAAGGCACAGAGGACAAAGGCAGAAGGCCAAGGAAGTATGCAAATGGGTTCAATAGATTATTCAGAAACAAAGAAGCAGATTGCTAATGCCAAGAAGAGAGAACAAATCCGAGAGAGGGAACAAAAGAAGAAAATGAAGAGTGAAGAAGCCATCCAAAGAGAGGAAGAGCTGTGTCAAGATGTTTATCACTTCTTTGATAGTTCTGATGAACGGAAGCAACATCAGATGATAGTTCCAAAGAGCCATCTGAACCTTTACCAAAGAAAATGAAATACAACACAAGAAATATTTCAAACATTGCTTTAGCTAGTATTCGCCACCATGCTGGACTTCGTGAGGCTGCAGAAATTGCAACTGCCGCTTGGATAGATGCAGGCCTCATCAGCCGAGAGGATGTATCTTTGGTGATAGAACATAATAAAATTAGAAGAGCACAAGAAAAAATAATGAAGGAAATATCTGATCAGCATGAAAAAGATTTAAGCGAGGGAGGGCTCTCCTGTCTTTTGTTTGATGGAAGAATAGATGACACAAAAGTTTTGCTAGAAGTAGAGGGAGTGAACAGAAAGTTTCCAGGTCTCATCAAAGAAGGACACTACTCTGTCTGTTCTGAGCCTGGTGGTAGGTTTTTGTTTCACTTTGCTCCCGAAACTGAAGTAGAAGGGAAGAAACATGCAGAGGTCATTGCTGATCATATTTTATGTTGGGTTCAGGAGAGAGGACTTGGCAGTTCACTGCAGGCTGTTGGTGGAGATTCAACTGCAGTGAACACCGGATGGCAGGGGGGTGTAATGACGCATTTAGAGAAAAAACTAGGAAGAAGACTTGTTTGGATTGTATGTGATTTATATACAGGCAAGCTACCTCTTCGTCATCTCATCCAGGAACTTGATGGACCTACAAAGAGCAACAACAAGTGGTCAGGTCCCCTTGGCATCATGCTGGATGAAGCAACACAACTAGAAATAAATACAACCTTTCCAAAGGTCGAAGTTGGCCCTCCCCTTCCGGCGTTGTCTGAAGGAGTCATCAAAGATCTCAGCACAGATCAATCCTATGCTTATCGTATTGCCCAAGCAATAAGATCAGGAGAAGTGCCTCAGTCATTGGCTCTCTTGGAGATTGGACCTGTCAGTCACAGCCGTTGGTTCACTACAGCTCTTCGTTTCTGCAGGATTTGGATTTCCAAACACGAATTGAAGGGCAAAGTGCTGAAGAATTTGAGGTTAATTGTTGAAGTTATTATTGGAGTTTATCTTCCCCAGTGGTTTAGTGTGAAACTTAATCCTATGTGGGTGGATGGGCCCAATCACCTTTTGTTTCAATTGCAGCTAGTAAGAACACAGAGGAAGGTAGTGAGGGACATCGTGTTACCTGTGGCAAGAAGGTCCGCTTGGTATGCTCGATCAGAAGCAGTTTTGCAAGCAATGCTTTGCAGTCAATGTACCAATCTCCGAACCGAGGCTGTAGAAGTCATTCTAAAGATTAGAGGAACGCTAATAGATGACGACCAGTTGGGAGACTGTTCGTTTCATTCAAGAAAAGTTCCCCCAATAAACGTCAATGCCACCAAATTGTCAGAATTGGTTGACTTGAGTTTGGAAGTCTTAGAGCCACCATTGACAACAAGTCTAACTAGCCAAGAATTGAGAAACCTTAAAGAGACTCCAATGCAGGTGCCGAAGTGGCCTTCCCACACTCAAAGTGTGGAGAGATGTGTGAAAATGGTCACAGAAGCAGCGGGCCATGTTTACAGCCACGAGAGGCGAGAAGGTTACATCAAAGCACAAATAGCAAGCAGACTACTGATGACAAGAAACCAAAGCAAAGAGAGTATGAAGGCATTGGTTACTTTCAAATAGACTACGGATAATAAAATATAATAATTTGAAACTTGAAACAGTAACATGTGTGCAAATGCTGGTTATGTTATAAATTCACAAATATGTACATTTAAAAATCCATTTGATGTAGGTAGGACTTATTATAAAAAAAAATTTATGCCAGAATATTGTTTTGCATGCTTAAAGACTACAATAAATTGCTACCAAATTACTCGATTTTCAATTTAGCCAGTTCACCCCCTAAATTGACACACCCTACTGGGTAGTTGGCATTGAATGAAGCAGTAATTTCATCCCAGGCCTTTCTTTTCCTATCATTTATGGTGTTGCTTGTAGACCTGTCCTCAATGATTGGCCTTTGCTCAATATGGCGCAAAAGTGCCATGCGTTGGGTTTCAGACAGAGCTGCAGAACTTTCTCTACTACCTCCATGTTTTCATAACGCGCGCAAAAATTGTTGCCAAGTACTCAGGCGAAAAAATTATCTGTATTTTGTTTCGAACAGATAATAAAGTTCAATTTTATAAAAAAATATATTATTGTGCCAGTATAAAATAACTAAATATCTCTCTAAATCGTCTTTCTAATTATGTGAAATAATGCATTTGGCACATGCGCATGGCCAAAAAATTTTTTGCCATCCGACACGAGCTGCCGTGTTTACACGCTCATGTAAGTGCCTAGGAATATGGCACTCAGCGTTGGGTGGTTGGATCCCGACACATGATCATCGAGATGATCATGATCGTCATTATCGTCGTAATGACTATCAATATGGCCCTAAGACTTTAACACCATTGGTGAGTAGAATTTTAGTTTTACATTCGTAAATATTATTTAAAACATATATGAACAGTAAATAAGTGTTGCTTTCATATTCATATGTAGAAAAACGACGATATGTTTTCACATGTACGCACTTACTGTACATATGTTGGCACTCCCAATCGTCTCGCTTTATTTCTTTACCATTAGTGGTTAGCTACTTCTAGTGTTCCATTTACAGTATTAACATTAAATAAAATTACTTAAAACATACATACAGGTATTCAATTTTTTTAAATTAAGTTCACTGCAGCTACAACAGCAGGGTTTTATTTTCTTCCGTTTTTTATGTAGAACCATCGTCACTCACGAAAACAATGCCGCCTCTCTCTGTCTATGTAATTCATTTGCCTCTGAAGATGTCTTGAATAAAGACGAAAGCTAAGGTGCTCCATTGTTTCCCTTTTCCCTGTGTAATTTAATATATATATATATATATATATCTATATATATATATATATATATATATATATATATATATATATATAGTCAACCCTCACTTTACCCGGTTAATTCAACCCACAGGGTACCGCGGAAAGTGAGAAATGCGTAAAGTGAACAACATAACATATGGGATTAATTGAAATTGAGAACGGGCCGACCCCCAAACTCCACTTTTTGACGACACACAACTATGTTGTAGTAAAAATATTATCTTAACTTTATGATGGTATGCACACACAATTAATATAGAAGAGGTTAGGTTAGGAAAAATAAAAGGTTGGGGTTAACACTTACAGTGAGGAATGACTTGTTGGTAGATTTTGAGTCCATAACTATTATTGATCTTCAGGGCTGAGGGTTTAACCTTTTACCACCCTGATGAGCACGTTAGTTTTCATGTTGGAAAAAAAATTTTCGACAATAAAACTGACCGATTACCTTGCATTTTCATCATTCTGGATTTTGTTTACATTTTCATAATTCTGGATTTTGTTTAAAGAACATACAAATGTACTACTTCACATGCTTATCAAGTATGTATAAATTTTATCTGGTTTGTATGCCTTGATTTGTGTAAGGGTAATATAATGCAAATATATAAATAACATTTATTAAAGTTCTGCTGAAAAACTAGTCAGCTGTTATTTTTCTATGCTACCAGTGCAGACAGTTATGTTTTCTATATTTTTGATACAGCTGCTTTCATATCTAAATTTCACCTTCATAATTTATGTTAGCTCAGTTGGATGCTAACAAACTACTCTGTGCCCTAGAACATACTGCACATAAATAAGTACCCAGGCAGTTTGTAGCACTATTCAGAAATTTGCATTTTATTAAATCATGACTAGAAGAGATTTTTTTTTCAGCATGAACCTTCTGCAGGAACACTTTTTTTTTAAGCTTTATCCACAGCATAATATGGCCTAGTCTGATTTTTTTTTAAAGTCAAATGCATATGTGGTAATAAAATTCCATTGCAGCACTAATGGTCCACAAAACAATTAAAATGATAACTATTGTACAAACATATTCATTGTTAACTGATGTTTTATATTATATACTCTGCAAATTTAAGTCCCTCTGATAAAACTTTCAAGACTTATTGCATAGATTCTGTCATGTAAAAACAATACTACAAAAAGATATCCCATGTAATTATATAAGAAAACTTACATGATACTGCAATTACTTTTATTCACAATAACAATCATGTAATGCACATTATGCAATGTTTTCTGCTTTATTACCGTAATTAAACAACTGCCCAGTATAAAATTCCTGCATGACAAATATGAATAAATATTGGTGATACAATGCCTGAATTTGCAGATGGTGTTAATAGTCATGACAAAGGGTAAATAAAGAACTGCAGGAACAATGTATATAAATCTGACATGATCAAGGGAATTTAGTTACACTGTGTTATCATTACTTTGGCATAAAAGACTGACTAGTGAAGCCCAAACCAAAGCCTTTGTGAGTATGTGTAGCAATTCTTGCCATCTCATACTGCCTCTCCATCGAAGAAAACATGGTCTCTTGCTTCTGCAGGATCTCAATCCCAGGATTCTCTCTCCCACTGCTAGCACCAGCTGGAGGTTCTTTGTTTGCAGGGGGCTTAGGCTCAGCTGAAGTAAAAATTAAAACTATTTTTATGGACAGTCTTAATGTCATCATTGAGTGATCTCGGATACCTTCACTGGATCCCCTCCTTTCTCCAACTCTACACTGTCTATATAGTAAACCCATGTCAAAGATAAGCTTTGAATCCTGGGTCAATGGCTGCTTTTCTAGGAGGTGAGGCTTGAAGTTCAGTGAACCAAACCGTGAGATAGTTACACTCTGCCTATCCTGAGATAGTTACACTCTGTCTACTAAGTTCCCATCTAGCTGACCGACGTTCTAGTACCATTGGCACCTTTCCTCCATTTATTGCCTAGATCAGTGGTTCTTAAACCATTCCACAGAATCCCAAGGTTCTGCTCGAGAATCTTTGCCAATTATTAAGATGCACTTCTAAGAACCAAGTCATGAGTGGCACACCTAAAATTGTTGAATGTGGTGGGTAGTGTCATTGATTTCAATATAGTTATGTATGTGATAAAAAAAAGAAAAAAGTACATTGGTATGGTATACATATTAAACCCTCACTAAAAATAAAATCTGCTAAGTTAGACCACTGGTCACTCACGTTATGACACCAAGATTATCAGTGTACCCACAGGCTTAGCTAGGAGCAGTGGTAATTTGTGCTACTTGCTCCCTTTTATCCATGGACTCTGCTTGTGCTATATATAAGATGGAAAACCTGGTTAAAATACCTCACTCTAAGACCAAAGCCCGTTTGAAGAAAGTAAATGTCGAGATACTTGTACAGTTATAGTGAATGAACCACACACTTCTTCCACTTAAGTGATTCAAAGACTACAAGCTAACACGCAACCAAGTGTGATTCAAAGACTACAAGCTAACACGCAACCAAGTGTGATTCAAAGACTACAAGCTAACACGCAACCAAGTGTGATTCAAAGACTACAAGCTAACACGCAACCAAGTGTAAAATCAAAGAAACCGAAGTTTCTTGACAGCTATATATACTTTGGATTCATCTCTACATCAATTATTGTGTACATAAACATGCACAACTTATAAGTACACAACCCTTGCATTATCTTTAAATAAGGGGGTCCTCCTTATACGTTGTGATGTGTTCCAAAGAAAAGCAACATTGTGAAACATTTTATAATTATTGACAATAGGGGCATATGCATTCCAACATGAACAGTAATATCACTTGAAAGCTCTGGATGTGTTCTGGATGTGTATACCGGTAATACTTGAATATGGAGACATTCCCAATAACATAACTTGTTACCTTTGAGTGATACCTTAATTTGGCTACTTGTACACTTTGGCAAATGATTAATGAATAAAAACAAGGGTATATGCAGATCCAATTTCCTGTACAGTAATATTCCCATTAGCCGGGTACCTGTATTGAAACAAAATTTCTTAACCTGTTAAAAAAAAAACACATCCATGGAATTTTTCCAGGCACTGGTGAATGTTTCCATGTCCGGCTGGTCATATAGCTAGGGATACCTGTATTGTAATGATGCACACTTGCAGCACAGAATCCCCAGACTTTCCAATTTTCCCCCTGAATTTTTTCCAGCGAGTCAAACATCATTAATCCGAAAATTTACAATCGTTAAACAAGAGAGGGTGTTAAAAACTTATATCAGAAAACCGAAATATCCCTCATTAATTCAGGATCATTATGGCACCAAATTTATCTCTTGGACACAATCAGATCAGATGCTGCAGATAAAATTTTATACACTTTTATTCGCCATAAATATCTTTGCTCGTGACCTTGGTGTAAATGTAATGAGTGTCTGTCCATAAGAACATAAGAAAATAAGGAGTCTGCAATAGGCCGGTTGGCCTGTGCATGGCAGCTCCTGTCGAGAGTTACAACCACTCTATCATCCATGAATCTATCTAGCCTCCTTTTGAAACTTTCCAGCGTTCCAGCACTTACTACAAAGTTGCTAAGCTTGTTCCACTCATCCACAACCCTATTTGTGAACCAGTTCCTTCCTATCTCCCTCCTAAGCCTAAACTTATCCAACTTAAATCCATGCTCCGAGTCCTATCCTGCTAGGATATTATAAGAACTTTATCTATATCCCCTTTATTGATTCCTTTCACCCACTTAATTACTTCTATCATATCTCCCAGCACTCTTTGTCTTTCTAGGGAATGCAAGTTAAGTTTCTTTAACCTATCCTGATATGGAAGGTTTCTAAGTCCCGGAATCATTTTCGTCACTCTTCGCTGCACCGACTCCAGTGAATTGATATCCATTCTATAATAAGGGCACCAGAACTGAACAGCATAATCGAGGTGCGGCCTGACTAGCGCAAGATATAATTGCAATATGACCGCCGCACTCTTATTACTTACACTTCTAGATATAAAACCCAATACACTGTTTGCCTTATTTCGAACATTAACGCACTGTTTTCTAGGCCGTAGGTCCGGGCTTACAAGTACCCCCTAGGTCTCTTTCACTCTCAGGAAAACGTTCCCCAGTACCTGAAAAATTCGGAATGTGAAATATTTTCAAGGAATGAGAAAATGTCTCCATACCCAGAAATCTCTCAATCCCAGACCCGCTCTGCACCAATTATTCCGGCTAAAAAGGATATCACCGTACTGCCTAAGATTGTGGTGTTAAGTGAATCCTTCCACCTCTGAACCTTCTACGATTACAAAATTCAGTCATTATTCTACACCGAGGAATTTTAAAATATTAAAGGAAGATTCTCTCTAACAATAGTAAGGTTCAACAACTGAAGAAATTTGTGTATACTTCACTGGAACACAATACATTAAACTAGACTTAATCTTTTTCTTCCCATGCATATTTTCTCGTTTTTAAATATTATTTTCTATAGTCCAAAATTTGAGTGTGCATATTTGCTCCTTATTTTAGCCATCCTACATTATAAAAGAGGCATTAGGGGGTCCATCCCTAATTTAAAAATATCTCACTTGCTTAACTGTAAACTTGGGTCCTAACTATTTTTGCATGAATAATACTGTGCCACAGCTAAGATTCCTCATCATTACTCTACAAAGAAAGGATGTTGAGCAAGAATGTACTGTATGTTAAAAAACAAAACAAGTTTACATAACTCACCACCACTTTTAACACCCATGAGTCTGCGGAACTTTTCAGCCATCTTGCCATCTCTGTCATTGGAGAATCTGGTGTTAGCCCACAAGGCAGCTTGGCCACTGGAATTCCCAGGACCTCCTGCTCCTGTTGTGGCTGCTGCTGCTGCCGCCGCTGCTGCTGCTGCTGCTGCCGCTGCTGCCGCTGCTGCTCCTGCCCCTAAACCAGGCCGCCATGTCCCAACTCCTGGCCCAATTCCTCCCATCCCAGATCCACTTGGGTTAACATTAGGAAAGCGAACAGGATTACTTTCAGCAACTTCACTCATACTATTGCCAAGAGGACTCTCAGGTGTTTTATTCTGAAAAAAAGAAAAAAAAGAAAGAAGTTTCTTTCATGTATGGTATTATTCTTAATAGAAGAGTAAAAAATCTTGAATCCACAATCATGCAGTTCATAATAAAGACCAAGTTTATATAATAAACATTTCAGACCCCAATACAGGATAAATACAATTCTGCATTTCCCTACAGTATTAAATTTTCATGTTTCCACAAGTTGAAAAAGGAATTGGGAAGCAAATGATATCCTGAAAAGTTTTAAAAGATTGAGGCTAACTGTGGGGGTATTTTTCAGACACTGAAGAACTGCCAACCAGAAAAATAAGTTTTGTCATGATCTCAGTGTCTCTGTACAGATGATTATTTAAGAGAGGACCCTGAACAATAACTGACGAGATGGTCAAAGGCTGAAGTTTATGCAAATATAGAGATAAGAGATCTTCCTATTCTTACATGTTGGAAGGTAAAAGGGGAGAATGCCGCAATACATGAGGAAGAGTCAGCTGAGACAACATCTGGCTGGTATATGAACATATTGTACCTCTTTGTGTGTTAACGTTTCTTTCTTTAATGGCTATAAGGCACCATACATTTTAAACTTCTGAAGCCAGCCCATGGTGAAATCACAATGCTGTGGAATTTTCAATTCCAAATAAACTGTCCTCGATTATTTTTTTACTTTTAAACTTTACTCTTTATATTTTGGTGAATTAAATTTACAATTCCACTGATTTCAATGTATGGTGCATTTTGTAAGTCCATTTACAAAATGAAATGTTCATGAAAATCCAAACAGCTGTAATATTACCTTTGGCTATACTGTACAGGTACAGTAATATCTCCCTTAGCTGGAATCCCTCAAACCCGGAACTCTCTGATAGCCGGAACTGAAATTTTCTTGGAAAATCTTTCCCAAAGCCGAAAATTTCCGGCTTTGGGAATGTTTTCCGATAAATTCAGACAAATTTTTCCCGATACCCGGAAAATTCCAGAGATGAGAGTTTTTTCTCCAGGTTTGGGAGATGGAAATCGGGCACATGTCATGGAAATTCAAAGAAAAAATTTGCCGTTACCTGGAAAATTCCGGGGATGAGGGATACTTTTCCGGGTTCTAGAGATGATGTAATGGGCAATTTCTGGAACTTCCTAGAAAACTTTTCACATTCCATAAACAGCATTGCTCCTTAATTAGATAAAGCTAGTTATACTACAAAAGTGGAGCTATGTACAGTAAAACCCTAGTTATCCGGCACCTACGGATAGAGAAATATTCCAGTCAGATGAACCTCACTCTGAGGATCCCCAAATAAATCCTAGTGCTACAGGCTGACCATACAAATTAGTGCCTCAGAAAAACTTACTTCTTTAACACTTATTCCACTCTACATATACAATGAGGTCTAGAAATTAAAAAAAATAGAAAGAAAAATGAAGAGCATGAGTGTGGAGTGTTGGAAGTGAACGTACGTCGAGGCAGTGGGGCTGTAACTGCATAGCCGCGCTTGATCCCTCCCCACTGTGACATCATGGCAAATACACAGGGTAGTGTGGCAGCCACATATCTGTGAATTAACTGGTCGACTGCCTGGCTGAAGTGGGTTTAGTCGCCCATTGAATGGTTTGAGTTTGGAAGGAGCAATTTTTTGTACATAGCAAAAACTATGGCAACTCATCCTCAATGCAGTAATCAAACTATGATTCTAACTGATTTTGGAGTAATTTTTATTATTTCATTTTGGTGCATGTTAGTTGAATCTGCCAGTGAGTCAGTTACCTGGGCCCTGGATAACTAGGGTTCTACTGTACTACAGTACCTGTTCATAGATAAATTTGTTCTTATCTCAGAACCAGGTTAATTTTATAATAAAATAAAATTAAAAAAACCATTCCTAAATGTAAAATCATAACAATTATAACTTATAAATAACAAATACTGTAAATAATACTTGTAAAAATAACAAAGTTGTGCCACATTTTTAAATAACGGCATATATTTGTAATACGAGTCTGATTTTTATCATATCATGGCATCATGTTTGTAAGTTGGGGACCTCTTGTATCTTCGTTGCACCTAGACTACATGCAAACTTTAACTACAAACCATGCCAATAAATTTACCATTACAGTACTTCCAATTCCTTTTTATTCTTTACAGATGCCCTTCAATCTCTTCCTTCCCACAATGAACTTTTTAACATAATCCTTGTCACTTGCTAATTAAATTTAAAATTTTAATTAATTTGTTAATAAATCATTACTTCATGTACAGCCATCTCCCTTTTTTTTCAGGAAAACTGACATAAATCCCAGCCCCCTGCTAACCAAGGGAGTATTTCAGAACACATACCCCATAGTTAGTGAAGGATTACTGTACCTCCACTCAATGAACGATTCAGTTTATTTTTGTCTAAACAAACAGCCTTACATATTGCTTAACCCTCTGAGGATGATGTTTTAACCCTTTGAGGGCAATAACCTAACCCTATGAGGATGATACTTAACTCTTTGAAGATGATGTTTTAACCCTTTGAGGATGATATTTTTAACCATTTGAGGATGATGTTTACCCCTCCAGGACTCAAGGATTAAAACATCAGGTTGAAATTGAAGGGGACTTACTTTGTTGCCCCATAGGAGCTTTTTCTTCCGTTCTTGTTCAGCAAATTTCATAGGGTTCATGGCGGCAGGATTATAATATGAAGGGAGGGTGATGCCTGTTTGCTTCTGGACTTCTACCATCTGTGCTTCCATGCTGCGTTTTAAGAGCTCAGCTGCAGTAAGGTCAGGGTTGGCTGCTTTCAGTGCTGCAAGTTTCTGTTGGGCCTCTGTTCAAGAAACATATGAAATTCATCTTTAGTTTATGAAAAGAAGTTATAGAAGTTTCAAAGAATCTTTTCTAGAATTCCTTACTATACCACTGAATACAAATGCTCTGAAAAACTCAATCTGTGAATGAATATCTTTAAACTTGGATAAATAAAAATAGTTTGTCTATTAATGTGAAAAGGGGATAATGTAGTACAGTCGACCCTCGTTAAAACGGACTAATAGGGGGGGAAGGGTGTCCGTTTTAGCCGATTGTCCGAACTAACCGATTTAGGGGTTAATATTGCATTATACAGCTATGTGTATGTTTATTTGAGTGCCCCGTCATAGGAGTCCGTTTTCTCTCACTTCAGCACTCCTGAGTCGTCCGTTTTCTCTTAATCTTAGAGTGCACCAGGGACTTTGTTATTTCTTAGTAGTGACACAGAATTTGAAATTGCAACCCCAATTGCAACTGGGACAATCCCAGAACCAGAAATTTGATATGGACAGTTCAGATTTCGTCCGATTTATCCGAAATCCGGATTAAAGGGGTCCGAATTAACGAGGGTCGACTGTACAGTACACAGAATTATTGTACACCCGAGTTTTAAGCAAAAAAATATTTTTTTTTGGGGGGGGGGGCACATTAGAGAATAACTTTAATTGCCTAGGTGTGGCACAACAAGTTACAGTACCTGCACACTGTTCCAGAATTTGTATTGTCCCATTTAGCAGTACACTCACTCCAAAAGGTATCATTACTGAGAGGTCTGAAGAATTTCAAAATGAACTTATTTCGTCATGTCATATTGTTTCACAAAATCATGTTTGAAGTAAACATAGCTAATAAGACAAGTTTTCTTACAAAACTCATTCAGAAAATTGGTTATTATTTACAAGCAACAAATCATCTGGCTAGATTAAAGTAAGGTAAAGTTTTCTGTAGCTCTTACTCATGCTGCTTGTATTGATAGGTAAAAGTCTTCTGTAGTCTATTTCTCGAAAGTTTTGATGAAGTTTATCAGTAACTACACCTTTTCACATATCCGTTGAGACATTGTTACATAACTATTTGACAAATTTCAAAACCAAATGACAGAACACATATCGAATGACAATCTAAAATAACTGTTCGTTCATGCTAACGGAAGTGATTGACATAAGTTATGAAGTTGACAGACGTGAACAATAAACCGACAGTCTACATATAGTTTGAGAATGTAACAATTGGAGAATGACATACCAACAACAGTTATTTTAGATGGTCATTCGATATGTGTTCTGTCATTCGGTTATGAAATTTGTCAAACAGTTATGTACTGTAACAATGTCTCAACGGATGTGAAAAAATTGTAGTACTGTATTCACATTGTCTTCTAGTCACTGAATATGATCACTCAAAAGATATCACTGAATGAGAAAGCCCAGATTTGCTGAATGTAGACCATACAAAGAAAATAATGAAAGGTGTGATATTGAGGCCAGATATTAGGTGACTTCTGACCATATGATGTGCTGGAGCTAACTAAACCATTTGTTTGCATAAATACAACTTCGGGGTAACATTCTTGAGAAACTTAGCTTGTTCATTTATTTGTTAATGAAAGTGATTTAATACATGTGCAGTTGTACTAATCCTTGTGTTAGATATTACTTCACTGACAACATTTAGAGATAGAGCAGTGTTTATGGCTCCAAGTGCATTTTCCATCCTTGAAAGAGTACTTGAAGCTAAAGTCAATTATCTTAAAACATAGAGACATTTATTAGTATTTGTTCACATAAATTAATTAGTAGAAAAGAATCTATATACTGTATACAAACCTTTCCTGATGTCCATGGGTCTCTTTCTTTCACGGCTGCGACTACGACGACGTCTGTCTCGTGACCTTGATCTTGATCTGAAGGCAAATCGTTAAAATTAATAACAAAACTTCATAATGACTTTATATTACTGTTTTTATGTACTGTACAGCTATCCCCCGATATATGATGGGGTTTGCATTCCTGGATATCTATTCAGTATGTAAAAAATTTATATTAAAATATAAAGCCTGTGTTATAATGGGGGTCATGTTGCAGGGGGGAAAATGTTGGTCATCTTTTTATTTATACAGGTGCTCCTCTACTTACGAACGAGTTACGTTCCTGAGGCTTGTTTGTAAGTTCAACTTTACTCTTGTAGACACCAAACAGAGTAAAAAAAATAAAAAGATTATGGATATTTAGTACAGCTATACCCTTTAATACAGCCTTAAAACCTGGCTCACTCTTCTCTTCTTAGGTAATGTTTGTTCTATTTGGAATTTTCTTCAAAATAATGTCTCATCCAAATTGAATACCTGTTCTGGCAGGTAACCCCGTATCTCTGAAAGTTTGTAAGTTGAACGTTCTTAAGTAAAGGAGCACCTGTACACACAATTCACTACTATATGTCATGTAAAAATATTAGTAAAGAATAATTACATTGACAAAGTTAACATCTTACAGGAACAGTGGTGCAATGGCATCCCTGAGCATCCAGTGTCACCCATCTTGATGGTGCAACAGCTAAAAGTTTGTATTCATTAAAGAAAATGATTGTAAAATGATACTGTTATTTGTTAACCCATAAAGTATCCAATTAAAATATCAAGTCACATTGTTTTGATGCAAAACCACAGAAAATATGGCTTTTTGGTTACCACAGGTAAAATACCCCATTTAAATCACCCACTGGTGTCAAGGCTGTATTATTCAAGGATCTTGGGACAGCAACGTGAGTTATATTACCATTCCTGTGAATTGTAATCTTATTGTTTTATGACAATAAAAACATATCTTTATCATTCTTCTTGGTGTCATGTGTTTTTCTATTGACTTATTGATTTATAGTATTCTACAAGATATCTTAGCAAAAATTATATACATAGTAAACACAACAGCTTAACCCTTAAACAGTAGTTAGGGTCCTCACCCCCACCCCAAGGGTACTTGCTATTTTTAAATTGCATCAGCATGTAAACCTATCCAAATAAAAAGGGAATATACAAATAAAATGTCTGAATAAGAAAATATACATAAAAACTATTTAATTACATGGTACAGTATACAACAGAGAACCAAGAAATGTGGAAATATTCCAACTCTTATTTGTATAAAACAGTGCCGTACCTATTGTTTGAAAAGTATTTATCAAGACACCAAAATGTTCAGTGTAACATGAAGTAAGAGATAAATGGGGCTTTTATAGCCAAAATACTACAGATTATCTAGCTGTGTACTGATAAATCTGTTAAAAGTACTGTATGTAGATACTATCACTGTTTATCAACTAAGATTGCAATAGTCAATTTAACAAGAACATACCTTCGGTCTCTGGACCTGGACCGTGACCTCCGTCTCTCTCTGGATCTTGATCGAGATCGTGATCTTCTGCTCCGCCTTTCGTCATCTCTTCGTTTGCGGTCGTCATCCCTACTTCTACGTGCATCTCTGTTCTCTCTACCACGTCCAGAATGTCCTAAAATTGTTAAATAATTTCTTCTTTTACTTCAATCTTAAACAAAGTAATAAACTACTACAGTTACATATTCAGATATGCAATATTTTATCAAAACATGGTTGATATTCTATGATCATACATGTAACTTTCTCAAAATTTTAAAGCTTTAATCAACATTATACTGTATATTACAGAAAATAAGTTTTATAATGAGGTATAAAATAAAAATTAAGTTGTATCAGCTTAAATAGTTTACAAATAGCTATTCTCTTTTTAACTCTTTGCTATAATACAGAATTCTAGATATGAGGCACTCCGAGTCAGAAGGGGGTGAAGTGACACCCCCAGCCAAAATGCGTTTTTTTAATGGATATCACTATTTTCACCCTTCCTCTACATGTTGGCGTTGGATGTAACCCTCTAGCTAGAATAGAAATATGGTAGAAAGTCCTTAAAAATTAAGGTGTGATTTCACCTCAGGCCTGGAGCTATGTATCTGGCTGTGCGCTCAGTTGCATAAAGTGGCAACATCCCATTCAGAGCGTGTGGGATCAGGAGCCCATTATTCCTGAGCGTGTGCTTGACGCCAGTACTCACGTGGACACCCCAGAAATGCTTGGTGATAGTGATTTTGGTGGTGAATTTAGTGTTGATTATGGTGATACAAGTGCTACTGGCGATGGTGCAGGTGAGAATTTAATGATACTACTACCTTCTCTGCTGTTTGGTGAGTGTTACTATTTTTTTATGTTCTCTGATTCACCTATTATCAAACTTATTTTCTTCCAGAATGACATATATTCTTCATTCTTTGTTTGACTTAACATTAATGAGTTTGTTATAGGTTGTAGGATGCTTTTACGTTTGTCACAAATTTGGTAAAACTGTAAACTATTAATGTGTTTATGGGTAAGTGCAAGGCTACTATGCAGGGACTTTTAATAGAAAACAGTCATGCTGTTGACTCAGTGTGAAGTTGGTGTATGGTTGTGTGTGTCATGATGCCTTGAATGTGATTGCAAAAGATAACTTTCTTTGACATTACTGTACCTTCCATTGCAATGTCTGGCAGTCAACCTAGTACAAGCAGTACTGTCCTTAAACGCGAGTACGTACAGGCAAGTGACGCACATGCTGCTTCATACATTCCCTTTAAAAAACAGGTTTGAGAGACATCCGCTTGTACAAACTCAATGCGACAGTGATGAAACAGACATAGAATACGATGATGATAATGAGCCACAACAGGATGAAAGTGAGTCTCTTAATGACAGTAACTTGTGATAGCAGGAAAAAACCATACATCACGTTATGAACCATCGGAAGATCTTTTTAGAGACTGTGATGACTTACCTGTCGACAATGAATGTGACTCACAGCATAATGAAAGTGATTATCATAATGACAATAATACTTTGAACGCACAGAATAACTTTTTAGTGTTCTACAAAGCATACAAAGATCTTTTTGCCGACTATGACGAGTTAAAAGACACTGTGGTATGCATTGACGATGATAATAATGGTAAAAGTGAGTCTGAAATAGATGAAACTGAGTATACTCATAATACAAAAAGTGACTGCTATGCATCACAAGACCATTTGCAGACTAGGATCCGGTACCGAGTTATGTGACGTGCACTGACGGCAATAACGACGGTGAAAGTGAAGATGAAAATGATGAAAGCGAGACTAATTGTGACACTAATGTATCACAGCAAGAACACAGACTGTGAGGAGGTCGAAGCGGACAGTGATGAGACATGCATTGACCTTGATAGTGATGAAAGTGAGCCTGACCCAACAAATGCTAGTGAAAGTGAGCCCACTGTTGCCGGCATCAATAATCAATGATTTAGTTGTTGAAGAATCTGTACGGCGATTCTTAGATAGGGCAGAGAAAGACTTTGATCAATACGTGCTTGATTATGACAAGGCCATTGAAGTTATACGCATTCCTCGGGATTTACGTAACTTCAAGTTGCTACGATCTTCAGGGATAATAAAAAGAAGGAACTAAACAAAGTAAGATTATGCAAACTTTCTCCGCTTTTGTATCCATAAGTTAATTATGTTGGGGGGAGGAAGGTTAATGGTGGGGGGATGAGTGTAATGGTGTTTCCTTATTATTACACACTATTATACTTAACAATATTATAAATCTTTGGCTAATAATAAGGACAGAAAGATAAATACTGATAGGCAAATGAGTTTTTTATTATCATTAAATTTTTTGGAGGGGTTTTATGGGGGGGGGGGGGGGGGGGGGGTGTGCGTGTAAGACGAGTGCTGTTTTGGTGATCATTAACTTGTTTTACAGTATTAGCTCACAATAATAAGTAAATTTTGCAGAAAAACACGATTATTGTTGGATTGAAGTCTCTAACAACTGAACATCACGGGTAGTTATTCTCGTTCAACTCGCGATAAAATAATAAATATTCACAGTACTAACTTCCAGTTTTCACAGTTTGCTCGGAGAGGGATTGAACTGCACGAAAAAAAAAAAAAAAAAGAACCCTCTAGCTTTAAAAAACAAAAAAAGTTATGGTTGTTTGAACTTCAAAAAACTTTAAACGCATTTTTCTCAGCTTTTGGAATTTATCGCTTCACCCCCTTCTGACACGGAACACCTCATATGATCACATCAACATTTTTTCTTTTACAATCATGATTATTAACTTACTGCATATAGCAACTACTTATTATGGAGTAAAAGATAATATGTTACTTTACCTTGATTAACTTGATCTCGCCCTGCATGACTCCTGCTAGAGTGATCCCGACCTTGCTGGCTTGGGCGCCCCTCTCTCTCCCGTGACTTTGATCTTGATCTGCATTAAGTAAGAGTCCAGTTATTACATACAGATGACACAGGGAACCAAGCCTCACATAAAATTACCTGACAGTACAATGATTATTTTTCTTATAGGGAAAAATATCAACAAAAGTTGATGGGTTTGCCTTATAGATTAAAACACAATGAAATTGACCTTAACACAACTCCTCACAGTCATGGAGTAAATAATGAGGTTTATGGGGGCATTACCGTATTTTGCGGCATAGAAGACGCACTTTTTATTAAAAAAATATACCTTGAAAATTACCATGCATCTTCCATAACGCTGGTTGATGGGTTGTAGCAGAAGTTTTCTTAGAGTCAACTGAAATCAGCCCCTTACAAAGACTGTTACCTTATTACAGTTCTTAGCAATTACAAATATTCTCTACACAGTACTATAAAATAATTGATGTAACTAACATTGTTGATATACTGCAAAAAATATGATTATTTACTTACTCAGTAGGTAAAAAATAAATGGCTGCAGCTACACAACCCTTGCTGCTGTGCGGTTTGTTTACTAATGACAGTGGTGCGGCACCGCCATCTATTGAGGAATTGCGAAAGGTTGTCTGCTGGTCTCAAAGCGCAGGAATTTTTGTTTCTTCACACCAAAAATTTTAATTCAACTGATTTTTACAGAGTTGCTTTTTTACTTTTACTTTTTTTTTTAAATAAAGATTTTTTGTTTTCTTTAGAGGTTGAGATACATGCTTACATTTGCTAGACGCGGAGGTGACCAGGTGCAGAAAATGAGATTTCCACTTTTCATAGATTTTTTTTTTAATTGATGAAAATGACGACTGATAAGCAGTTCTAAGTGATGATATTCAAAGAGGTGTGTGTACTTGTGCCAAAAGGGGCTGTATATCAAGCAACGGTTTCACTGGTGTCAGTTAGTAAGTATAAACAGTTTTTCCTAGAATTACATTTCCAAAATCAGGGTGCGTCTTCCACGATGCAGCGTCTTCTAAGCCGAAAAATACGGTATTTCCTATCTTCCCAATATACCTGTAATTTCCTCCTAATTCCCAACATTACAATCAACAAACACTGTAATGACTTACTTTACTTGGATGTAGTCTTTATATTAATCACACAACACCAAAAAAAATTCAAAAATAAGATATTTAATGCTTTGTCTATCTGTTCAGGTGCCTTATAAAACTTTAAAACAATTAAAAAAATTTTTGTATAACCTCTGATCATTAACAATACTGTACTCTCATACCCAAATAACAGTGAATATTATTCTTCTGACCAAACAAACTCTCTAAATTTCATTCTTATTATTTAACAGTTTAAACCCTCTGCAAACTTGCGATGCTCTCACATTACACATCAACATGGTATCCATTGAGTCTGTCTTCATGTCACTGCTTAAAGTTAACTCCTTAAGTCCAATACAATATCATTATACTTTAGGGAACAGGAATAAGGTGCTGAACTTACAGAGATTAAGTCATTATACTCAAGGGGTTATGAGATCATAATCAATGGACTATTCATTTGCATCATATTGAAGAGGTGAAGCTTTTTCATACTCTAAAAGTAACAATGTTTCAAGTTATCTTCTTTAAGTTGTTTCCTCCAATGACAGCCAAACTGGGAAAAGAAATCCAACATCTGAACTAAAACAAGACACTGATAATTCTACATGCAGGATAAGAATTCAATTTGTAAGCTACTTGTGCAACTTAAGGATATGAGCAACAGCATGGGGATTATATCTACTTGTTGCCTAAATCTTTCCCACCAATTCCTACTTACCTTACACTATTTTCCCAAATTTATAATTTCTTTGAGGTTTATTTCTATTATACTGTTTTCCTTATGTAAATATGGTTTCATTCATAAACTACATTAATACTATCTGACCTCTTCATTAAGAATCAGATCTATTCTTGCAGCAGCATATAAACATGGCCATTTTACTTCTTAAATCTCAAGTGAAAAATTTTCACAAATGATTTTAAGAGAGATTAACGAGTTTTGGCCATTCACTGCTAAAATACTTCCCATAGAGAGTTTATAACCTTTATAAAGCTTAAAATAACCTTAAAAACTCTTGACTTTACCTGGTCTTATGACAAGATTTGTTGCCTCCAGCAGGTGAGCGAGGCCTTGGAGACTTTGCCTTGGGAGATTTAAGGTTTGGGGATTTTGACTTTGATTTTCTGCGAGAGTGACCTTCCCTGTCTTGAGAGGGACTTGTGTGACTGTTGTTAGGATAGGTTGGGTTAGGAATAGGCAAGGGTAACATTTGTGCATTTTGTTACTACAGATATGAGAGACAATGCCTCCTTCTCATAATAAAAACTTACACGAATGCAATAGCCAAAAATTTATATTAGTATAAAATAAAACAAATTTTGTGACTAACAATATCATTCTAATTAAGCATAAAATAAAAACACTATTAATAGTTAAAACATTCTCATGCAACTACTAACAAATATTTCACCAAGCGGAATATATACAGTAGTTAGAATATTAATAGTATCTAACACTGTTATTTCTCACTAAAACCATCCCCCATGAGGAGATATATAATATTTTGAATCACAATGCACTGCATATAACATACTTGTATAAATACATCTTACTCCAGCCTACATGCACTTGGTGGAATGCTTGACTATATAATGTACCATAGAGAATTCATAATTTTGAGGTGTGAACTAAATCAGTTTTCATCCACTTATGCTCGTCTACTCTTTAAGATAAAATTAATTATGCAAAAGGAAAATTTACAAATACTGTATAGAGAAACTTCAAACAGTCATCTGCACAAACCTGCCTCTTTCCTGATACAAGCAAGAAAGTTATGTAAGTAACACTGGTGAGATTGATGGAATGAATCTATGGTCTAAATCAATGTTGTTTACAATTTTTTTTTTTTAGAGTGAATCTTCAATCACATATCAGCTAAACTCTCAAAAGGGATGGCTGTTTACCAATTATATGCATGGCTTAACATGACCAATGAGAAGAAAATTATCATTTCATATCTTGGGGAAAAAAAAAAAAAAAAAAAAAATTTCACCTTTCAAGCTATAATGAAAAAAAAAGAGCACCAAAAATTTATTTTCTTACACCCTTTACCACTTATTAACAGCTAAGTGCTGTACAAGCAGCACATGCGTAGTAAAATAATTTGCTGTACAGGACCACTGCCTTACTGTAATTAAGATTACAGTAGAAGCTTTTAGGTCAAGAGCAAAGAGTCTAACCACTCTGTAATGGCACCCTAGAATAATAAACATGCATATGAACACAATTTTATATATATATATATATATATATATATATATATATATATATATATATATATATATATATATATATATATATATATATATATATAAAACTTACTAAAATTGGTCACAAGAGGCATCAGTGTAAGCAAAACAAACAATTCTTGCAGTTAGCCAATGAATGAGTCATACAGTCAGAACTGGTACTCATACAGCTAGCTAATGTAGCTAAAATCTCATCTTCAAAATGAACCAACCAGGTACATTATGTATCTACGCTTGAATTCTTTAAGACTTGAAAGATTATATCACATTTAAATCTATAATTCACAGGTGTATTCAGCTTCTCTCCACATACTGTAAATACACTGTACAGCCCAACCAAAAAGTATCAAGACCTCAGGGTCTGGTGGAATAGAAAACACAGGGGTAGAAATTCACCATTTTTTCATAGTCACCAGCAGGACTAGTAGATTTGAAAATTTACTAGTCCTTATGAATTTTTAGTAGCCCTTAAACAATTTGTCAAGAAACATTAAACATTGGCACTTACTGGGTTTATACAAAGTTCTATTTACTGTGTGACATTTATTTACTAGTAGAAAACATGTTAAATCATAAACCAAAACCGGAATAATCACATATTAACTAAATTATTAACATGAAGCACGGATTTACAGTGTGAATACTATAATAATCACACATTAACTAAATTAATTGCATGGAGCACATTCCATTGTGATGAAGCTATTTGGAACGTACCAATATATGAAAATTATTTCCTAATCCAAATGTAAACCATATTCATCCACTTATTTTGAATAAAAGACAAAAAAAAATTTCATATTGTATAACTAACAAGTGAACTTGCTGTGTTTAGGTTTGTGAACTGCACTTTAAATCCTCTGATTACTATCAACGGTCATCAAGTTATTTCGATGAACACACTGGACGAACTATAACATACAAATTGGATCGACTTCGACTGAAACCTGGTGTAGTTCCACTAGTGCTTCCTGTAGGTTATGTATATAAGCTACTGTGCCGAGTAGCAACCCTGTATATAAGCTACTGTGCCGAGTAGCAACCCTGTATATAAGCTACTGTGCCGAGTAGCAACCCTGTATATAAGCTACTGTGCCGAGTAGCAACCCTGTATATAAGCTACTGTGCCGAGTAGCAACCCTGTATATAAGCTACTGTGCCGAGTAGCAACCCTGTATATAAGCTACTGTGCCGAGTAGCAACCCTGTATATAAGCTACTGTGCCGAGTAGCAACCCTGTATATAAGCTACTGTGCCGAGTAGCATTTATATATATCATCACGTGGCAACACTGCACGTTATGTGGCAACATTGCCCCGAGGCTGCCATATGGCAAGGCAGCCTCAGTCTGACTGTGTGAGCCGTGCATGGCACACGCGAGTCACCACTTGTATTTCTCTCATCCATAATAAACGGACTTCAGTGTTACACGGTGTTTCCCTACCCATCACTGCATTCTTCAGAGAACACTTGTAACCACCATGGTGCAGTGGCTAGGATCTGTAGACTTACAAAGTGTGTGAACGGTGCCGAGACAGTTACGTCTGCCGGTGATGCATCGACTCATAGTGTGTTGTGTTGTGTTGCGCTGTGCAGTGTTGGGCCGTCACAGTGCGTTTTAGTGACGGTGGCAGTGTTAGTGTCAGTGTATTAGTGTGTGTCTAGAGCTGAGTTGAGCATTGGCCTGTTTTTTGTGGTACCCACGGAGCACGCAGGCGTACACCCTTCTCCTGTGACATCCCGGGTGATACTGACGGTCTCACTCCCGCCGTGTGTCCAGCCACCGGCATTAAGGCCACCACGAAGCGATCTCTCACACACACACACACACACGCACTCACTCACGGACAGAACAGTGGACTATATGCGTTATTTCTGCGCTGTTTATGTCATATATATGTGGTTCGAGCTGTTGAGGCGCCACTTTATATACTAAACAGTGCAGTCCACGCACACACTAAGATGGGAGGTAAGAAGGGACAACGTCAAGATGGGAGACACGACTCCCCACCACCTTCTCCTCCACCAGGCGCAGACTCTCATCCTCCACCTCCAGTGACGGACATTGCCACAATTCTGAGGTGGATGGACGACCGGGACGAGAGACACAGAGAGATAGAACTTCAGAGGGAGGAGACACGAAGAGAGGAGGAAAAGTTGCGTTTTGAGGCACTATTGGCGACCCTGGCGCTAACCCACCCTCCCTCACTCGCAGGTAGCGCGCATATAGGCGCCAGTACCCTCCCTCCTCCACCACACCAGCGTCCTGCAGGTACTCTTGCCTCCAAACAAACAGCTCCCAAGGCATCTGTCCAACCCCCACCCGCCCTCTCACCAGACGTCACGTTTCAGCTTTTTCGTGAGTGGAGGCGGCTTTGGACAGATTACTCCACGATGGTGGACCTTGACAGCATGCCTCCAAACAAACAGCTCATCCAACTGCGGATGTGTTTGTCGCTGGAGACCCAGAGAGTTTTGGAGCACACGTTGCAAGTGCCTCCCGATTCTACCTCTTCAGTGACGGATGTGCTCGACCTTTTACAGGAGCATGTTATGGGTCGGAATAACGAGGCTTTGTGTCGCCACGCCTTCACCAGCTGCAAGCAAGCGGAGAACGAATCCTTTGACGACTTTTTTGTGCGTTTGAAGAGTTTGTCAGAGGAGATCGACGTCTGCAAGGCGCACAGCCGGGAATGTGAGGAAGCCTGGATCAAGCACGGGATCTTGACAGGTGTCAGGCACGAAGAGTTGATGCAGCGACTCATCCCCCTGGACGCTTCCTCCACACTCCAGGTGGTAGTTACTGAATGTCGGTCATACGTGGCCACCAAGTCCGCCACCTCTGCCTTACGGGCCCCACCTGCTGTGAGAGCTATCTCACAATACAAGAAGGATAAGAAGGCGGCCAACAACGCGAAGGCTGCCACACGTTCTTCCACGCCTCCGCCTAGTGCTTCCTGTGGCAGCTGTGGAAAGCAGCACAGTCCCAAGACATGCCCAGCCGCCGATGCACTGTGTCGTGGATGTGACCGTAAGGGCCACTGGTCTAACACAGACAGGTGCCCTGCACGAGGCCGCAAGTGTCAGGCCTGCGGCCGCTATGGACACTACGACAAGTGCTGCCGCCAACCCAAGCCCAAAAGCCCGAGACGAGGAGGAAAGCAGCGCACTTCCCTCGGGGTAGTTCGCATGCAGCCCCCTCCAGATGGCCCACGCAGCCCCAAGCAGCAGCGGAGTCACATCAGGAGGGTGGAATCGACCACACGCCCCAGGGCTACCCCTGCCCAGATCCTGTATGGTCACCCTCTCCGCTCTTGCGTTCCTACACACGCCAAAGCCTTTGCGAAGGACTGGCAGACCAAAGCCGAGAGCTGTGACCGCCGCGCCGCTTCACGTGCCCAGGACGCCAAGGCTCGGTATGACGACCGTGCCCGCCCTCTTCAGCCACTGGAGAATGGTGCCCTTGTCCGCGTCCAGGACCCGACGACGACACGTTGGGGCAAGGTGGGCATAGTGATGGGCGTCGGCCGGTCGCGGGACTACAAGGTCAGGATGCCGAGCGGCCGTGTCTGGTGGAGGAACCGCCGCTTCCTCCGGCCAGTCCCACTCCCTGCTGCTGGCCCCGTGACCGAGGACGAGTCACCTACACCTCACGAGGATCCGCCCCACAGTGCACCTCGACGCTCGGAGCGACTTAGGACTAAGAAGTCCGCTCAAGACAAAGACTATGAGCGTGAGGGGGGAGGGAGATGTAGGTTATGTATATAAGCTACTGTGCCGAGTAGCAACCCTGTATATAAGCTACTGTGCCGAGTAGCATTTATATATATCATCACGTGGCAACACTGCACGTTATGTGGCAACATTGCCCCGAGGCTGCCATATGGCAAGGCAGCCTCAGTCTGACTGTGTGAGCCGTGCATGGCACACGCGAGTCACCACTTGTATTTCTCTCATCCATAATAAACTGACTTCAGTGTTACACGGTGTTTCCCTACCCATCACTGCATTCTTCAGGGAACACTTGTAACCACCACTTCCCAATTGGATAAAAATAATATATAATTTATGTAAAAGAAATAATGATAATGTTATAAGAATGTGCAAAAGCTTTTAACCGTGACCAAATTCTACTACTATATCTTTATAATTCACTTTGTTCTATAATACAATAGTCAATTACTATTTGATTTTGAATGTATGTGTGAATTGGTTGTCAAATTTCGTATGCGTTATTATTTTTCGATATCTAGTTTGTACCGGTGATAATCTGAATGTGTACTTGAAATTGTTTTTTTATAATAAATGGTGTGATTGTTGATGGAAAGGCAGTTTTCATCACTTGTCAATTGTTTTTATTCTTGCCTATTATACATTCAGGTATTAAATTCCACTGTCATTGCTTTTATATATTATGCATAGAAATGAATTCGTTAATAATAATTGTATATCTACATAATTAGACTGCGTTTATTCACTACAATGCATTGTTTCCATACACCGACATGAATAGTTGTAGTATCTGTGTGTGACGTCATACAATCCCTGAACCGGTCTGGTGTTCTAGGTGGCATTGCACCAACTTATTTGTCCAGTTATATCACACTAAATTATATCATTGAGTGTACAGTGGTCCCTCGGTTAACGAACGCTTCGGTTAACTAATTACTTTCCATAAGAATCTTCAATTCGGTTAACGAACAAAAATTTGATCAACGAAATTCTTACGAAAACATGTCAACACGTTTTCGCTTGCTCATCAGCTGGTAGATTAGTCCGCCAATACAGTAATCGGTTCTACAGCTTACATTCGTTCCCATTGGAATAAATACAGTGACCCCTCGTTTAACGAACACCTCGGTTAACGTAATTTCGATTAACGAACTGCCTTCCATAAGGATCTTCAATTCGGTTAACGAAAAAAAATTCGGTTAACGAAGTTCTTACGAACCGACCTCAACATGTTTTCGCTTGCACTGACCGGGCAACCAGCTTTAGTATCAGTCCGCCAATACATTAATCGGTTCTAGGGCTTAAATTCCTTACTATTTTAGTAAACATCAAGAAGTTTATACTATTCAATAATTTTAAAAGTTTAATATTAAATTTTTTAGTCATTTTAACAATTATTGAACATAATTGAAGGTAAAGTGACTAGTTTAATGCGCGGCATCCAGCCTCTTAACACAGCAAACAGGAGTTAGTCTCTCTTTGTTTTCACTGGAGGTAACATCTTGCTTGAGACTCTCTTCAACTAAATGCTTTTTTCTGTGTTTCCAAGCAAATTATTGGTCATTTTGAAATATATTTTACATATTAACAATATATAATGCAGTGCAGTGTTGATTTAAAGAAAATAATCTTGAATTACACCAAGAGAGCTAAAATTTTATGGGTGAAATGGTGCCATGGGGTGACTTCTCTTCCAACCCCAATGCCTTCTCTTCTTCCTTCTCCTACACCCCCATTCTAAATCCCATCATCATCATCATCATCCAGGAGCCTTCTACATACACACCTCAAAGTAAGTGAACTTTTCTACCATTTTTGTTGAATTTAGGAAATTTTCGGTGAGCTGGAACCAATTACCCAAAAACCCATTGAAACAATGGTTTCGGTTAACGAACTTCTGGAACGGATTGAGTTCGTTAACGGAGGGGTCACTGTATCAAGAAGGTTGTGCTATTAAATATTTTTCCATGTTTTATATTAAAATTATTAGTCATTTTAACACTTATTTAACATAATTGCAGTACAGGGAACTAGTTTTTGGTGCGCCCATCAGCCACTTCACTCACCCACCAAGGCGTCTGTTTGTGTCTCTGTTCAGTGTAGGTAACACGTTGCTTGTGGCTCTCTTGAACACAGTGTATTTTTACGTTTTTATAGTACAATTTTTGGTCATTCTGAAATTTATTTAACATATTGATAATATATAGTGCAGTGCTGTGTTGATTTAAATAAAATAATCTTTAATTACAGCAATTGAACTGAAAATTTTAGTGGTGAAATTGTATTGAATCCAGCATGGGTCCAAATAAATCTAGAAAGGCGATTTCAATTTAGGTGAAACAGGAAATCATTAAGAAACATGAAGAAGGAATTAGAACAAATGTGCTTAGCAAAGAATATGGGATGTCGGCATCAACTGTGTCGACAATTCTTTCGCAGAAAGACAAATTTAAAGAAGTGAAAGTGAGAGACAAATCAACCAGAGAGTTTAAAGGTAGATCATTAATTTCAGAAACAAAGAGGTTGCTTCTCATTTGGATGAAGGAAAAACAAATGAAAGGAGATTCAATTTCTACTGAATTTATTTGTGAAAGAGCCAGGGAAATTTACGAACATTTGAAGGAAGAGCAACCTAGTTCTTCTGAAACCGAGTTTGAAAAGTTAAGGGCCAGGAAGGACTGGTTCGAAAAATTTAAGAAAAGAAGTGACTTTTTTTGTGTTGTTAGGCATGGTGAAGCTGCCAGTGCAGATAAAGAAGGAGCAGCAAAATTTATAGGGGAATTTAAGGAACTGGTGGATGAAGAAAATTATCTTCCACAGCAAGTGTTCAATGTGGACGAAACTGGGCTGTTCTGGAAGAAAATGCCCAAAAGGACATTCATCACCAGAGATGAAGCCTCTTTACCTGGGCATAAACTCATGAAGGACCTTCTCACTCTATTGCTTGGTGCCAATGTTTCAGGGGATTTCCGACTGAAGCCTATGCTTGTCTACCACTCTGAAAACCCCAGGGTGTTCAAGTAACAAAAGGTGGTAAGAGGACAACTTGGAGTTTATTGGAAGTCCAACCATAAGGCATGGGTAACAAGACAGCTCTTTAATGAATGGGCTGTAGAGGTGTTTTGCCCTTCTGTGAAGAGCTACCTAACCACCAATAAACTCCTTTACAGGCTCTACTCCTTCTGGATAATGCCCCTGAACTTGCCAGAACTTTGGAGGCTCGATTTGACTTGGTCAAAGTGTTGGTTTTTGCCCCCCCCCCCCCCCCCCCAAACACTACATCAATTATGCAACCAATGGACCAGAATGTAATCAGCAACTTCAAGAAGCTTTACATGAAGAAAATGTTCAGGTGTCATCATCAAGCAACTTCCACTGATCCTGATCTAACACTGGCACAGTTCTGGAAGACGCAATACAACATCCTGGAGGCTGTAAAATTGATTGTGTCATCATGGCAAGAAGTCTCTATTCGATCCCTGAATTCTGCATGGAAAGCACTGTGGCCATCGGCAGTCCATGATTTTGAGGGATTTGATGAAGATACGGAATTGGACAAGGAGAATGTGTCTGTTGGTCAGTCAATGGAACTCGAAGTGGAGGAGGATGATGTGGAAGAGCTTGTGATGTCTCATGAGCAGGAACTTACTGAAGACTTGAAGCAACTGGGTGAGATGTTAGAAACTGTCAGTGGTGAGGAGGATAGGGAAAGTGATGACCATATGTCTTCTTCCGATTTAAAAGATGTTGTTCACCACTGGGAGATGTTCAGGAAACTGGCTTCAAGGCACCCTGATGTGGAAACAACAGAACCTATTTTGTGTAATGTTGAGGACAAAGTGGTCTCCTTCAAAAATCAGTTAATGATGAGGAAGAGAAATGCCCCACAACCAAAAATTGAGTTTCTTCTCTAAAAGGCAGCGGGAGAAAGATGCTACCCCTCAGCCTTCCACTTCAAAAAGGAGAGAAGATTTTCCTGTTGGAGGATCTGTGAGACCAGAGGTTCCTGACATTATTATGGAAGGTAACTCGCCTTCCAAGAAGCAGTAAAATGCTTCTCCTCCACCCCCACTTCCTTCTATTCTCCCTTCTCCTCCACCACCTCCCACTTCAAATTCACTTCACCATCATCAACCGGGGGCCTTCTACATACACACCTCAAAGTAAGTGTACTTTACTGCATTTTTTTTTTTTTTACTTTGTATGTAATTTTCGGTGAGCTGGAACCAATTACCCAAAATCCCATTGAAACAATGGTTTCGGTTAACGAATGAACCTCTGGAACAAATTGAGTTCGTTAACCGAGGGACAACTGCATATATTTTATTTTTATTTTCATATAAAGTGCTATATACAGAAAATGGGTATCCCTTCCACTTGCAATACCGGTGATACAAATAAGATAAATTAGCATTAATAGTGTATACTTTATATGAAGATCTTATACACACCGAGTGTGTCTTACCACTGTCATCATCCCCACTCGCCCATCGGGCGTTCCTAGACCAGCAAAATGGTAAAATCTTGTCGCCCTTATGATATTTTGGTCGCCTCGGGCGGCCGGGCGTATGTGAATTTCTACCCCTGAAACGAGAGATGACCTCAGATGCATTCATGCATCATTTCAGTTGGGTTGGGCCTCACCTGATATTTTATATTCTTTCAGACACCTGGGGTCTCGATACTTTTTGGACTGGCTGTACAGTATATATTGTCACCAAGAGGAATGAAGATCCTAGATATAATCTTACAGTATATGTATCCAATATACTGTTTATGACTAACTAGTTATGACTAAGATTATAGGTAAATAATCTGAAAAATGGCAAGCTAATCTGTACAGTACTAGTTTACAGATATTACTGAAACAATAAAAGTGTAAGTACAGTAATCAAGTGTTCCATGACCTATTAAATTATGCAACACTAATTCAGAATACTTTAGTGAAAAATATCAAAACAAACAAAATCAACCAAGTCGGACTTTCTTGTGTGTAGCTGCCAAGATAAGAAAACATAATAAGGTATGAGAAAATTAGGTGCCATCTCAGGATGGTTATGCTCAATGCTGTAAAATATATAATTACCATAGCATCAACTTAGGAGAGGAAGGATAAGGAAGATGTATTTACAAGTGTATATCAATGACACAAAATGATATACAGTATGTGTAGAATATATCTGTCCCAATGGATAAAATCTACAATGATTATGGTACTGTACTGGATATGAAGAACTTGCAACAGCCATCTGATATGCAGAAAAGAAAAGAGACCCAGTTTAATGAGGTAGCTTATTGGACCTTACCTTTCCCTTCTATCTCTAGGTGCACCACGATCCTCTCCTTGTGATGATCGCTGAGCTCCTCCACTAGCTAAACCCAACAAGCGTTCTTGAAGACTAACAGTTAAAAAAAAAAAAATCTAAGTCAGTAATCTTTCACTTCAACTAAATGAGCTTTACAGTGGACCAAATAAGTCGAGAACTTCAAGACACCCTGAATCTGTTAATATGATTTCACATACAGTACAACAAATAGATTTCAATACAGACATATAATCATTCAAGATAAAAGGACAAAATATTATACACCATACAGTATTCACATCCCCTAAATGTGACCCCATCTGTTCCACGAATATGAAAGGTTAGTGTGAGTACCTGGACCTTTGGCCCTCTTTGGCTTCACTGTGATACTTGTGACCATCACTACTGTTGGTGGCAAGTGGGGATGCTCCGGGGGATGAGCCGGGTGGCGACGCTCCTGGGGGCCGGGCTGAACTGCTCGCCGGTCTAACATTTCCTTTCTCCTTATGCTGGTTATGGTGTGGCTGCTCATCGTCCGAGTCCTGTAGGGAGGTGCTGGGTCAACGCATAAGGAAAAAAATTAGTTGTCTTGCTCAGACACCCGGGGAAATATGTAGCAATTTCCAGAAACTGATAAGATTTACAGTTACAGAAAAATAATACTGTACTAGGTAAACATTTTGTCTTCAAATACACATTTTCTATTAAGTTGACTAAAGGTAAATTTTTATGAAAAATATTCTAAATCCCAACAATTTACAGTCTCATGCAGTTAAAGAGAAAATTAAATAACAGAGAAAGTGAAAAGCATCTACCACAATTGAAGATCCATGACTGGAATATGTGACACTTAAAGACAAAATTAAATGACAATGAAAAACTGTTTTGTGATAAGAGAAAATTAAGCGTACTGTCTCATCATATCTGTTCTGGTAAATGCTTGCAAAAATCTAATCCTTCCCAATGATCTACAAGAGATTAAATAAGGAGAAAATAAAACTTTTACACTGTACTCTAGACAAAGAGAAAATGTATGTACAGTATATATACCTATATATATATATATATACAGTATATATACCTATATATATATATATATATATATATATATATATATATATATATATATATATATATATATATATATATATATATATATATATATATATATATAATGTACAGTACTATATGGTATGAATATCCATACAGAATTACCTAAATTTATATCAAATAAATATAATGTCCAAGGGACCTTTTAAAAGTTCTCTACGCTTCCATTCTTATATTACAATAACCTCTTATGCAAGACACCTTCTGGATAGTCTCCATGCATAAGACAGAGGGAGGGATCTGCTCATACTGTATTTATAAAATTTGCTCACTCAAGCCACACTCATATTCCTATACCAAGGATTACTGTACAGAGAACATGTGTTTATATTGCTTCAGTTAATCTGTACATGTCCCCTGATTCCCAAATGTTAATGAGAACATCTACATATTTTCACAAGGGTTTTAAGAACAATTGAAATTTGGATATATGATAAGTGTTAACAGGTTACTTAGCAACACCACATTGCTTCATCTAAGGCGATGACCGAATCATTAGTCTTCAAAACTACCACTTGCCATAAAGTGAACCAAATATGTAAACAAGTCTATAAATACACCATATTTTGTGCACAGCTACTATAGCCCATGTTAAAACCTATGTACCCTACCAAGTAAAAATACAAAACTCGGCAACTGTCAAAATTTCATGAGAACCTTTATATATACTGTAAATGGTAATATTTCTCTTCATATATCACTTTACAATTCATAGAAGGTGTTGTGGATGAATTTAGTAATGAATGCTTCATATGAAAGGATAAATCATGGCTACAGTATTTCCCACTATGAGTTCGCATATGAAGGCCACGAGCATTGGTACAAAATTATCCTGTACCTTCAAGGGCTTTGTATTAATTTATTGAAAGTTTCCTAGGTTCACCGGATTACTATTACAGGAGTTATACCCCTTAAGGAACAGCACAAAGTAAGTGAACTACGTGAGTCAGTGGTCTGTATGCCATTAACACTTTAAGTTATTAGTACTGGCTGACCAACTAACACACTAATTGACCCTTCATAACAGCCTCAGCATGATATTTTTCTGTTACATTATCATTTTCTAATACAAAATTTTTTAGCTAGCTAGAGCTTTTCTGAACTTTACCCTAATAAAGTAAAAATGCCAATTAAATAATAATACTGTAAATAATATTGATAATAAGAAAAAGCTTTTGAGTTCAAATCTGACTTCAAAACTCAACCCTTAAAATTTAGAACTGAAAATCATACACTGGTTCACTGTTACATGGGGTAGTAACCTGCCTTGAGAGGATGGAGACTTTCTATGTCAATGAGGCAGAGTGACAAGTTCTGCAAAAGCACCTCCACCTAGACTAAATCCTGGGTCTTCAGTTGTCAACCATAGTGCACTATTTCACATACCACACCAAACTCTGGAAAATTCTCTTAATTCCAACCCAAAACAGTAGACACAATTGTCATGAAAGAAAGAAATATAAAAATAAAGTTATAATTTTTTTTTTTACAATACCCTATTAGAAAATATTAGGAAAGGAACATAAATCTAAATACTGTACTGTATTATTTTAACAATACAAGACCATCTAAAAGAAAAAGAAAGTACAGGATTTATTTTCTTGGTGAATAACAAATACACTGTACTGTATATCAAAGAGTGACACCCTAGTTTGGGCGATGCCTGGCTAGCCCTCACTTTTGGACCTTATCCACAGAGGTTGATGCAAGATGATGTGAACATGCCTACAATAAACATTTCTATGTGCATGAATGTTCAAGTACTGATGAATAGGTATCCATATTCTAAACTAATTCCTTAATATCCCTTACTAGAGTGAAATTGTAGCGCACAGTTCATTATAAGTGGAGCACTCTGCCTTGAAAGATGAAACCGAGATATACCACAACAAATACACATTGTAGAGTATTTAAGTGATGTGTTTGTACAATGACAACTGGGTAACCGAGGAATTCAAAATATATACCAGGTATGAACACAGAAAGCAACGAGAACTAAAACTGATGATTGCAATAAGAGGTTTGGCTTTGTGAATATATAATAATGATGTTGGAATAAAAAAAAAACACTGCTTTAGATAACATAAACAGTGTTAAAGATGTTTAGATGTTGTAGCGACAAATGAGACCGGGAGATACAGAAACTGTGATGTATAGGAGTTATTTCATAAGAGCAAACACTTGGTTTTTAGTGTTACCTCAAAGATAAGAAAAGATCCATAGGTCAGATGAGCACAAGGAAATTTTCATGACAAAAGAGTAAGAGCCAATAGAAAGATCATTCACACTCCATTCAGGTGATGAAAACTAATCATCATTTGCAAGTTGCTACAGAAGTGCTATTTTAATGCGACCTGTAACGTGTCATTTTACGGGTATCCCTTGTTTAACGATGGGGATACGTTCCTGAAAATCCATCATTAAGCAAAATTATCACTAAATGAGGGATACGAGCAATAATATCCTAAACAAGGGACAACAAGGAATAACATCCATGGAGAGGGCATGTAATTATGTAGTTGATTAGTCACCCAGTAGCACTCCAGAGTGGGTGGGGCTGAGCTGTGTTATTGTTCAACTTGTAATTTTGAATAGATATAGAGTATTTTTTTAATATACTGTGTGTACGGGTATATATATATATATATATATATATATATATATATATATATATTATATATATATATATATATATATATATATATATATATATATATATATATATATATATATATATAGTATATATATATATATATACAGTAATACCTCGATTAACCGACCACATATGGGGGGAAGGGGCCAACGGATAATCGAAGAGGTCGGTTAATATTACATAAAGTCTACGGAAATAAAACATACATTTTCAAAGTACCTTTCCCTAACTTACCTCATTTAAGTCCCTCTATTCATTTTTGTTCATTTGCCATTCATATTTCAATAGAATTTGCTTTTTAAAACATTAACCACTTTAGTAGATAAATATGAACCAGCACAGAAAACGTGAATAAAAAATGGAAAAGTCAAAAGAACATATGTCATCACAAAAATTGTGACCAAGTCTCAGGTTGCTGATCTGACTTTCTGCCTCATTTACACACAATTGCAGGGTCTCAATTGTTTCTCTTACTATTGACAATACAACATACATACAAGTACATTGTTTCTCGCTCTTGATTTTTTTTTTTCATTTTTGCATTTCTTTATGGTTCTTTATTACTATTATTATCACTATTAGCATTATTATTATTATTACATTATCGCCCCCCAGGCCCCGATGTGGGTCGGTGACCTATGCCCGGGTGGGCTAATCCCCATAATAAAAAAAAAAAAAAAAAAAAATAAAAAAAAAGGGGGGGGGGGGGGGGGGGTGGTGGGGTGGTGTTGGGATTGACGGTTAATCCGAAAGTCGGTTAATCGAGGTTTTACTGTATATGCAGTCCCCGACTTACAAGGGGGTTAGGGACCCAAATCCAGGTCGTAAGTCGAATTGGTCGTAAGTCAAAAATAATTCATAGAAAATCTAAAATGGGTCTCTTTTTCCTCTCAGCACCACAAAACTCACTTTTAAGCTTGGCAGCCATTTTAAAGGGAATTACAAACAAAAATTTTGTCAGTACACAGCACTGCACTGGCTAACCATTACCCCGGAATATGATCAGCAAATCGATTAACATCCAGGTTCCAAATTACTGCTGGGTAGAGAGGCAAGTGGCGTGTAAAGAAACTTGACCATAGTTTCACCCTGCCCGGGGATCGAACTCGGGTCCGCTCGCTTGCGAGGCGGGGATGCTGACCATTACACCACAGCCCACACACATACACACACAGTATATCGAGGTAAAAAACATACAGTGGTCCCTCGGTTAACGATTTACCTTCCATAAGATTCTTAACTTCGGTTAACGAGCAATCCCTCGATTAATGAGTTTTTTACGAGCCGACTTCAACATGTTTTCGCTTGCATTTGGAGGTCCACCAGCTGTAGTATTAGTCCGCCAATACAGTAATCGGTTTTAGGGCTTAAATTCATTACTATTTTAGTAAATATCAAGAAGTTTATACTATTCAATAATTTTAAAAATTTAATATTAACTTTTTTAGTCATTTTAACAATTATTGAACATAATTGAAGGTAAAGAAACTAGTTTCTAGCATGCCATCCAGCCTGTTGACACACCAGACAGGCGTTAGTTTCTCTGTTATCAGTGGAGGTAACATCTTGCTTGAGACTCTCTTCAACTAAACGCTTTTTTTCTGTGTTTCCAAGCAAATTATTGGTCATTTTGAAATATATTTTACATATTGACAATATATAATGCAGTGCAGTGTTGATTTATGAAAAATAATCTTGAAATACACCAAGAGAGCTAAAATTTTATGGGTGAAATGGTGCCATGGGGTGACTTCTCTTCCACCCCAATGCCTTCTCGTCTTCCTTCTCCTCCAC
Source organism: Homarus gammarus (assembly GCA_958450375.1). Taxonomy (NCBI): domain Eukaryota; kingdom Metazoa; phylum Arthropoda; class Malacostraca; order Decapoda; family Nephropidae; genus Homarus; species Homarus gammarus. Next base: position 435,639 of record CAUDMG010003338.1, read on the forward strand.
CCCCATTCTAATTCCCATCATCATCATCATCCAGGAGCCTTCTACATACACACCTCAAAGTAAGGGTACTTTTCTACCTTTTTTGTTGAATTTAGGCAATTTTCGGTGAGCTGGAACCAACTACCCAAAAACCCATTGAAACAATGGTTTCGGTTAACGAGCAACCTGCTGGAACGGATTGTGCTCATTAACCGAGGGACCACTGTATAGGAGATAAACATTTCCTATGTGCGTGGGGGTTAGCCCACAAAGCAGAGGATAGTGGGGAGCACGAAGGGGCATGTGAGATATCTCAGCTGTTCTTTGTATTGTGTCCCGTGAAACAATTGCCAAATGGCAATGCAGCATTTTTTTCGCATTACCGGTACAGTATACATGACACAGTTCAACTGGGCATTCACCAAGTTGACACAAGAGACATGTGTAGCTGCTGCCTGTATGCCACATCACATCGGGGATGGAAGGGGAATGGCGGGGAGAGGGGCGGCGGCTAGCCACAGTTACAGCTCATTGCCTCAATACATACGTACACATACACTCCTAAACTCTTTTTTTGTATTTTATAGTTCTATATTATATTTTCTTTATTCCTAAACTACATTAGAGTACTGTGTTGTAACAATATACACTTAGAGCAAATCCCCAGTTTTTACATCTTCCCTTCCAAAAACTATTTCCCAGTCAGCCAAACAACACTAAACCCAAAATTGACCATCGTTAAAACAGAAAGGGCATTAAAATTTTTATATCGCAAAGTGAACGATCGTTAAACGAGGGATACCTGTACACCCAGGAAACAAAACTGATGTAACCCTTCCACCCTCACCTTCAATGTATGTACCTGTATCATGATGCCTTCTAATACGTTCATACTATCCAGCCCATACACTATACAGGTGCTGTACTGTACTGCATTCTCTTTTTATATTCTTTTTTTTTTAAGTTTTATGCCCCAAGACTGAGCTTGGTGAATAAGGCATAAGAACTGTTGGAACTACCTTGTTCATAATGCAAATTTCAAGAACTCCAGTTGCAATCATATAGCATCAACCACAAGCACTACACCCAGATCAGCAATTATCAGTTAATAAACTATACCCTGTAATTTGAAAGTTGTCATTCCAATCGGCGGTGCTATTACCAAGTAGTACTGTATTACAAAATGCATGTACACTATGATCTGGTTTACATTCAACATACGTACTTTACCACTGTTATCATAACCCTACCACCATAACAGAACATGGATATTGGAAACATTACGGAAATTAACTAACGTGGTAACCTGGCGACGACTACCCACATCCTAAAACTTATTTCCTGTACCATAATTTTTTCTTGTTTTCCTTAAAATATACTCATTTGTTACAGTAATTTAGTCTCCATGATCAAAGAAATTGGAAACAGACCGCACCCAAATGGAAACTAAAAACACTGTTGGAAGCATTAATATGGGAAAAGTAAAGGGAGGTGCCCTTTGTCTCATTAATGGTTCCTCTCTGTGGTCACCAACATTTCCCCAAATACCACATTACCTTTTCAACTGATATCTTCCCATATATTATTTTTTTTTGCCTCTCATAATTACACCACTTTATTGTTCCTGCTTCTTCCTGTTCCTGTATGCTTCCTGAGATAGCCCTTATCTTTTTCACACATTTTGCTGCCTGGGGGCAAGCAAGTGGAACCTTTCAATTATTCAAGCAAGTACGTATGTAGAACTACAATATTACTATTCTAAAATATTTGCATCAGTGAGTTTAATGTATGCGAGTAGAGTCTGTGGTTGATATGCTTGTTAAGAGATTCTAACATGTGGCCACCCACTGCTTCTACAGAGCAAAACATTTAAAGATTTGGATAGAATAAATAATCCTTGGTAAAACAACATTGTCTCACTAAGTGGGAGACATGATAAGGGTGAGTAATGTCATCATGGATACAGTAATTAAATTTCATATTATTGTAGCGTACATCATGCTATGAAGGAAACTGTGTAATGTTAAATAAAGTGGAAAATGAATAAAGGATAGTGTTAACAGTGGATAGTACAATAATGATAGAACTGCCCAAACAAGGTTCAATGTCTTAATATAGATATTCAAAGCAGGAAATGAAATCTAAATGTATAGAAGCATACAACAACTGTGTTTCAGAAAGGAGGTTGAAGCATAGAATAAAGTGTATGGAAAAAAGATGGGCACCCATCTGGGTACAGTATTAATTTTATGAAGAAAGGTGATATGAAACTTGATATACGATGCGTGACAGGAAAACTGCCAAAACTTCAAAGCCAGTGTTGGCCCCAATGAAAACTATTCAACTGTCACACTGTGTGATCTTGACCACCTGAATCTTAGATTCTCTACTCCACTCCCAAATCCTCAAAAATGGATCGGAATGAACAAGAAGTGGCCACTGAATGATGCTGTTTCCTATAGTGTGTTAGATGGTAACCCCAAAGCAAGAAGGGAGCATTTCGTCTCAGGTAGCATATACGTTAACATCCCATCAACCCTGTCAGACCATGAAACTGAATCCATGTCTCTTTAGGTGGAGGTATAAATTGCTATCAAATGAACTCGGACACACCCCATATATGAGATTTAAGTACTGTATTTTTCGACTTGGAAGACGCACTCTTTATTAAAAAAATATACCCTGAAAATTACCATGCTCCATGGCACTAGTTGATGAGTTGTAGCAGAGGTTTTCTTAGGGTCAACTGAAATCAGCCCCTTACAAAGACTGTTACCTCATTACAGTACTTAGCAATTACAAGTACTCTCTATACAGTACTATAAAACAACTGATTTAACTAATATTGTTGACATACTGCGAAAAATACGATTATTTACTTACTCCGTAGGTATAAAATAACAAATAAATGGCTGCAGCTACACAACCCTTGCTGCTGTGCGGTTTGTTTACTAATGGCAGTGGTACGGCACCGCCATCTATTGAGGAATTGCTAAAGGTTGTCTGCTGGTCTCAAAGGGCAGGAATGTTTGTTTCTTCAAACTTCAGTGTCTAGAACTTTGTTCATTCACTACCAGGCCTTCACTGGTGTCACAAGCCATTTTCATTCCTGCAAATTATCTCCCTCATCTATGGCAGGTGTATCAAGGAGACATAAATATAATATCGCATTTAAACTTGAAGTAGTGCGATATGCCAAAGAACATGGAAACAGGGCAACAGTGAAACTTCGGACCACCACCTACTGAGAAGATGATTCGCCAGTAGAGGAAGCAGGAAGAATTAAAAAAGGCGAATAAACAGAAGCATAATCTTCATATAGTACCAGCAAAATGGCCTTACTTAGAAAACTTGAAAACATGGATACTGGACCAAAGAAACTTGGGTTTGGCGGTGACGACAAAGATGATCATTTTGGAAGCAAGAAGGTTTGCAGCAAACACAGGGGTGGATGACTTCAAAGGAACTGCTTGTTGGTGTTTTCACTTCATGAAACGAAATGGCTTAAGTTTGCGAACAAGTACAAAGTTAGCTCAGAAAATGCCAGTAGAATACGAAGAGAAAATATTAGATTTCCATAAATTTATTATTTATGTTAGAAAACAGAGTTGTCCCGAACTCAAGTCAAATTGGGAATATGGATGAAGTACCTTTTTGAATTTTGATGTGCCACCTAATAAAAGTGTAACTGTAAAAGGGATGAAATCGGTGATTATTAAAACTACTGGACACGAAAAGACTCACTACACGGTAGTTTTAGTTTGTTGTGCCGACGGGACCAAACTACTGCCTCTTAATTTTCAAGAGAAAAACATTACCAAAGGAAAAACTGCCAAATGGAATTCAAGTCATTGTACAACCCAAGGGATGGATGGATGAAGGTGTCAAGGTATGGTTGGATAAAGTGTGGTCCAAGCGTCCTGTTGGCCTGCTACAAAAGAATTCAGTGCTAGTATGGAATCAGTTTAGTGCTCACAGGACTGAAAACACCAAAAGGCTAGCAAAGGGGCTCAACACACAGCTGGCAGTAATTCCTGGTGGCCTTACTTCCCAGTTACAGCCGCTAGATGTCAGCATTAATAAGCCCTTTAAGAATAACATGAGGGAGCAATGGAATAAATGGATGGCAGAGGGGAATCATGATATGACGCCGACTGGAAGGATGAAACATCCATCAATATCTGAAGTGTGTGAATGGGTGCTGAAGTCATGGTGTGATATTAAAACTAAGGTTATCGTTAAGTCTTTCAAAAAATGTGGTATCAGTAATGCTATGGATGGCACTGAAGACAGTAGTGATGATGATATTTCCTCCTGTGATGATTCAGAGCTTGGTGATGAATCCAACAGCGATGAGTTCTCAGGATTTGAAGACGAATATAATGCTTTTGACTGTTTTACTGGACATGATAGTTAGAGATTTACAGTTTCTTGTGATTTTATTGTTTGCTTACCAAAAATTTTAATTTAACTGATTTTTACCTACTGTAGAAGCTTTTTTACTTTTTTTTTAAATAAAGATTTTGTTTTATTTAGACGTTGATATACATGTTTACATTTGCTTACCTTCTACTGTTGGAAAATATTTCCCGTCATTGTCATACCGACAAAAACAAGAGAAAGAATGTAAACGCTACAGCCCGCTAGACGCGGAGATGACCAGGTGTAGAAAATGAGAACTGTATTAAAGATTTCCACTTCTTATACATATTTTTTTCTTTTAAATTTATGAAAATGATGACTGATAAGCAGTTCTAAGTGATGATATTCAGAGAGGTGTGTGTACTTGTGCCAAAAGGGCTGTATATCAAACAACGGTTTCACTGGTGTCAGTTAGTAAGTATAAAATGATTTTTCCTAGAATTACATTTCCAAAATCAGGGTGCGTCTTCCACGATACAGCGTCTTCTAAGCCCAAAAATACAGTATATCTTCACAGTAACTGAGAATAAAAGAGAGGACAGAAAAACTAGATCAGATAAACTACACAAGATATGAAGAGGGTAGAATTCTGGGATGGTGAAACATGAGAATAAAAACAAAGCAATTTCGTCTGTAAGGCAGGTATTTGGTGGGTGGAATCAATTACAATATTATGTGAAGATTATTGTGAAAGGAGCAGGGTTTGTGTATGCTGCCCTCTTTAATAGTGGCTGAATGATTATACTGTACTATAAATAAACTAATACATAGTACACATACACATCACATTTCAAGAGAAACCTCCACATCCTACATTATCTGAAGTGGCAATCATTTTGTTGTCTACTAATTCTGCTCAATGAAATACTACATGACAAATCACAAATGCATAAAATACATAAATTACTTTTTCAGCTCGTTGACATATATACAGTACAGTACTGTACTATGAAGTGGTTACAACTCTCAATTTTTTATAAAGTTGTGGATAAAAATCATATACTACATAAACTTTGCAAGACTTTAAGTAAACAACTTTATCATGTCTGTTTTTAATACACCACTTCATGAGATGAATTTAAAGGTACATACTGTACAGTGAAAAGTGGATCCTATAGACAGAACTGCTCCTCAGGGACAGTGTGGATACAGCACATTGTATACCAAGTCTTTGGTACACAACGAGGCAGCATGACCAGTACTGCGCTCGACCTCCTTCACTTAGGTACCCATTTACAGCTGGGTGAACTGGAAGGGCCCAGGAATTGAGCCACTGACCCTTGGAACAGGAGGCGAGTGCTGTATCCACTCGACCGCCGTGCTCCTCACTGTACAGTACCATAAAAAAATAATCCACCTATAAATTTAGGTTAATGTGGCTACCTGAGACAACATTTGCTAACATCAATTTAGTCACTTTTTGTTGAAGGAGGCCCTCTCTTAAAGGTACTGTATTGAGGGAAATATAAATATCATTATTTTCCAGTCTAGGCAAAATGCTTGCCGAGCTAACGCTGTGTATGACGAACAACTGGTATTGACAAGACTGTTATACGCCACAATAATCCTAATTACCGTACAAAAATAGAATCATACCAACAAAATTAAGGTGAACTTTGGAGTTTAAAATGAAGCCCCAGAATATCCAAGTTCAGAGGTGTCATTTTCTTTACATGTAATTGCTAATGACAGTCCAGTACAGTACTCATAATTGCTGATATATTTACAAAGAGCAGAGCAACAAGGCATCACCCACACCGAAACAGGCTATAATACCCATCTAGAAATATAATAGATTTCATCTCCATTACCAGAAGAGAAGTTTTCACTATTAAAAATAAGGCAGAAGACCAGCAGTGCTACTATCTTCACATTCTTTTGTTTACCTTTACAATATCTTCAAGTCACACGGTCAAAATTAACACACTAAAAATGATGAAGTCAAGCTGATATGAATAAAAAAATAATAATACCGGGTACTGTACTCCCGAAGTTTACACTGACATGAACTTTGAACTTGGACTTGTAAATATATTCACAATAGTAAAAACCCTTGCTCGTCTTCCCATCACAGCAAACACCAAAGACACATTCATATACATTTAGAAATCCTGATAATCCCTTCATAAGTAAAGTGCTCCACAAGAACTACAGTAAGCTTCAATCTTAATGTTATTCCTTAATTCAAAAGTACTTACGCTACTCACCTGTGCTCACATTTGAGCTTACACCTCATCTTTACAAGGTTTAGAGGGTCTTCCAGCTACCAGGTGTTGAGCTCCAACCAACCAACGTTCCCTAAAGTCGCAGAAGTCTCCACCGACTTGTGTATAGTATATCAACAGAACGTGTTAATATCAAACGAAATTCAGAGACTTCATTATAGTGCTTGCTGTTATTTTTGTAGCAGCTCTTGTGGCTTCATCTTGGTTTAATCATGCAGTCAAAAAGCTCGAGTAATATTTACATAAATAGCCTAATAAATGTGTCATGGCCTGCACTGTTTATAGCTCTCACCATTCCACTTAGTCAACCTATCAAACAACTTCCAAGTCGGGGGTGAAAGATGACTATCAGGAAGGTCTTCATGACAATAAGTAAAGCTCATATATTGAACCTATCTATAAATGCTCAATAAATGGTAGAATACATCAGTTCTTCCATGTAAATAGTGCTTCACAAGCAAACATAAAGAAAAAGAATATAAAAACTCCATGATGTTACAGGTAAAATAAAGGAAATACAGTTGAGTAAGGGGTTCAAACCTGCAGTATCCTACCTCACTTATATCCATTCCAACTTCGTCGTAGTTAGTGCCTGGATCAGCATTTTTGCGGGTCTGAAAATGGGAAAACTGACAATTGAAAGTAGTGGAAATTCCAGAAATACAAAAGCTTTCATCACAACAATGTAGTGTACAATAGTTTAATCTTATATATTGTATTGTGTGGTAATCCAACTACTGTACTGTAGTGTACTGTACTGTACTGTACAGTACAGTATAGTACAGTACTGTATAGACAAAATTAAAATAATCAAGGAGTAAGAGTCCAACTCAGTCCTGAAAGTCCTTTTATAAGCTATTTTCATTAATTTTATCTTTACAGTACAGTACTTGCTTATATTTATACACATAAATAACCAGCCAAGTACTGGATAATGAGAACATCATTAAAGATTCAGCAGAGGACAACCACAGAACCCTATACAGTAAGTCCCCAAGTTACGTACATAATGGGGACCAAAAGGTTGTACGTAACTCGAAATGTACGTAACTCGAAAATCCCCCAACCCTATAGTTATAATCGTAGATTGCATTGGCACTGCAGATTTCACATGTTCCTTGATCTTTTCTTTGCCCTTATCAATTGTATTAACAGTTGACCGACTCAGGTTAAATTTGCGGGCAACATTGGTCAACTTTTCACCACTGTCAAGCAGTTTTATTATGTCCATTTTTACCTCTAGTGAGATTGCTTGACGTTTCGTAGCACTCCCACTGGCTTCACCACTCTTAAGCTTTACACCAGTCATTGCACACAGAGTAAAGTGTACAAAATAGGGCAGAAATTCACAGAAGTATGCACAATGACCACACGTGTTCGCACAATGACCACACGTGTTGCTTTGGTGCGTCTAGCGTGTCGTCTGCATGGTCAGTGATAGTGGCGGCGCGGTGCGGCTGGCACGCAAACTATACGCTCGCCCGCCAAATTTAAAAATTGCTCGCCCTTTTAAGACAATATTTTTGCAATTAAAGACTTCAGAAACGATGTACGTATCGGCCATTTGTACGTAAGTCGGATGTACGTAACTCGGGGACGAACTGTACACTACAATTTACGGTGTGCCTCCAAATCGGCCCATCTTAAATAACCAACTCGACCCACCCAGTTAGCCAATTCGGCCCATCTTTACTAATTCTGTCCACCTTGCACACTTCAAACAAGTAACTGACCAGAGGTTCAGGAATGAGTTTGACATTTGTTTTATTTTTCTTTTGTTTCATTAAAATACGAAGAGTGTGAATGAGTGAATACCGAGAGCTCAGTCGGTTACAGCCCAACTCGGCCCACATCCAACTCGGACCATCTCAGATAACCAACTCGCACCATTTAGGTTAACGAACTCAGACTAAAAAGTAAAAGTTTACACATTTTTGCACGAATGATAAAAGTTCAATGATAAAAAGCAGCAGAGATTACAAGGTGGGTTAATGATTTGTTATTATTTATCTTTCCTTCTATCTTATTAATATATTAATGTACAGTAGCTAAAATAACTATCTGTGCATACTTTGTGGGAAACAATATGAGAGCATGGATGATAAATTTTGGTATATGAGGGCTGTCACTTGTCACACGTAAAATTTCGTAGCATATCAACCCCCACCTGCAGAGATAGTTGTTTTAGCTACTGTACATATGTGGAAGTGGTGATCTTTTTTCTTTTATATATATATAATTTTCTATTTTCTATTTAGTTCACAATTAAGATCACTTTACCTGGAGACCTGACAATGACACCCTCACAAAATATGACAGTTGAGGATGACCTGATCACGAGATCTGAGGTTGACGAGTTCCACAACAATTTAAATAATGAGTTACTTAATGCACAAAGGCATAACATACTAAACAGAAAACTCGGATCAAATAACAACGACCCCAAATGAATAAATAATTAATTATTTAAAAAATATTATTGGTCAAAGAAAGGAGAATAAATCGTGAAGTTTACCTTCGAGATGATTATAAGGTATTGGCCAGTAGGATTAAGACCGAGATAAGAAAAGCAAAGAGGAATAATGAACTGAAGGTAGCAAAGGAGGCAAAATTAAACTCCAAGGGATTCTTTCAAATGTATCAAACTAAAACATGAGACAAGATAGGACCAATACCGGCGAGCTAACTGATAACGACGGAGAAATGAGCAGTCAATGATGATATGCCATATTCTTTACAGAGTGCATTGGTTCTAATGCCTTCTTCAGTTTTCATAATAATTTCTGCACTGTATATCATCAATATGTTAACTAAATTTCAGAATGACCAATAATTTTAATGTAAAAATGCAGAAATATTCAAGAGACCAACTTCCTTGATATTTAATTCACTGGAAACGAATGTAAACATAGAGCCAATTACTGTATTGGCAGACTAGCCGATCAGCTGATGCCACAAGGACACTAGAAGCAATCCTAGACTATGTTATATTTCACACAAAGCCTGTTCATCGAGCTGATGACGCCGTGAACCTTCCATTGGGGATTGCCCATGCCACTTATGTGGTGGGAGCAACAAGTGAACCACAGCCTTCAACCAGTGAACCACAGCCTTCAACCAGTGGAGAACAACAGCCTTCAGTGCAAATTGACAGCGATAATGAGAGTGAGGTGGCTGACGACCCTGGCAGTGATGATGATAGTGAGGTGGCTGACGACCCTGGCAGTGAGGAGAGTGAGGTGGCTGACGACCCTGGCAGTGATGATGATAGTGAGGTGGCTGACGACCCTGGCAGTGAGGAGAGTGAGGTGGCTGACGACCCTGGCAGTGAGGAGAGTGAGGTGGCTGACGACCCTGGCAGTGAGGAGAGTGAGGTGGCCGACGACCCTGGCAGTGATGATGAAAGTGAGGTGGCTGACGACCCTGGCAGTGATGATAGTGAGGTGGCTGACGACCCTGGCAGTGATGATAGTGAGGTGGCTGACGACCCTGGCAGTGAGGAGAGTGAGGTGGCTGACGACCCTGGCAGTGATGATGATAGTGAGGTGGCTGACGACCCTGGCAGTGAGGAGAGTGAGGTGGCTGACGACCCTGGCAGTGATGATAGTGAGGTGGCTGACGACCCTGGCAGTGATGATAGTGAGGTGGCTGACGACCCTGGCAGTGATGATAGTGAGGTGGCTGACGACCCTGGCAGTGAGGAGAGTGAGGTGGCTGACGACCCTGGCAGTGAGGAGAGTGAGGTGGCTGACGACCCTGGCAGTGAGGAGAGTGAGGTGGCTGACGACCCTGGCAGTGAGGAGAGTGAGGTGGCTGACGACCCTGGCAGTGAAGAGGCTGACGACCCTGGCAGTGAGGAGGCTGACGACCCTGGCAGTGAGGAGAGTGAGGTGGCTGACGACCCTGGCAGAGGAGAGTGAGGTGGCTGACGACCCTGGCAGTGATGATGAGAGTGAGGTGGCTGACGACCCTGGCAGTGAGGAGAGTGAGGAGGCTGACGACCCTGGCAGTGAGGAGAGTGAGGTGGCTGACGACCCTGGCAGTGAGGAGAGTGAGGTGGCTGACGACCCTGGCAGTGAGGAGAGTGAGGTGGCTGACGACCCTGGCAGTGAGGAGAATGAGGTGGCTGACGACCCTGGCAGTGAGGAGAGTGAGGTGGCCGACGACCCTGGCAGTGAGGAGGCTGACGACCCTGGCAGTGAGGAGAGTGAGGTGGCTGACGATCCTGGCAGTGAGGAGAGTGAGGTGGCTGACGACCCTGGCAGTGAGGAGAGTGAGGTGGCTGACGACCCTGGCAGTGAGGAGAGTGAGGTGGCTGACGACCCTGGCAGTGAGGAGGCTGACGACCCTGGCAGTGAGGAGAGTGAGGTGGCTGACGACCCTGGCAGTGAGGAGAGTGAGGTGGCTGACGACCCTGGCAGTGAGGAGAGTGAGGTGGCTGACGGCCCTGGCAGTGAGGAGAGTGAGGTGGCTGACGACCCCAGCCTCCTCTCACCCCAGTAAACCTTCACCCTCTCCCCTAATGCCAACTTCAGGAAGCAAGCAACACAGCACATCAGAGGTAAATTAACAGTCTACGTTTAAAACTTACCTCACACACCTACGCACACAAACATTCAAACACTAACACACTCAAACATGTAAAGTATACTGTACTTGTAAACACATATACCTAATAAAATCAAAGTGTTTGTTATTGATGTTTATTTGATATAATGTCCGTGTTTCTTTATTTATTTTATTTTCTATATGTATTGAATAAATAAGTGTTAAAATCTGACGGCCGTGACCACCCATATACCCCCTATTTACATTATTTTTTATGAGAGAAATTGCTCCGCTATTCACAATTTCGATATTCGCAACGCATTTCATGCCCGTGAGTTCCATGACTGTATAAACAGATCTATCCAGAGTATCATTAACATACAATAACATAACTAATTGTATATGTGTTGGCCAATATTCTCACTCTTTGTTCTTTTAGATCCTTATTACTACTGTGTTTCATTCTTGAAGTTGACATGTCAGAAGAAGAAATTCCTGACGATGTCAGCCACTCAGTAGAACAATTTCGTTATACCGGAAGAAGTACCAGAGAGGAGCTCCGAATTATATACTGTATACTAACTGACTTGTTTACAAAAAGCTGGAAAATCAGTCTGTTTTTATGCATGTCTATTTTGTTGGCTTATCACCATTTTAAACATTTACATCGCCCTGTTTATAAATTGAAACTGCCAAATCTTTTAGGCTGAAATCTGTAAATTGCAATAAAGTTATTCTAAACCACAAAGTGTGAAATATGTACTTGTAGTGCAATGTTTGTGTGACGTAATAACATACTTGTGTAATGAGATGCAACCATTTTAAAGCCTCCATTACATTTCCCTATTTCACTGCACTTTCTTGCAAGATTTACATAATCGTTTTTTGTAATCATAGATAAAGTTAAAATGCATGATGTATACTGTATACCAATAGGTATGGATTATCTCTTGAATTGGGTGCAAGTAATCTTGGGTACGACTTATCTCGTGAGTTGGGTACAAGTTGACTTTTTTGGGTACGATTTATCTTGGGTACGAGTTGTCATGGGTACGAGTTGTCATGGGTACGAGATGACCCAAACCCTGTTCCTCATACCCACAAATGTTAAGTAGCGTTTATTTTAAAAAGATCGATTTTTTAACATATTTCCACAAACTACAAATGTCCACTATAACATAACAATGAAAATCTGGTGTTTTTTCAATCAATTTCGCTCACGGGTTAGTCCTATATAATTACCTTTCCTTCTTACAGGGCTTTGTTGTAAACTGTTACTGTACACAATATGTTCTGGTTAAGTGAGAAAAGTAAAAAGGTTTGTATATCTTGTAAAAGTGACTTGAATCCAAAGTAAACTGACACCCACAGTTGGCACACAAGCTCGACGCTGCGTCTCGTATGACCACTCACAAATAATTCTAAGTTGGTTTAAAAATCGTCTTTTCCTTGTTCCCCCCACCTGTTCCCACTAGAAGCTGAACTGTATTTATTTAAAGGAAAAATTGTGGTACCAATATCCAAACAAAACCAAAAGCATAAACAAAACCAGTATCCTTATTGCTATACCGCCTCTATTATTATCCGTTATAACTTAAACATAACCAATTACCTTAAATAAATACCGTATATTAAGACCTGACATGATGTCCATGGAGTTGGTGATAAAAGACGTTAAATAAGTCGTTATCTTACATACTTACGTAATAGATAAATATAAAACAATTCTTTCTTTTCTTACCTTATGCATTGGTGCTTCATTCCCTGATTCGTCATCACTTGAATACGACTGTAAGGCATTCATTTTGACTGTACTGAGGGGGAAGACGAATCTCAGACCGCTCCAAAATGGCTGACTCTTGGCTATTACCATTGAGTGTATCTTCAGTGGGAACGGTGGCCGCTGCTCTCTCTCTCTCTCTCTCTATCTCTATCTTATTTATTCCTTTATTCACTTCTATGTATTTGTCTTTTGTATATTTCACAGATACTTCCATAATTTCATAGTGATAAATGGTAGATTGACATAAGGTAAGAATGTCAAGTTTATGAAGATTATTGTTATGTTGTCTATCATATTTACTGATATTTTTGGTTTAATTTAAATTCTTTTAGGTTAATTAGAGTATATTATATGTATTTTTTGTTACCATTAAGTTGAAAGTATTCGAGGTGACATAAATCATTAATTATGGCTTAGGGGATTATTTACAGTCGGCCACCTGTCCCACTGAATATTTCCTCCCAGCTTATTGAATTAATTTTTCAGATGGAATGCGACAAAAACATTAATGCCCGTAACAAATTAACACATCTATTTATTTCTGTTGTTAGTCTTGAGTGGGTATTATAATGGAGAGTATTATAAGAAACATTCAATAATTAATCTGTTTTGTTTGATAATATTAGAGTTGTTAGGTTATTGACGTCATAGGCCCATAGCAACCCGCTGGCTGGCTCTAAACAAACCACACGTGTGCTTAGCAACGGTTTATTTTTATTTTTATCCTCGTTGACCCCGATCAGCTCGTTAGCCGCATGGGTGGTCGGTCACATCTCTGGGCATGCACATGGTATCGCTTTTTATATCTGCGTTAATTTTTTCATCTTACAGGAAAGCGTAGTCATTCAACAACAAAAAAATTAGTTAGAAGATAATACAAACAATAAAATCAACAAGGCGGGTCATTTGAAAATGATGGGATTGATTACTTATCACTTGAGTCGATATCTATAGATAAATCCAACAATAAGTAAGTCTCTTCCCCTCAGCATAATTTTACACTTTTTCGAACCTTCAATAACATATTCCCCTACACCCTTACCTGGCTAGCTCCAATGTCCACTTTGGTATGAATTAACTGCACCCCTCTTACAGGTTATGTGAGAGAGGTTCGTTTATAGTCATCCATCTATATTAAACTCACAATCCTCCAGGTTGATGTGCATTGAAAAATGTTTCAAACTCCGCCCTTTTATCGAGAAAAATAGCAGTGTTTGTGTACAAGACTTTCAAATTGAAAATAGTCCTTGGCAGTGGCTCCTAACTAGTTAGTGGATTTTACTTTTTACTTTTTTTACTTTTATCTTCTTCACCACTGTTCATTTCGTTAGTCGCTTGGGCGATCAGTCACGTCTCTGTTAGACACTATTGACAAGTACTGGACATACACCGGGTCCTGAATGTGCTTGAACCTGCTTCAGTGTTGGTCAAATCTGGTCTTGAAAGAGCTCACACTCGGTGTCGTCATGACACTTTCTGGCAGATTATTCCAAGAGTTCACAACTCCGAAAAAGCTTGCCCTCACAGATTTCTGGACCTGCAGCTTCTTCAGCCATAAGCTGTGATCCCTTGTGGGGTGAGCGTCCGCCAGCTCCAGGTAAGGACACCTGACTGAGTAGTGCCCTTTGAGATGCTTATACACCTCAATTAGGTCACTCCTTGCCCATCTGTAGTATAAGCTAGGCAAGTTCAGGTTCTCCAATCTCTCAGGGTAGCTGAGGTGCCAAAGTGCAGGCACCAGTCTGGTGGCCCTCCTTTGAATATTTTCAATCAACTGACAGTCCCTAGCATATCTTGGGGACCAGACGGGGTGACAGTACTCCAGATGGGGAAGCACTTCACTCTTGAAGATCGTTATGAGGGACGAACCGTTTAGATATATGAACGACCTTCTTATAAGACCTAATAATTTATTTGCCTGATTTACCTTCTTTCATTCGCAGCAGTTGCCTCGTGTATTATTTTCACCGTATTGTATGGGGTGGTCAGATATATAATTTTCAATATCTTCCCCAAAAACATAAATCGAAGGCCGTGACATCCGAGCTTCGACGCCGGCATGGTACAATACCTATTATAGGTCCACGAGTAGGCTGATTACAAGTCAGGTAGCACAAAAACCCAGACTGACTAGGAAATCAGATAGGAAGCTTGTCAATGAAGAAAAGGTTAAAGCAGGGAAAGAATGTGTCCTGCAATACAGATTGCTTGTGTGTGACACATTGCTTAAAAGGTACAGAGAAAGGAAGATGTATATTTCGAGGAGTGTGGAAATTAATAGAATAGAATACATAAGGGAAGCATTTTATACCGAGTTGAAAAGAATGGAAGCTGTGAGCAACAGTGTGTGGCCGTGAGGGGTAGTGTCAATGGAGATACTGGGCCAAAATAGGATGTTCTGGCATGAGTGTAGCTGATAAGTAAAAAGATGTGTGGATTGACAGAGGGCCCAGCCAAGCATGCAGTAACATTATGATGGAACGATGAAGTGGACAGTGATGAAGGAAAAAAGAAGATTTTTTAAGGCCTGAAAGATGTTTAGTGATAAGGAGGGGTACCTGAGACCAAGCACAGGGCCAGAAGAGAAGTTTACAAGGCTAAGATGCATGAACAGGATGTATTCGTGGATATGCTGAACATTGCAGACACTAGAAGCGAAGTATTCAGAATAAACAGGCAGATGGTGGGTGGAAACAATGAAGATAATGGTGGGTAGTGGGTGAAAATTGACCATGGTAATGTGTTGTACATAATGAGGAAATAAAGGATGGCTGGAGAACATTCTACATCGACTACTGAATGAGGAGTAAGAATGGGATGGGCAGCCAAGGATTAGCACTGTAGCTGAACCAGTACAGTACCGTGCCCATGATCAAGGCTGTTTTTCACCTCCCTGGCATTGTAATCTCCCAGAGCTTGTTTGGGCCAGCAATGGCATCCCAACGATACTTTTTTCGTTCATTCCTTCTCAGAATTCACTGCAGGAAATGAGATAACTCCTCAAGACCTGGGGAGGGGGGTGCCAGAAATTTTGGTCCTTAAAATTAAGGTCCTTAGTTCCAGAAGCACAGATATTCATAATAATAACAGCCTCCAATTAGGGCAGCCATCAGACACCTGCTGCAATATTTATAGGGAGATGTACCGGGTATCTATTTCAACCTCTAATCTACTGCATCTTCATAAAAACAGTATTGATGAGACACAATAACTTTAATGAAATATTAATTGGATAAAGGAAACAATCACATTAGAATTATTGTTTGATCTAAATTTTACAAAAATAAATATTATGTACATGTTTGGTCGAGCAAACTTGAGGATTAAAGAATATTGGTTTTAAAAAAGTCCAACATTGGTTACACATACACTGTACAACATCACATCCTTATTCATTCCAAGCAATATGGAAATAACATTAGTTTCTTGATAATATGATTGCAAAGTTAGGATATATTTTCAACATCAGTACATTACAGAACTTACAATACATTAACATTACTCTTTACAATTTCACTGAAAAACACATTTGGTATTATGATGAGGGAGGAGAGAGAGTGTGTCATTCTCTAAGATCATAACCCAGAATTCAAATATCAGATATCATATTTCACCAGATAAGTCATTTTACAAATCTAAAATAAGATCTGAATTAAGATTATTTTACTGACTCAATATCACAACAGTCACTCAGTATATTTGTATTAGTACAACATTATTAATAAACATTAGGTAGTCAATGTACTTGGCATATAATTAACACAGTACAATACCTAAATACACTTCATGGAGATCAAGTCATAAGCACACTGGAGGAGTAAGTTCTTTCAGCTGCCTATACAAGACAAGGTAACTTATTAGAGCACAGAGTTGACTAATTTAATCAATGAAACCAGACCATGAACACTGCTTGAGAATTACAGTATATACAAAAAATATATGAATGTATAAAATGACATTACATATACTGTACTGTATATATTTGAATAAAAAAAAATTGTGCTCTAGTAACTAATACATGTGTAGAAGGATCTGGTAAGTGGAGTAAAAATCAGAGAATAAACTTAAGTATGGTGCAGATAATCTCAGTACAGTACAGTACATATAGTTATTTAAGTGGAAAACACAGTGAAGAAATATGCAAAACACAGTACGAATACTTAACATAAGATTCAGAGTAAAGTACCTGTACTGTACATGTTTATGAAAAAAAAATTCACACACACACACATGACATATACAGTACAGTACAGGTTTATGTAGCTAATTGATATTTGTTAACCTTGAGTAAATCTGATATATATTCTTTAGTGGTGTTGTTACGGTCACTGAAAAACTATCTGAATAAAATTGTGTTGAAAAATATGAGGCAATGGATGAAGGATTTTGACAACCCTACCAAGACAACAGGAGTCACAGTGTTCATTTTGAAATTCATTGACCTCCTCCTCCTCCTCTCCCCCAAAGGAGATAGTTTTTTGAGTGACTTTACAGATACAGTAGTCCTAAAATTGCCTTTGAAATCAAAATAAATACATGTACTTACTCTGAAGAAGACAATTTCTCCTTTTGATGGGATAATTTTCATTTAAATAACATGTAGGTACGTATTTTTAACTTATATACCTGTACAGTTAAAAGAGTTCAGTACTGTAAAGAAAATAATTTGACAGTAAGGGTTTACTTATTATTTCCCTATTCTGTATTCTCTTATGCCAAGGTATGACATCATTTTATAATTGGAATACACGATCCGGACTGTTTAAAGATTACTAGGTACACTCGCCACAAAAAGTTCTTGAATAGCTGGGTGCGACAGATTTCAGAATGAGCACTGTGGCTTGCGTCATCTCAGAATGGTTGGTATACCTGGTCGCAAAATGACTCTCGATATATCCCAATAATATATGTTGGTCATCTTTATAGTATTTACAAGTGAAAAGAAGTATGGTCCTGTAATTTGCAATAAAACTTCCTGAAGAGAGCATCATATTTCTCATTCGTTTTGTCATATTTAATTGTTTGATGTTTAGAGTGCCTGAGAACTATTTTTTGCCGAGTGTAAACCCCTTTTACCTTAACTGGGAATTCATTATATTATCATTCACCTCTTTTCAGCTTACTAGCCATTCAGGCAGTTGGTCTTTTCTTTGTTACTTTGTTATGAACTTTATTGTTCAGTGTTAGAGCAATTCAGTTTTGTAATGAGATCGTCTGTGTAAAATCTATATCATTTTGACTCCCTTTCTGTATAAGCCTGGCAGAGTCGTTTATTCCAATCTTGCGACAGCAGTTATGTGAAAATTCAACATGCTGTATGAATCTTAAAAATTAAGGGTGCAGATAAGACAATGAAACAAAATGGCGTGAAAATCAATACATTAAAAGATTAACTTCACTTACAAGACATTTCAAGTTCTGTAAAAAAATGGGAAAATGAATGGCATGGATCCCTGGCAGGGTTTGGTGATAAAGAGTATTGATGAAAATACATATCAATACAAATGGTCTCTGTGGTTGTTAAGTAACTGCTAGAATATGACAAGATGTAAAAAGGTATTGTTAAAGAAGATACAATATTCTGAATCGTTTGCACAAACCATACAATAGAAGATTTCTAATTACTATACAATACAGTATACAAGACATCACTAAACTAATATTTGAGATGTTGAATCACTCATTCTGAATTTGATATACTGTAGTTGTTCAATTAAGAAAATGCTTCTGGTGAAGTAATATGACAACAACTGTGTAACTTTATCTAAATTGCATGGAATCTTTCAACACCTTTTTAAAAATCTAGCATTACTAAAACAAAATTGTGAATATTTGACATTTTGATGCGCATGAAGTAGAAAATTGAAAAGTTGGTCATCTGTATACAAAAAAGCTTATATGAATATATATTTGAACCTCATGTTACATATGCTTTTAAACAGTGTTTCAGAAGACGTGGCATACTGTACACAATAACCTCTTATCAACCAACAGTATGGGACCCTGGAAAGTTATTTCAGGGTAAAATTTGAGTAAGAGGAAATCTCAGAATAACATTGCAGAAATATTCAAAATACGGATTTTCCCATGGAAATATCATTTTTTTCTTTTGATACACTGCATCTTAGTTGCATACACATAAATGAAATACTGCATTTAAATTTATCTTTTAAATTCACTATCTCAGTGTGACTGTTTCAACTACAGTACTGTATATAATGTTTAGCTGCTCACATTAACACCTGTATCAAGTTTTTCTTTTGGCATTTAATGGCTCACCTAATGAAAGGCTGAAAATTAAACTGGAAGGGTACAGAATTTTTGGGAACATCCTGACGTGGATCGGAGACTTTCTTGACGACCACAAGTGTATGTGGTGATAAGTGGTACAAAATCATCATGTGTAGGTACTCGTGATTAGTGGATTGCCACAGGACAGTGTGCTGGGACCATTCCTCTTCATTTGTTTCATAAATGATATAACAGATGCTATTCATTCTTCCATACAAATCTATGCAGATGAAGCTAAGCTAATCATGAATATTAAGAACCAAACGAATAGTGAAGCATTACAGATGGACCTCTGTCAATTTCAGGAGTGGAGAAAGGACTGGCTGTTGAGATTCAGCATTACAAAATGCAAGAGGATGCATGTAAGTCCTACCAATAGCAGAGGCATGTCACATGTCCCAACAAGATGGAGAAACATCATTAACTGAAGCTAAATGTGAAAACGACCTGGATATTTATTTTGACAATGAACTGAAGTTCTCAGATCATTGTGAGAAGGTGAATCATGCAACTAAATTTTCAAGGTTTATACAAATATCGTACATATACCGGTACCAAGATGGTCTGTCCCTTATTAGGGTGTGGTGCTTCCCCACTTGGGACACTGTCTTTCTTTTTTTATCCCTAAGATGTGTTAAATACTGTCAGTTGGGTGAGAACGTCCAAAAGAGGAGCACTAGACTGGTGCCTGTAATTTAGCATCTCACACACCAAGAGAGGTTAGGATACCTTCAACTGCCGAGTAGATAGGCAAGAAGTGATGTAATAGGAATTTATTATCATCTTAAAGAACATTACTCAGTCAAGTCTTCATATCTAGAGCTAGCAGATGTCCACCCCACTAGAGGTTAAAGGAGACACAGGTACAGTAAATGGTCAGAGATAATTTCTCTGCAGTAAGGACAGGTATTACGAACTCTTGGAATTACCTGCCAAAGAATGTTGTGGTGGCACTAAGTATGAGCTCGTTAAAGACCAGACTTGACCAACACTGGCATATGTCCAGATAAACTCTGGAACCTGTACATACCCAGTACTTGTCAACAGTGCATAACAGAGGAGTGACCAACTGCCCAAGTTGCTAACAAACCGAGCAGTAGCGAAGAGGATAGGTAAGTCAAGCATATTAGAATTATATTTACCTTATGTTTCCCTATCCTTTTTGTCAATGATCAACTGTCTAGCCACTTGAGTCTTTGGTCATTTTTCTGTTATGCACTGTTGACAAGCACTGGGTAGGTACAGGTTCCAGAATTTATCTGGACATACGCCAGTGTTGGTCAAGTCTGGTCTTTAACGAGCTCATACTTAGTGCCACCACAACATTCTTTGGCAGGTAATTCCAAGAGTTCACAATACCTGTCCTTAGTGCAGAGAAATTATCTCTGACCATTTACTGTACCTGTGTCTCCTTTAACTTGAGGATGTGACCTCTAGTGGGGTGGACATCTGCTAGCTCTAGATATGAAGACTTGACTGAGTAATGTCCTTTGAGGAGTTTATAAACTTCTATTATATCACCTCTTGCCCGTCTGTACAATTATTAAATTAGGCAGCTGAAGGCTTTCTAATCGCTTTATGTGAGGTGCTAAATTACAGGCACCAGTCTAGTGGCCTTCTTTTGGATGTTCTTAATCGGCTGACAGTCTTAAGTAAATCTTAGGGACCAAAGAGAATGTCAGTACTGTACTGTACTCCAAATGGGTGAGCACCATACCAGTGAAGAGCCTTACGAGGGACGGACCATCAATGCATGTGTGCGATCTACTACAGTAGAGTTCAAATGCATTATTCACCATCTTCTCACAATGATCCAAGAACTACAGATCATTGTCAACTTAAACACCCAGGTCCTTTTCACATTTAGTTTCAGTTAATGATGCTTCTTCATCATATTGGGCATATGATACACCTCCTTACTACTGGCATGACCTAGGTACATCCTCTTGCATTTCATAATGTTGAATCTTAACAGCCATTCTTTTGTCCACTCTTGAAATTGATAGACATCTTCCTGTCCATTTGGTTCTTAATTTCTCTGAATAGCTTAGCATCATCTGAAAACAATTATATGGAAGAATGAATAGAATGTGGCATATCTTTATTGAAACAACTGAACACCATCACTGCCAGGCACTGTAACTGTTTTATCCTTATCAACACTACTCAATATCTTCTTCATAAGATGTTCTTTGCTTGTAGAACCTGAAGGATGCTTTAAGAGAGCTATTATTAATGGACAAAATCAAGTCTACAACTACTGTAAAACAAATGTCTCCACACAACAAGTTCCAGATACATTCTGGAGAGTGACATGTTTCCCCTGATACATTACGTGCAGGAAATATGAAAATTTTGATGCAAATCTATGTATGTGTGAACCTTAGCCTAGTACAAGTGAAATCTGGGAAGTAAATAGCAAAATGTGAATATGTAAATGGGTTATTGCAGAGATGGCATAAACAAGGGTGACTTGTATTTGCCAAATTTATATACACTTCACTCCAAAATGCATTGCAGTAGTGTCATTACACCTAAGTGCCCTTATTCTCTGGCACATAATGCGTGTATCTGGTCACCACACTAATTCCAAACAGGCAGATCAGTGGTGAAGAGGATAAAGGAAAAGCCCTGACTACAGCATTACAAGCACTATAGTGTATAGCCAGCTTGGACTTGTTAAATTTTCTAGCATGACTACATCGCTTCACCAAATTTACTCAGTTCCACCAATGTCAGCACAACTTCACCCATCAACCTCATCACCATAATGGCTACAGAATGATATCTTCATCTATATGTTATGGCTATTTTCCACTCTCAATACAATTACCACCCTCAGATTTTGCAGGTTATGTTCATTTCAAGATTTTACATACAATTTCCATAAAGAAAAATATAGATTCTGGGTATTCTATTAGTTAAGTGACTATACTCCTTTAGAAGACTACAAGTCTAAAACTAAAGATAATGCACCTCTGTTCACTTTTGTGTATTTAGATCCTGACACACATCCCTTACTGATAGTCGCATTGAAAATTTTCTCTGTGTACAACCATAAATTAAAAAAAGGATTTATGCATTGCATATAAGCATCCCCTTCTGTACTGTATTGTTCATTGTTAAGAGATTTTGGTGCAGTTGTTCAATTATAAACATGAACAAATACATAATCAACTTCAGTGGTATCTTACATGTATACTTGAAGAAGATTTGAATACTGGACACTACAAACTTTTGTATACATAAAGAGATTGAAATATATATTATAAAAAACATTTGATACTGATAATTTGTTAAAAAACACACACTATCACAGTTGCAATATAAATATTACTTGCAGAATAACAAGGCGAGCAATCTTGATTTTGAAAAGTCACCATCATCATTATTTTACAGCCAATTTCCACCCTTGTGTGGGTTAGGCATACTTGAAGAAGTATGGAGTACGTTTCTTGATAATAACTTTCAAAAAGATTCCCTGTAAAGACTTGTAATTTAGGATGATTCCCTGTAAAGACTTGTAATTTAGGATGATTCCCTGTAAAGACTGCAATTTAGGATGATTCCCTGTAAAGACTTGTAATTTAGGACATTATGTTTATAGAAGTCATTCTTGTCCCTGTGACGCATCGGTAAGAGTCTACAAATTTATTTTAACAGCTAGGACTAGCTTCAAATCTTAGTAAATTAACTTAGGGTTTCATTTTACTTAGTAATCATGATGTTGAGTTCTGATGATTAGTTTACCAATATCTACATAGAGATCCTAGTGTCATAGACCTCTACAGTAAACAAAAGGTTTTACCACACTAGAGAAAGAAAAAATGTAAGGTCACCCAAGACAACATGAGCAGAAACAATACATGTACGGCCCACTGACTACTGATGTAGAGTACACATTTTCTGCCCAGAGATTTAAGTTATTTCAAGCTCAAGAAAATCCTGACAAGTTTAATCTAAGAAATTTAAGCTCATAAATTTTTACCAGGGTGACTTCAGCCCTGAAAAATTCCACTTTGGGGTCATCAGGTCAACAGGTTTTTTATTACCCTTCACCTGTTATGCTGCAGTAAAGACAGAGGAACAAGGTTCAAGGGAATAATGTTGATTGTCAGATTTACAATCCAAACTTCAATGAAAAAATAATATATGGGTATTTCAGGTAATGACTTCCTCATAAAGAGGACACGACTGTAATTGAAACGCTTTCCATTAATGGGTAGTAGATAATCTATGTACAGTACAGTACTGTACATATTTTTATCAACCATTAATATTTCTTTCATGTTTATGCCTTGTTTCTTATTTCAATTTTATTCGGTTAATTTGTTTTTCATGTGTACAGGTAATCCCCAATTTGCAAAAGAGATCTGTTCTTGAAAACCTTCAGTAAGTCGATTGTTTGTAAATTGAAACACATTTTCCCATAGACTCCCATTATAAAAATTGAGATACTTTCATATGAAAAAAAAATAATAATAATAAAAAAGACCTCCAAATGTCTTATAACACTCCAAAACATTTTTACTTAAAAACTTTGGGTATAAACAATGATTATATATCAGCCAATAATAAACATAATGAGCGAAATACATACAGCAGAGGACAGGAGCATTACTGAGGAAGTGCACCACTGAGATTGTGAGGCTCATCCAAGACATATGGTTATAATTTTGTAGTAATGCACCAACTAGTATATGTCTACTGCATTTTGAGATACCTGTACTATACTGTATTTGATTTCACTGGATTTTATTTTTTATTTTCTACTAACATCAGATCAAACCCTTGAGTGAGAGTCTTGTAGTGGTCTTGTGAGCCATGATAACTAAAACGCTACATGTATTTTATTTCTAGCTTTGTTAACCACTCTTAATACAGTACAGTACTGTATGTTGTGTTTAGATTAACTGTCTTTATAAACTGGCCAGGTCTGGTACAAGAAACCCTGAGATGCCTGTGTCAGCACCTCATCATCGTCCAATACTGTGAAGAAATTACAAAAACAGGGAAAGATGTGTAATTTTGGATTTATCACATGGAATCTGAAATGTGGGGGCAGTGGGAATCCCTGACTTCAGATAATTCATAAATCAGATCTTCGTAAATTGGGGTCTGCCTGTACAGTACTTAGTAGCAGGATGGAGAAAATTATTTGTATACAGGTATTGGTAACGCTAAGATCCAAGTAGTACTGTATTCTAGTTTCGCACTTCATTTAAAATGATTTTGGTAAAAAATAGTAAGACAGAAAACCTAATAGGTCACAGTTAATTTCTACAAACAAAAATTATTTGTGGAACTAAAAATTCAGTAACATAACGGGGATCTTAGCTAATCACTAGAAACAAATTGACTAAAAATTTCAATTTTCCTACCTAATATACCTAACTTTACAAATACAATCAAGTTCTAACACTTCCTGTTACCCAACTTGAGGTGACTGAGACTTTGTGATAAATCCCAGGTTGATGGTCCACCGCACAACCAAATCCAGCAGAGGTAATCCCTGCTAGAACCCATCTTCCATTTCTGTGGATAACCAGAGGGCCCCCAGAATCACCCTGTAAGCAGATGATGAGGCTGATGTTAAGTATGAACAACAGGGCCTACAGTCATCAGAGTTACAAAAACTATATTTTCTATGAGTTGGTGAATGGCATGATTATATCTTCAAGGAAAAACAAGGTAGTCACACACTTAAAAAAAAAGATTCATAATGGTAATACAGATTTTTATAAGGATATGCCACTCAATTGCTTCAAAGTACAGTACTGTAGTGTACTTATTACCAAGGAGACGAGAAAGAAATATTTCTTATCTTAGAGGTGTTAATATACCTGTACTGTTTTGTACCAAGAAAGCTTTAAACAGCAACCACAGAGAGAGACTGAAGCCACAAGCTAGCCATAAACTTATCTACCGGTAGGTATTTGGATTCACACTGACCAGACCTGGGTCAGGTTAAGTAATGACGGGTGAGGGACAGTTTCTTACAAAACTTAAGACTAATCAAAGGTTTTAACCTTGTACTGCATATACAAAAAAAAATATTTCATTTGTAAAAAAATTACAAGGCTTCTTAATCGTGGCAAAATGTTATTAGTTATAAGAAAATACTGTTCTAGAAACTTACAAGACAAGCATCCATCTCGCCTTCGGAGTGTCCTGCACAGAACATTTCAAAATGGAGCTTAACGTCAATCCCCTTATGGTGGTGCCAGCGTAAACAATCATCATTGCTGATCACTGGCACCAGCACCTTCTGCAGTATGTTGGTACCCGTTTTTCCTGAAATAGATAAAATAATGATGAATATGGTACATGTTTTACTTTACTTTTATCCTCTTCACCACTGATCAGCTCGTTAGCTGCCTGGGCGATCGGTCACGTCTCTGTCACTCACTGTTGGCAAGTACTAGTCATGTACTGGCTCTCTGTTACGCACTGTTGGCAGGTACTGGGCATGCACCAGCTCCTGAATGTACCTGAATCTGCTCCAGTGTTGGTCAAGTCTGGTCTTGAAAGAACTCACACTCGGTACCATCACAACACTTTCTGGCAGATTGTTCCAAAAGTTCACAACTTTCACTGCGAAAAAGTTTGCCCTCACAGTTTTCTGGACTTGCGGCTTCTTCAATCTTGAGCTGTGACCCCTCGTGGGGCGAGCATCCGCCAGCTCCAAGTAAGAACACTCAACTGAGTAGTGCCCCTTGAGATGCTTAAATACACCTCAATTAGGTCGCCCCTTGCCCGTCTGTAGTATAAGCTGGGCAAGTTCAGGCGCTCCAATCTCTCAGGGTAGTTGAGGTGCCGAAGTGCAGGCACCAGTCTGGTGGCCCTCCTTTGAACATTTTCAACCAACTGACAGTCCCTAGCATATCTCGGGGACCAGACAGAGTGACAGTACTCAAGATGGGGAAGCACTTCACTCTTGGAGATTGTTACGAGGGACGGACAGTCTAGTTATCTGAACGACCTTCTTATAAGACCCAATAATTTATTTGCCCGATTTACCTTCTTCTCGTAATGGCCCGAGAACTTCAGCTCATTGTCAACATACACACCTAGGTCCTTCTAACATTCAGTCTCAAATAGTGGTTTCTTCATCCAGTTGGGACATATGATACGCCTCCTTACCGTTGGTACGCCCCAGGTGCATCCTCTTACACTTCATGACATTGAATCTCAGCAGCCACTTCTTTGACCATTCTTGGAGCTCACAGAGATCCTTCTGCAGCTCTTCACAGTCCGCTTGGTTCTTGATTTCCCAAAATAACTTGGTGTCATCGGCAAACATTTGTATGGAGGAGTGTACAACGTCAAGCATATCATTTATGAAACAAACAAACAACAAAGGGCCCAAAACACTGCCCTGTGGTATCCCGCTTGTGACAGGTACAGATGATGATTTCGTGCCATTAATCACCACACACTGCTTGCGGTCATGTAGAAAGTCTTCTATCCACGCTAGGACATTTCCCCGAATTCGGTACCCTTCCAGTTTGATTTTCAGCCTTTCATGGGGTACACTGTCGAAAGCCTTGGCAAAATCTAGGTATATACTGTCGATATTACCACCCAGTTCCATAATATGGGTCCAAATATCCAATACCTTGAGCAATTGTGTTAAGCAGGAGCACCCCGGCATAAAACCGTGTTGGCAATCCTTTACAAGGTTGTTTCGTAGTAGATGTTCCATCAAAGCATCTCTGAAAATACTCTCAAGTAATTTACATATTATGCTGGTCGGGCTCACCGGTCTATAGTTGTTCGTGGAGTGACAATCGCCCTTCTTGAAGATAGGACTCACATGCGCTATTTTCCAATCACTGGGGACCTTTTGTTCATCCAGGCATTTACAGAACAGGATCTTCAGGGGCTCGGCAAGCTCGTTGCACAACTCTCTTAGCACTCTGGGATGCACCTTGTCAGGACCGGGACTCTTATGGACCTTTAGCTTTGACAGTTTATATCTAATACCCTCTTCTGTGAACATAATGTGGGTCAGTGCTGTGTCGAACTGTCTGTCCTCAAATGCAGGAAGGTTAATCGCATCCTCTCTTGTGAACACCGAGGAAAAGAAGCTGTTTAATGCCTCAGCTTTATCCCGGTCAGAATCTGCATAACTACCATCTTCAAGCCTCAGGTCTGATACTCCTACTTGCGTTTTTAATTTTGACTTTGCATAGCGGTAAAACACATTTGGGTTTGACTTGACCTCACTTGCAACCAGCCTCTGGAACTCCTTTTCAGCCTTCTACATTCTGCCTTTGCTTGGTTTCTGGCTCTTGCATACATCCTCCTGTCCTGCTCATCGTTTGACCCAACCCACGTCTTGAATTTATCGATCAAATAGGTCACATTACTAGTTATGATATTCAGCGTAGTGTCTGCGTTCTTGTGCCTTAATGAGTCAGGCCAGTGGATACCCCTCATCTCTTCCCTCATCCCGTTGTAATTTCCCTTGTAATATTTGCACCTTGGCCTGGCCTTATCTTGAACTAGGTAACAGTTAAATCTGAATGACAACACTATATGGTGACTGGTGCCAACTGGGGCAAGGTGTTCCAGTTTGGCCACCATACCCTCCTCGTTTGTTATGAGGAGGTCTAGTGGCTTGGATGTTTGCTCCCCTCTGTAATGTGTCAGGTCTCTAACATGTTGGAACAGAAAATTATCTCTCAGAGTTTCTACAAAAAGAGTAGGAGGGATATTCAAGTCATTTGGGGTGAATTCATTTCTCCAGTCGATGTCGCCAGAGTTAAAGTCCCCTATGATAAGGAGGTGGCAAGGGTTGAGCATCGCTACATTGTCTATTAAGGTTCTTAAGTTCCTTTGATTTAGTGGGCCACAGTTTGAGGATTTGTAGATTCACACGACAATAAGTAAGTCCCCCTCCCTTTAATTTAATTTTACACCACTTGGACTCTTCAAAAACATCCTCTCCCTGTACCCTCGCCTGGCGGGCTCTAAGGTCTTGCCTAGCATAGATAACAACACCCCTCTTGCAAGTTTCTTGAGAAAGGTTCGTAAATGAGTCATATCCAGCAATACTGAACTCACATTCCTCTGGGTCGATTCTCCTATTCTTGTACAACAGCTCTACAACTCCTACAATATCGGGTTGGTGTACCTTCAGTAGTGTTTCAAACTCCTCTCTCTTATCAAGGAACGTGTCAGTATTAGTGTACATGACATTCAAGCCAGAATTTGTTCTCGGTAACGTCTCTGCTCTTAGTAGTAACTCCGCCCCTCCCTCCATTCTCAGAAGCTGCAGCATTTGCTAAGTACACTGTATTTTGCAGGGTGTGGTTAGAAATGCCATTGTTTACACGGCGCTTGCCTCCTCCCAGCTGATAGGCGGAGCTGGTGCCACCTCCCGGGTGGGGGGGTAGAGTGGGTGGAGGGTGCGCTGCTGCCCCCTGGCTCTGTGTCGGCACACTTGCTTCCACTACCCTCCCCCCCCTGAATATAACCAATGTCCAGTACACCCATCCTCATTCCTCCTTGACTCCTCCCTCTTCAAGCCCTGCAGGAGCTTCTTGTGCTATTCCCTCTGCATTATTGTGCTATCTAGGTAAATGAATACACTCCGAAATGCCTCGCTCCTTGCTAAGTCTTTTGCCTGCCGAATAACCTCCCATTTTTCCTCCTCACTCACTAGTGTGATCCTGAGGGGGGCAAGGCTTATCCCCCTGCTTTTGTCCCGGCCTCCTCACATCCTGAGGGGTTGATGGCATCTTCAGAACCTCTGTACAAATATTCTTAAACTGCATCTTATCGTGTGTTATCTTAGTCTCAGTTCCCTCCGCCTGGCTCTCAGGGACTCCAAAAACTATTACATTGTTCCTGCGCTGGAAACGTTCCCGTTGTTCCTCCTCTCCCCTAACAGTAGGCCTGCTAATTTTCATTTCTTTGACACACTTCTTCAGAGTCCCTAGCTGCTGTAGAACCTGTTCTGATCCTCCAATACTCTCCGCCACCCCCTGTGGCCCTGCTAATGCCTCAGCATAACTCCTCTTAGCAACCACCTCTATTCTATCGGCTACTTCCTCAGTCTTAGCAAGGATCTCTTTCCCAACTTGTTCTAGTTTGGCAACCAGCAAGGCTCCAGCTTCATCTATTTTCGTCCCTAGGGAACTTGTTCCCCGATGGCTTGCAATCGCCTCTTTCACCTTGACTATGCAGTCAGCGCCCATAAGTCCTCCAAGTGAGTGTGTCTGTCAGTCAGGAATGGTATAAAAGAAGCTGGTGGAGTTAAATATAAAATAGAAGATATAAAATAAATGATAGGATGAATACTGTATTTTACAAGGTAAATATACAAAGAAATTAATAAACAAATTAAAATAATTAGACCATTCATGGAACTTGCAGTGTTCACTTTATCAAGGTGTCCTCTTTTGTGAGTATTGTATGAATAAAGACTCATACCTTAAGCAAATTTATTAAAAATATATGAGAACATGTTTATAAATAAAGGTTTATATAAACTTAGTTTTATTTGACCAGGGATGAACTAATTATACTCGACCCTGATTGACCTGGATTCCATTTTACTATAATTACCGGTATATTGCACTTTACAATGTCCTTTTCGCCACTGATTGTCTCATTAGCTGTCTGGGCTGTCGGTCACATTTCTGTAATGCACTGCTGGCAAGTACAATGGGCATGTACTAGCTCCAGGATGTATCTGTACTTGCGACAGTGTTGGTCAAGTTTGGTCTGAATGAGCTCACATAATTTCTGTACCTGTAACCTATACAGTACTATATTGTTATTTTCAAATTAACAGAACAACAAAACACCAAATCACTCACCAAATGAGTTGTCAGTCTTGCCCCAACCTGCCACGATGCCAACCTCCCCAATAAAATCATCACTAGGATCCGGAAGACATATTGGTATGATATTGTCTCGATATACAACAGGGCGGTTCAGGCGGAGCACAGCTACGTCAAACCTGTTGAAGATTTTTTTTTTCTTTTTTATAATGTAATGTACAGGTATAGGAGGTTTCCAGTGTTTTATGCTAGGTAATCCTCATCTCAATTGTAAAGAATTGTTATGTGTACACTTGAAGTATGAAACAAGTATAGCACACAAATTACTAAAGAAATGTGAGTACAGTACATGTTTGTGTTATATTATGCAGTCAAGCACCTGTTATATACAAACAAGTTATCTTAGGCATTCGGACAATCAATTGTTCTTTTTGTATTGTTATATACTGTACTGTATTTCTGTGCTTAAACAGATAACAAAAGCCAACTAACTTTTTATACTGGACAACAACCATCAAAGATCAAGAAAGATATACAGTAAGTTAGTGTTAATGTGATTATCTTAATAGAATCATACCTGTACAATACATAGAAAACTTATTATAGTACAACAGAGCACAAAATATATTTTGTTGATTGGTTAAGAACAAAAAATTACATCATCATTCATAAAATAATTTTATGCTCAGCTGTAAATGTGAAATAAATTATTCTTTAATATTATAATACAGTACAGTAAGTGTTCCCCAAAGATCCTGCAAGTATTTTTTCAGTGGGAAATTTCTGAGGACTACTAACCTGTCAGGCTGGGTAAGCATGTACTTGAAACTTGGATGTATTCGCTTCTCTACCACAGTAAATGTCTCCTTAGGGAGGGGCTCGTCATGGTCTCCTGTATCTTTGGTATCAAACTCGCCCAGATGGACAGTGATCTGATCCAGTCGTGCTCTGAAAGCATTTGATATTCATGTATCAGAAATCTTCTTATCCTTATTTTTATATGTACTGTATCTTCATTCTAACACAGAATCCAACGTAATCTATTGGAATCCAACGGAACTACCACTCAAACTCCAGTAGCTTAAGATTAGGGTACAGTATTTAGAATGCACAAGTATTATAAAACTATAAAAACCTATGAATTTACAATAGCAGCTTCAAGTACATGTAAAGTCATTTACTGTAATTATTTTATGGCTAGTTTACTGAACTTCAGTTCCCTAATAACAAGTCTCATGCTTCACAACAAAACAGTTATCTACAGTTATTACCGAAATGAAACCCTGATGGCTGTATGAACTGACACTGGCATCTGTGTGCCTCAACTACCAGGGTCTTAAGAAACTATTTAAATACAGTACTGTACTGTACTCACCCATTTTCAACAAACTTGTAGGTATTTCTCACTATATGTACATACACTCTATAAATATTCGCTTATGCAAATACAGTACTGTATTCTATTCTTACACCTCTTTCTCACTATAAGAAAGCTATTTTCGCATATAGTACAGTACTGTATACGAATATGGTCCCTTAAGGTAATGTAACAAATTTATATTTTATTATATATTTAATGTGTTAAGTACTGTACTAAGCTACAGTAGTTAGGTAGATTTTGCTGTTGCTTGTGAACCTATTTATTTAAATGTTTAGTTATTTGCTTATTTATTTAAGTATAATATTGGGATTTTCTTTTCATTAGGAAGTGAACCCTATTTTCCCATAAATTTGTTATTATACGAATATTCATTTAACGAATGGTTTTCACGTAATATAACTTACTTGTGAATGCAGTGTGCCGCTGTGGCCACAAAATAGTGATTGATGAGAACGCCACCACATTGATAACCTGAGATGCGGATGTGCGCTTGCCAAGGGAACTCTCCAAAATTGGCCTCGTCACCTCCAATAATTCTCTTCGAAAACTGAGTTGATCTTTCAATACCACATTCTGAAACATTGAGGTGGTTTAGTAGGGAAGAGAACAAACATCAAATCCATAAGAAAATTTGAAAAAAGTGGACTAATTCAAATGAAAAATATTATGATTGGTCAAACTATTGAACTGCATAAGCCAAGTGATATTCACAATACTAGTATAATAAAAGTGCAGTTATTTTATACAATATTATATACATTATCATTACTACATTAATTACAATCTAACCATCACTGAATTACAAAATACAAAAATACAAAATCTAACATCCTAAACTGTAGTTACACTTGGACCCACATCTATGAGCCACAATACCTCACCTTAAGAAAGACCCATAAGCCAAGGTACTAAACAACCATGTAAGAATTATGCTAAGTCTCCCTAAAAATCCTGATCATATACTGAGCTTACAGTAACCCTAATTTATAAAATCCCAGGACCTGCATGTCGCCTTGAAGCTCAGCACATTGAAGAAGAAAAATGCTAACAGTAAGAAGAGTAAACCATATTGTTTTCCAGTATATCAAGATGCAATGATGTAACCTGTAAGAAATAACTTCGTAACATAGGTACCTTGTATGTCCTCTCTTAGAAACTACAGCATAAGAACATCAGTAAATAGTAACCATGTCATTGATCATTAGAATTATTGTGTTGTAAAGATGAAATGTAATGCCTTCTTCATCACGATTTATTTTTTTATTTTTTTTTGGGGGGGGGGGGGGTGTTAGTGTCCCTCGTCAGCAGTTAATTTTTTTCTACCTGGTTCATTAACACGACTGTGGGGTCGCCGGACTCTGGATTCAACGGGGGCGCTGAACTGTTGTCTGTTCGAGCTCATAACTGGGCCCACACGAACTGTAATAAAAGTCTCATCATGAGGAACTACTGGGAGAGAGAAAGAGAGAAACAAGTACAGTACTACGTAACTACACTACAGTTCTTTACATATATTAAAGAGGTATTTAAGGGGAATTTAGTTACTGTACTTTGAATTTGGAGTAGGAGGTGTGTGAGGTATGTGAAATGTACTAATTATTATGATTAAATAAGATAGTTAAATATTTTTGTTATAACAATAAGAACTACTTATTAATTATGTATTTGATGTTGTGTATTTATGCCCCAATACCTTTACCGTTCTCGTATTCACATCAGGTTAAAAATGAGGATGCCAGTAGACAAATTAGCAAACATGACCTAGGTGCATCCTCTTACACTTCGTGACATTCAATATTGACAGCCATTTCTTCGACCACTCTTGAAGCTGACAGAGATCTTTCTGTAGTGATACATCCCTTTCCAGATTTGCCTTTATAAAATTCATTATTCCTATAAGGAGGAACAGTATACTTTGTTCTGATTCCAGAAATACTTAATTACTTGTTAAAAGAAAAAAATTACAGTAATTATCAGTTATGATTATTGTGTTAGTTGGTCTCTATTAATTTCTAATTGATGATGAGGCACTTTGAGTATTGTATTGCTTTCTCCATGGCTATTACACCATACTCTTATGTCCAGCTTTCATGACACTTGAACAACTCCCAAAATAACCACATGGCTTTTAAAAACTAGAGCAAATGGTGTTTGTGATGTTTATTTTTTTCTTATAATTTG
This sequence comes from Homarus gammarus, assembly GCA_958450375.1. NCBI lineage: Eukaryota > Metazoa > Arthropoda > Malacostraca > Decapoda > Nephropidae > Homarus > Homarus gammarus. The sequence goes on from CAUDMG010003338.1 coordinate 469,242, forward strand.
TTGGGGAAGGGTGTTGGGAATTGGTGTAGAAAACTGGGTGCACTGTTGGGAAAACCACTGACCCATAATGCTGAGTCACAAAACATGCAACATGCATCATCATACAAATGAAATAAAGGGAATGATAGAAACAGACAAGATTAACTGCTTGGTTATTTTTTAGAAAACAATAAAGAGTGCAAGTACATGTATTGATGCTCAGCCTGACATATAAAATGAAAAATTTGAAGCACCTGAAATGACATGTACATTCGTTATATATTCATGGAAAACACGTAAAATTGAATGCATCCCGATATACCAATGGTCACTAGGTGATTCAAATTGAAATTAAAGCAAAAACCACAGGATAAGAAAATATTAAACGGCATACAAAGAAAATGAAATCCAGGAAATATTATGGAATAACAGACAAGGTAAATAGGAATCTTTCAATCGATGGTGTTCTTAAGAAAAGCACTGCCACAAATTATATACAAGTATTCTTAAAAATGTATTAAAAAATTTCTACCTATACATGTACTATTTTCTGGTATTACTTGTTTTCATTACATCAGCTGTTCTTGTGAAATTGGTGTTAAAAGCATACCCATGAACAGCATTGAACACCACTGGTTTTATTAAGGATTGGGTGTTAAAAGCATACCCATGAACAGCATTGAACACCACTGGTTTTATTAAGGCTGAGTATTTGAACCATATCTACCAAAAATAGTTAGGAAAAGGATGGCTAGATTTACTTGGTTTATTGAAAATAAATAAATTAATATATAAATAGCTTTGCTGTCCTACTCATGCTAACGACATAATTTTTTATGCCAGTGGAAAATGGTTTATTTTCAAAAGGTTCGGGAATCGAAGGAGAGCAGTTATTCAAAATACTGTACCTGAATCATGAATGGTAGATAAACAGAGTAATTGTTGTTACAGAAATAAGAAAACCTGAAAAAATAAAAAAATAAAAAAAGGGAAAATAAAGATACAAGTGATAATGAAGGTGTAAATTAAGTAAAGGAGGAAGAGGAATAAAGGGATGAAAGAAAAAAAAACAGAAATCAAGTTAGACTGAGGAAAAAAATGAAAATAAACAAAGACATGATGAGTAAACAGTAGAACATGATCATATTACTGTATAATCAACATCATCAGTGGTAAATAACAGTAGTAATAGTAGTTGTAGCAGTAGTTGTAGTGGTAGTAATAGTAGTAAGTCATAGTAGTATAACTAGCAATGCTAGTAAAGTAATAGCAAGTCATAGCATTAGTGTAGTAGTCACAGTAGTAGTAGGTAGGTTGTAGTAATAGGCTAACTACTCGTAAAAGGCAATGCGTAGTCATAGCAGAAATAGAATTAAAATAGAAGAAAGATTCAAACGCACAATAGATTGAGAGATTCAACACAAGGATGAGGCAGTACATATGAAAATCCACGAAGGAATAAACAAGGCACAGAAATTATTAAAAAAAAGGTTAATTTAGCGGAAAATATTTGCAGTAGAGGCCCAGCCATCAGAGGATAAAATGAAATTAATCTTGAAAATCGCTCAAATAATTACAGGTATTAATTTTAGTTCATAAATAAAATGTTTAATGTATTCTCTAGTAAATGGTAGATAACAAAGAGTAAAAAACAAGAATCAGACAGCAAAAATGTCTTACAAATGAAAATGTAAAAGAAATAGGCAATAAAAGTTAAAGATTGGCAAATAACTGATCGACTAAAAGCTTAAGAAAAAAAGTAGGGACTGATTAGGTCTCAGAAGAGGACATGACAGTGTCAATGGAGAACACACAAACATGTAATTTTGAAAAAGAGGATCGAAACAACAGCAAATAACATAACAATCGGTAAATTTTTCTTGTAGCACCGTTCACTTGTAGCAAGTTAAAAATATATTTTTCTAGTGTATTTGTGTGTGCTGAGACCGAATATGACCTTCCTTTTTGGCGGAAATTAAACTTTTTTTTTTGCGATTTTTTTTGTTTGACGTTTTCCGAGGAATAAAGTGCCTAAGCGACTAACAAATACACAATAAAACACTAGAAAAACAATAACCAAACCTATACTAGCCTAACCTGACCTAACTTAACCGACTCTCACCATATGATGGAATCACCTATTTCTTACCTTATTGGCCTGGTTCTTGTTCGTCGTTGCATTCTGGGATTCTTACACAACACCACATATGTTGGTCTTTGCGATATTTACATTCAGTCTTGCTCTTAGTACACTTTACTGAGGTTGGAGGAACACCATGCAATCGAAAAAATGCTATAGTTTCTTCATTTTTTTCCAAAAACGCGCAATCCGCTCCATATACTTTAAGTGACATCCATCGCAGACTTCCATGGTCGGAACTGAACTTGAATTTCAAAATATGAGACCCAAAATAAAACTCGATTTTGATTGGGCCAAATATACTGTACTCTGAATTAGCAAAAACGCTTTTGATTGGCCGCGTGACGTGTATGGGTACTCATGCACGTCATGATTTATGAAGGAGACGCGAGACGATAATGGCGGGAAATAATGGAAGAAAATATAAATTTATTTGGATATGCTATCTCCGTTATTATACATTTCCGCCGGTAATGTAATAGATGAAAATTATCTTATAATTAGACGTCTTATTCGAATATGATAATAGATTAGTGGTAGGAATGAACGGTGCTACAAGTAAATAATACCTAACAATTATACAGAGAGAGACATACAGGACAGGGAGCAGGAAGAGACTTTACCTGGGAGTCTGTTAGGGCTCCAGTGTCTCGGGGGATAATAAGGTCTCTGACGACGAAACGGCAGTCGTAGCCGAGCAACTGTAAACAGGGCACAAGCAGGTTACCAGTCAGTCCTCCCTCCCCATTTTACCCACTTACATCAGGGAGCAGTCAGGGCACAGCTCACACCTTGCTGCCAGTTATAAGGGTTTAAATGTTCGTCTGAAGTACATCCGAGGCTTTTGTAAAGTCAAATGTAACAAATTCGAGTCATAGAATGTCATGTGAAGATAGTCTTATGTGGTTATGTCCTTTATTTGTTGATAGCTATTGTCTAGTGGATAAAGTGACTTAGTGTACGTGCTTATAAACCCAAGTTACTAAAGCACAGAAGTTCGAACTTCAGTACATGTGGGCTTGGGGCCGTTGTCATTAAATCCAGAAATACCCCGGTACAGGGTCATCGAAAACGAGTGCTCAGACTTTAATACTACATAACCATTTAAAATCTGGGTATTCTATTTTGATAACCCTGTGTATAACAATAACACAGAGTTCTTGCGACTAATAATTTTACTGTATATTTGTCACTGTCCATTTATCCAGCAATCTATGCATAAATTATACTATATTTTACCATCCAACGACTACTGACCCTTCAATGATACGATCTCGGCACAAATTATATTAAATTGTAACGGGCCGAGTTTTCTCTTTTCAATAATTTACCATCCAGCTACTGTTTTCTGTTAGTATTCTATTTACTCATATACTTATTTGTTCTGTGTAGCATTCCTCCAATGAGTACCCTGTTTAATATACTTATTCTCCTTCCATTGTTTACATATATATTTATTCTTATATGTTCTTACTTATATTCTTATATGTTCTTTACCTCTATATACCTTATATTCTTATATGAGTAACTCTTATGCTTCTCTACTGTTTTCCAAGTCAATGTTCTTTCTTTTCATTTCCTTTCATATAGATTGTATTCTCAGTTTCAATGATCTTACCTTTCTGAAGTATACTTTGTTTTATGTCTATTCTTATACATGGGTTAGTCTGGGGAACCATGTTACTCTTTGTACAACACTTTTTATACTTACAAAGGGTAGCTGCCACCACCCAGACTTTTCATTATATAACATAACTCATGGAAAGTTGTTGGGTAGTGTGGTAGATGTCTAGGCACGTGAGTAAGTATTATTTTCTGGGAACCAATGTTTAGAAGGAGTAGAGTGGTGATACTCAGATTACTAATTCAATATTTATTAACACAGTGAGTGGAGAAGATGCATCTTAGATTCACTCAGGCTAAAAGAACCGCAAGTAACTTATTAAGTCATTAAACACTTCAAGAACTTATTACCTCATTAAATACCTCCCAATACTTATTACTTCATTAGACAATTGTGGTATTATTCCTCTGACAAATGAGATTCAGTAATTATACACAAGATATCACTGGACCCTCAGGTCTTACTTCATGTCTGGGAAGTTACAATAAATTAAGATTACATCAAAGGCATTCACACCAGGCTTCTAAAATGTAGACCTATAGGTTTTAAAACCACGTTGATTCACTAATTCTTGAATTTGCTATTTTGTGCTGTGGAGACTCAATAACAGGTAATTAATGTTTGTATTAAAGTTTGGTAACTTTGAAATTTTATTATTAAAATTCATTGTTGAAGAATTTTGTACTATTATAGTATAGTATTTGAATTCCATACAACTGAACTCTAGAGTAAGACTTATCAGCCCATTATTGTATGTCTAAAAGTCAAAATCATCTACGAAGATGGAATTTTTTTTTTAATTTCCCAAAAGTAAATATAGTATTGTAGTGGACTTCTCCCCTACAAGCTGGCACGCACCACCTGTTACCGCCTTCCCTAGCAACCAAGCGTATCCGCATTCCATTGCCCGCCGTATCCTAGCAACGGAACTAGTCACCGGCTACTTCTCGGGTTTTTCCACCATGACTCATAGCCGCTGCTGGGTGTATATAAGCTCTGTCTCTCCATTGAGATGCATTCTGACCAATCTTCTTGAACAAGCAACATCTCCTCCAGCAAGCTCCACGCTGTTAACATTTCATTCAACCAGGAGGCCAGCAACAGGCAACATCTTCTCTAACGGAGCTCCTGCACACATACCTCCTTAGACAAGCTACTCACCGCACGTCTCTACCAAGCAGCCCCTCACCACACAGCACCTCCAGCACCAGACTGTCTATCATATAACTTATATATTATACAAGAAAACCACATTAGAGTTTCCTTCCATCCTGAGTGCTAGACAACTTTAATATCTCGATACCCCTACAATGGTGACTCCCGGAGATAAGCACTCACACAGGATGGAGGACGGACGGATCTCTCTGCCGATTTTCAACCACAACGTCGAGGACTGGCTTGACCATGTGGAAGCAGCCCTCGCCGGCTCACGAGCGACCGACGAACAAAAGTATTGCGCCCTGCTTTGTGCCTTACCCACGGAAGTGGCCACGCGGGTCTCACAAACCATTTCCAACCCTCCAGATCACAACAAATTCGCTACCCTGCGGGCTGCCTTGAAGACGTGTTATCAACAGACCAGCCCCAATCTCCTGCAAGATCTATCCTCTACCTCCCTCGGGAACTCAACCCCGGGACGTCTCTGGGAGGAGATGTGTCGGCTGAACTCCCGTCACACAGACAGACTCCCCGACTCTATCCTGCGCCAGCTTCACGCACAAAAGCTACCCACAGAAGTACGCAACATCCTGTCCGCAGTAGATTACTCTACGACACCGGAACTATATGCAACCGCGGCAGATAGAATTTTTAACGAATGCGCTGCTGCACCCCTTGCCGCCACGGTCACACCAGTACCTACCATCGAACTTGTAAGCCGGGTCAACACCCCTCAGCCGAGCAATTCCTCACAAGACATCAAGGACCTGTTGCAAATTTTGAACCGCAGGATGGACACTGTTGAGCAGTTCTGCTCCTCCATACCCGCTGCTGCGCCGGTTCCTGACTCACACACTACGCCCTACAAGTTCCGACACACAGCAGCCAACCCCCAGCACAACAAATTTACCCTCTGCTGGTATCACCAGACTTTCGGCCGCTATGCTCGAAACTGTGAGCCCTATTGCACCTATTCGGGAAACGGCAACACCGGAGGCTGGTAGACGCCTCAGCCTCCGTCCCTCCAGGCGTCTCATTACTGCGCGTCACCGACCGCACCTCCGGCAAGAAGTTTCTCATCGACACCGGTTCATCGGTCAGCCTCATCCCTCCCTCACTACGAGACAAGTCAAAGCAACCCTCGTATGACCTGTTCGCTGCCAACGGTACCTCCATCGCCTCCTACGGCGTACGCACCCTCGCCTTAGACCTCGGTCTGCCCAAGACTCTGCGTTGGTTATTCGTGATAGCAGACGTGTCTCAACCCATCCTTGGTTTCGACTTCCTCACCTTCCACAAGCTCGGCGTCAAACCAAGTCATCTATGCCTCATTCATGAGCCTACAGCACGCAAGATCCAGGGTTCTCGTGCCAGACACACGGACGCTATCACCTGTCTTGCGCCTTCCAACGAGTTCTCCTCCCTGCTCGACGAATTCAAGGAGCTTTTCTCACCCCGAGTCTCCCTACCCCCACCACCTACGTCGGGAATTTTCCACCACATCGAAACCAAAGGACCACCTGTCTTTTCACGCCCTCGCCGCCTGCGCCCTGAGCTCCTGTACACAGCCAAAGCAGAATTCAACAAACTACTGCAAGACGGCATCATTCGCCCTTCAAGGAGTCCCTGGGCATCGCCTCTTCACATGGTTCCTAAGCAAACACCCGGCGAGTGGAGGGTGTGTGGCGACTACAGAGCCCTGAATCTCGTCACCAAACCTGACAGGTACCCTATTCCGCATGTCCAGGACTTTCACCACAAACTTCATGGCAAGACTATCTTCTCGAAGATCGACTTGGAGCGTGCCTTCCACCAGATCCCAGTAGCACCGGCAGATACCCAGAAGACAGCCATCACCACTCCGTTCGGACTCTTCGAGTACACTTTCATGAGTTTTGGCTTACGCAATGCAGCACAGACTTTCCAGAGGTTCATGGACCATATGCTTCGCGACCTCGATTTTGTCACCGTCTACATTGACGACATCCTCGTCGCATCTTCGACGCCTGCCGAGCACCACCACCACCTACAACTCCTTCTCCAACGCCTGCAGAACAACAACATGAAAGTTCATCCTGCTAAGTGCGTCTTTGGAACCTCGGCCATCGATTTCCTCGGTCACAGAGTCTCGCCCAGTGGCATACAACCCCTACCACAGAAGATAACCGCGATTCGGGAGTTCCCCAAACCTGAAACGGCGAAGAAACTCCGGGAGTTCCTGGGTTTAGTCAACTACTACCACCGCTTCATTGACAAAGCTGCCACCGTCCTAGCCCCCCTACACGACCTTCTCAAGGGACGCCCAAAGAAGTCTCACAAGTCTCTCATGTGGACTCAAGAGGCTACTACGGCATTCACCACTATCAAACAGCACATCACACGCCTCACCCTCCTGGCCCACCCCGCACCTAACGCCCGGACCACTCTCACAACAGACGCTTCTTCTACTGCAGTGGGCGCCGTCTTACAGCAGGAGATCAACGGAACTTTCATGCCCGTTGCTTTCTTCTCACAACGGCTTCAACCACCACACCTCAAGTACAGCGCTTTTGATCGAGAACTCCTGGCCATATACTTGGCTGTCAGACATTTCCAACACTTCCTCGAGGCCCGTCAGTTCACCATCTTCACTGATCACAAGCCCCTCGTCCACGCTTTCGCTTCAGCTTCCCAGTCACATACACCTCGTGTCCTGCGCCACTTGGCTTACGTCTCGGAGTTCTCCAGCGACGTCCAACACATTAAAGGCAGCCACAACGAGATCGCCGACGCCCTCTCTCGTTGTATATCCACCATTCTTCCCTCATCTCCACCCATTGATTATGGGCAGCTAGCCGCGGCTCAAGAGAAAGACGAAGACCTGGCAGCTTACAAGACATCCCCCTCAGGCCTCATACTCCAAGAACTCCCTGTTCCTGGCACAAAGATAAAATTGTGGTGCGACGTATCCTGTGGACAGCCTAGACCGTTCGTGCCTCACGTCCACCGCCGCGCTGTTTTCGACCGCATCCATGGTCTCAGCCACCCGGGTGTGCGGGCCTCCCAGCGCCTCCTCACGCAACGTGTCGTCTGGCCCGGCATCAAGTCTGATACTAAGAAATGGGCTGCCCAGTGCCTAGCCTGCCAGTCCTCCAAAATACATCGTCACATACGGGCCCCCTTACAAGCCTTTCCTATTCCCAAAGGACGTTTTCAAGTAGTACACCTCGACATCGTGGGACCTCTTCCATCATCCTACGGTAGCACCTACATCTTCACCTGCATCGACCGTTTCACCAGGTGGACAGAAGCAATTCCCATGCCCAACGCTACAGCAGAGACTACTGTCCGCGCCTTCATGTCCGGTTGGGTTTCCCGTTTTGGCCCCCCCGCTACCGTAATCACTGACCGAGGAGTACAGTTTGAGTCACAACTCTGGCAGCACCTCCTACAGTTCCTCGGCACGTCTAGACAACGCACTACAGCATACCACCCTCAAGCCAACGGCATGGTAGAACGTTTTCACCGGCAGCTAAAGGACGCACTCAAGGCACAGCACGACCCTTACAGCTGGACTGATGCGCTTCCCTTAGTGCTCCTCGGCATCCGTGCGTCACACAAGGAGGATATGGACTGTAGCCCAGCGGATCTGACACTAGGCGAGCCCCTTCGGCTACCCGGGGATTTCTCACTCCCTCCTGATCCCAATCAAGCCACTCCAGCCGTTCGTCACGACTTACTCCAAAAGCTACGACAAGCAGTTTCTGCATTCAGAGCTACTGCTCCACGCCAGCCTACTCGGCGCCCTGAACACATCCCTCCTGCACTACTCACAGCCGAGTATGTTTTCGTCAGGCATGATGCTCACCGCAACCCATTACAACGCCCCTACGATGGACCCTTCCAGGTGGTTACCCGTTCTGCAAAGTTCCTGACAATTATCCGGAATGGCAGACATGACACCGTCAGCATAGACAGAGTCAAACCGGCCGCCTTACCCGTCGGGCCCCCAGCCCAGCAGCACCATCAACAAACTACGCCTGCACCAGTCCACCCGCAGTTACCACCGGCAGCAACACCACGCCCACGACATTTCTGGGCACCCTCTTTTCACCCTCATGTACAACCTGCTCCTGTCATAGAACCTGAACCTGTAGTAAGCCTCCCTCCTATCATAGAACCTGCTCCTGTCATAGACCCTCCTCCTGTCATAGAACCTGAACCTGCTCCTGCCATGGACCCTCCTCCTGACGCAGCCCCTGCAGCAGCAGGAGCACAACAACCATTGCTTGTACAACCTCCTCTAATCCCAAACCCTCTTTCTCCTCCTAATTCTCCCACAGGTTTTGTGTCACTGGACGGAGTTGTTACACGTAGCGGTCGAGTCGTACATACACCTGCCCGGTATGTGTTATGTGTGGGACACAACCCGGACAACATCCAGCCTCCCGCCGCGCCGGGAGGGGAGGGGGAGTATTGTAGTGGACTTCTCCCCTACAAGCTGGCACGCACCACCTGTTACCGCCTTCCCTAGCAACCAAGCGTATCCGCATTCCATTGCCCGCCGTATCCTAGCAACGGAACTAGTCACCGGCTACTTCTCGGGTTTTTCCACCATGACTCATAGCCGCTGCTGGGTGTATATAAGCTCTGTCTCTCCATTGAGATGCATTCTGACCAATCTTCTTGAACAAGCAACATCTCCTCCAGCAAGCTCCACGCTGTTAACATTTCATTCAACCAGGAGGCCAGCAACAGGCAACATCTTCTCTAACGGAGCTCCTGCACACATACCTCCTTAGACAAGCTACTCACCGCACGTCTCTACCAAGCAGCCCCTCACCACACAGCACCTCCAGCACCAGACTGTCTATCATATAACTTATATATTATACAAGAAAACCACATTAGAGTTTCCTTCCATCCTGAGTGCTAGACAACTTTAATATCTCGATACCCCTACAGTATAAAAGATTGTTCCTGGATTTTCATTTCGTGACAGTCTGGATAGAAAGACTTGTGTAATTCCTAGACACAGTGAGGTGTTACTGTTCACCACAATACTCCCAGCTGGTATCGTGTACGAAGCTTCTGGATTGACCCCACAAGTTTGTTTGGGAATTACACGAGTCATCGTCTCCCAACTGTTTGTCATGCATTAATCTTAGTGTAACTATCTTCATTGTCTCACTCAAATGATTTTCTCTTTCTCAGTTTAAATTTGTTAATTCAGTTAAACATAAGCATCTCGATGTCAAAGAACTATATTAACGGGAGAAGTTTCAAGAGCTTAAGAAGTAAATAAAATACATGGTGTGAGAAGGGAATTTCTTATAAGTACATAATATACAATGTGCAACTTAATATATGCCGTGCTTGGTGCCTGTCATGCGGAGTGGAGGATGAATTTAGTGTTTTCCTTCCATTCAAGTCAAATATATTATGTGTATCAGCAAGGACTTGTGGTGTGAGGTGCAGGTGTGAGGTGGACGTGGTGAGGTGTGAAGTGGACTGGTGAGGTGTGAAATGGACTAGGTGAGGTGTGAGGTGGACTGGTGACGTGCGAGGTGGACTGGTAAGGTGTGAGGTGGACTGGTAAGGTGCGAGGTGGACTGGTAAGGTGCGAGGTGGACTTGGTGAGGTAGATGGGTGAGCTATACACTGTATGATTATAACAAATCATATCTTAAGAGTACAGGTGCATATACTTGCTAAGGCTATACAGTATCCTCAGTTCCCAGACTTAGATTAAGTGCTTCGATATTGATGGAAGAGTTACAGTACGTCAGGTGAGTTACAAAATAATTTGACTATAATTGTATGCATAATGGTTAGAGAGAGAAAAAAATATTAAATAAGTCTGGCTAGGCTTGTTAGGTGAGGTTAAGTTATGATAAAGCGCTAGTGATCTTCAGTCTTGATCTTTGTGGATGGAATTATACACAGTTATCAGTCAATTCTCAGTTAGTCAAGTATTCAATATGTCTTGGGTGGTTGTACACTAATACTACCAATGTGTTATCAAGTGCTTTCAAGTCATCAGGAATTATTAAATTTCTTTATTTCCCTCGTCGTAATACTCATTCGTCTACCAGTTAATATGCGGTTTACTGTATATATATATATATATATATATGCAAGTAAATCACTGTAGGTGCGCGTGATCTAGGTCTATGCTGATAACCACAAGGAAAGAAGAAAACACGAAGTACCCAAGCGCTTTCGTGCAATTCACATCTTCAGGGGTGGATACAGACTAAGGACTTCTCCTTAGTCTGTACCCACCCCTGAAGATGTGAATTACACGAAAGCGCTTGGGTACTTCGTGTTTTCTTCTTTCCTTGTGGTTATCAATATATATATATATATATATATATATATATATATATATATATATATATATATATATATATATATATATATATATATGTGTGTGTGTGTGTGTGTGTTATTGTTAAAACAGGTCTATGAAGATCGAGATAGTTGTCAGAAGAACGTTTTCATTACTTAAGAAAATAAAAACAGACCTTAATGTGTATTGCCTGAATAAAAATGTTGAGTAATTTGATGTACAAAAATTATACCTGCAAAAGAATTAAGTAAAGCATTAGAAAATAAATGACATTTAAGGAACTTCAATGTTGTCAAATCCTACCCAATTTCCGAAACATCATAAATTGTTATTACTTTAAATGGGAATGCTAAGGTTTTCCCCATTAAAACATGCTCAATATTAGAACATACAAATTTTAAATAAAAAATATACCCATTATTTAAGTATTTTGAAGAAAATATGATAATGCTAAAATAGAGAACAAATACTCACGAGGATTGTTGACAACAGGAGGAGGATCTCTATTGAATAGGTTGATGTGTCTGACAGCATCTGACCTCACTGTGGCGATGGTAGGTAAACAGCAAGTGTAGATAAAGCTTCCGCCACACTTGTTGACGGGTGTATCTGGGGAAGGAGATAGTGTCTTATTATTATAGAAAATCGGTGTTTATGAGGAATGGTGACATAAAAAAATATATAAAAAAGAATGACGACAATGATTATAGTCATTAAATAAAGTTGCCTAATGATGAGATACTGTAATTGTCAATGGCATTATCACAAATAATAGCAATTGACTGATGATCGTTGACCAACTGGTAATGACTAAAGATAAAGCTCAATTATAGCAATTGCCAATCATGATGAATTTGAGGATAACGATGAAACCAAATCACTTATAATATACCAAGATCGAAAGCTAAGATTGCTTTACAAAATTTCTTGTAGGTTAATACCACCCCAATCTTAAGTCTCATAATGTACGTAAGAGTTAGTTTATTTTATCTTGGTGATGTGATACTCACCTCCTCGCATAAGACAGGAGAGGACGAAGGTACAGGAGGCCTGGACGCCATTGTGGAAACACTGCTCAGGCAAGGAGAATATTCCTCGGAAGAACCGCCCTTGTTCTGGAAACAAAACGAAAGAATATTTGATATTTTCTTAGCAGAGAGAGAGAGAGAGAGAGAGAGAGAGAGAAAGTCGGGGGGGGGGGGGATGAATTATCTTCAAATCCCGAGAGTTAAATTCAGACATATTTAACTTATTTATTACAGCGTTCATTATTTTTGGGGGTTGATTACCCTGAAATATCATAGCCTACTCCCCTGAAATATCACAGTCCCCTCCCCTGAAATATAAAATAATGGTTGCCCCTCGTGTAACGAGGATGGCCGGCCCAAGGGCCACCAAGACGTGAATTTGTTTAAGGACAACTCGCCAAATGCACTGGCTGACCATTACTCTGGAATACGATCCGCAAATCGACAAACATCCAGGTTCCCAATTACTACTGGGTAGGCTGAGGCAAATGGCCTAAAGAAACTTGCCCAAAGTTTCACCCTGCCCGAGAATCGAACTCGCGTTCGCTCGCTTGCAAGGCGAGGATAATGACCATTAAACCACCTCTGCTTTATGTACATAAGTCATAGTTTCCAATATCAATATCAACACCGCGACGTTAAAATTTTCAATATAAACAACATTTAAAACAATACATACCCTGCTGTTGCTGCTGGGCCGAGACGGGAGAGGTTGAGAGGGCCAGGAGTAGGAAGAAGAGGAGGAGGAGTTTGTTTTGGGAGACCACCACGCTCCCCCGTCTTCCTTCAACCATGACGTCACAACATCAACCTGGAAAGAAAAAAACAAACACATTATTACCTTTGAACAGCGAAATCCAACAGTTTAATATGGAAGCTAATTCACATCTCTAATAAAGTGGAGACTGATAAAGACTAATTGAACAAGCCAAACAAAAACGTATAGCCAAGCCACTCGTATACGATGATTTAACTTCATTACACTATCATCATACTTTTTAATGAAATAGGTCAACATCATTGTACTCAAGGGGTTGAAAATCGTACATGAATGACTAACATCACAATAAATTTACTATACAGAGAGCCTTTACTTCCGTAAGTAGAAGAAGAAAAAAAACTTTCGTCTTCTCAAACGAAAGCCGAACACACACACACACACACACGCAGTGAAACCAATAATATGTTGTGATGGGACGTTATAATTTATTTGCTGGTGTTAAAATATATGTACTCTCGGTATATTAATATTTTAAAGATATAGCTAACCACAATACAAGTCTAATTAATATAAACATTTAAAATATTCCCCTAGTTACATTTCTTGAACGATAACTTAAGACCTGAAAAATCTTTCGTTCCATATTAAACTTAACCATACAGTAGATATCGACCTACTACTACTTTCCTGTCACACGGAATCGAATATGACGATCATCCAGCTATGATACAATGATATGAGTTATTAGGGATGTCACCTTCATTGGTGAGTTTTGAAGTGACTAAAGAGGCCGATACGGGACCGGCAGGGTTGTTCACAGATGTTCCACCTGTGGAGGCTACATCGAGTGAGGGAGGTGGCAGGGTGTCTCCGGCGTTGGAGCTTGTCTGCCTCGGTTTGCAGTCGGGCTAACTCGAAAGTATTGACACCTTCTCGTATGGTAATCTTCCAAGCATTACGATATGGAGTAATCGACTCCCAGGTGAGAGGGTCGATTTGGCACTTTTTCAGGTTTGTCTTAAGACTATCCTTATACCTTCTCAGTTTCCCGCCAGCTTTACGTTTACTATTCGTTAGGTGACTGTAAAGTAGCTGCTTTGGCAGTCTACTGTCGTCCATGCGGGTAACATGGCCAGTACAGCGTAGTTGTTCATGTACAGTATAATGGTAGACTCGATGCTCCTACAGTTGGTGTTAGGAAGAATACTGGCATTTGTTCTTTTGTCTTCCCAGCGAATTCGGAGGATGGAATGTAGACAACGTTGGTGAAAGTTTTCAAGTGCCTTGAGGTGCCTCCCATATGTAACCCATGTCTCACTGCCATATAACAGGGTGGGGAGGACCACTGCTCGATATACGTGCAACTTTGTAGATAATTTCAGCTTCCTACAGCTGAAAACACGGTTTCAGGGTCTGCCAAAGGCTTGAGATGCTCATGTGATCCGATGCTGAATCTCTTCATCGATGTCTGCGGTGGTGGACAGATGGGAGCCGAGATACCGAAAGTGGGTAACATTAGAGAGGGTAGTACCGTTAAGCTGGATGGATGGTGGAGGTGTGGCTGAACCAGGGGCACGTTGAAAGAGAATCTGAGTCTTATGTACCTTCACCTCAAGGCCGAAGTGTGCATATGCTTCTGCGTAGGTGTTCAGGATCTCCTGTAGGTCGCGTTCAATGTGAGCAACAGAAGTGAGGTCGTCTGCATACTGAAGTTCAGTAATGGAAGCTGCTGACACCTCTGTTCCGGCCTTGAGTCGTCTTATTTTGAAAAGACCCTTCACCCGGTACTCGATGTCCACCCCGCCGGCTAAATTGACACTGGCACGAGTAAGGAAGGCAGCCAAGAAAATGGAAAAGAGAGTTGGTGCCAGTACACACCCTTGTTTAACCACCGTTTGGATGGGAAAGAACTCAGACTGAGTGCCATTATGCAGGACATTCCCGTTCATGCCATCGTGGAGTTGCCTCACAATGGTGATGAATTTTTGGGGGGTAGCCAAAACGGCCGAGGGTCCAGCAGAGGGTTTCCCTGTTGACCGAGTCGAAGGCCTTGGTTAGGTCGATGAAAGCCATGTACAGGTCACGGCAGTGTTCTCTGCACTTTTCCTGTATCTGGCGGGCAGCAAAGATCATGTCAGTGGTGCCATGTGATGGTCTAAACTTCCAAGGCCTTATTGAGATTCTGGGAGGAAGTTTTCCACCTCAGGAAGTCTGTTTTGGAGGACTCGGGCAAAAATCTTGCCAGCTATTGAGAGCAAAGAGATCCTGCCTGTAGTTGCTACAGTCTGACCGGTCTCCCTTATTCTTATGAATATTGATGATGGAGGCATCTTTAAGAGCTTGGGGAATTTCCTCCTTTTCCCATAATTATATTCTCCAGGAGAGAGTGGAGACGACTGGTAAGCAGAGGTCCTACTGCTTTATACACCTCGGCTGGGATTCCATCAGGCGCTGAGGCTTTGTTATTTTTCATCTGCTTGATGGTAGTAGCTACCTCATCCAGGGATGGAGGATAGCTGAGATGAGTCAGTTCTGGATGCTGACGGACCTGCTGGATAGTCAGGACATCCACATCAGTGTTTCGGTTGAGCAGTGAATGGTAGTGCTCTTTCCAGCGCTGAAGGAGGTCTTCATCGTCTTTAATTATGGAGTTACCTTCGGATGAGCGGAAGGGGGGGGGGGGGGGGCTGCTCCATGAGTGGTTGGCCCAAAAAAATGTTTTAGTGGAATTGAAAAATTCAAGCATCTTGTGCTGATCTACAAATTTTTGTGTTTCACATGCTTTGTTTTTAAACCAGTCATTCTTTAGATTGCAAAGTTCCCACTGGGCCACAGCTTTCTTCTTGCAGAAGGTATCAGCTTTGGTCCGAGACTGAGGGTTGCTCTGCCAGTCAGTTAAAGCAGTTTGTTTATCATTGATGAGTACATTGATTGCCGGGTCATTTTCATCAAACCAGTCCTGGTTTATTCCTTAGATATGACCGAGGGTCTCTGCAGGTTTTTGTTATGACAGTGTTAAGAATATCCCATTCGGCACTGGGATTTTGGTTGTTCATTGTTGGGTTGTTTATCAGCCCATGTTCGAGCTGCTCTCTGAAAGCATGTGCTTCCGCTGGATCCTCCAGATGCTCAGTGTTAAAACCTCTTCTGGAGGCTTGTTGCAGTTTTGAGGCGACGTGAAGTAAGTTTGGCACTGACGAGCCGATGATCAGTGTGGCAGTGGTCTGAGCCACGCATGGCAAGGGTGATGAGGACATCTCGGCGATCTCTTTCTCTGACAATAATGTAGTCAATGAGATGCCAGTGTTTGGATCGTGGGGTGTTGCCACGGACCCTTGAACGTGTCAGCCTGCCTAAACAAGGTATTGGTGATAGTGAGGTTGTGTGCAACACACCTGCTGAGGAGGAGTAGGCCGTTGGGGTTACACTTGCCGTGTCCATTTCTCCCTATGGTTCCCTGCCAAATGTCAGTATCTCTACCAACTCTGGCACTGAAGTCACCAAGGAGCATAACCTTATCTTCTCTGGGGATAGAGATTAGCACTCTGTCGAGGTCGGCGTAAAAGGCCTCCTTGATGTCATCATCTGCATCCAGCGTTGGGGTGTATGCACTGATGAAAAAAGGCATGACGTGAGTGATTCAGTGGGACTCGGAGCGTCATGAGGCGCTCGTTGATCCCAATAGGCATTTCAGTTAGCCTGTGTAGGACCAGTTGTCGGATGGCAAAGCCAACTCCATAAATGCGGTTTCTCTCCGCAGCTGGCTTACCCCTCCAGAAGTAGGTACAGCCAGACCCCCGTTCTGTGAGTTAACCCTCGTCCCAGTGCATAAACGACCATCTTATCTGTGCCGCCCTGTGTAGAGTTGTGATTAGAGACTCCCGGCAGTCATCTCTGCCTGTCCCCATAGCCACTAGTCCGTCGCCATAGGACTTTTGGGAGTATAAGGGTTTTGATAATGATGAGAGGTATGATGAGCTGGATGATGGCTGTGCGTGAGTTGATTTATGTGGTGAGGCAGGAGCGCAGGCTGCAACCACACATCTTGGCTCTCCCTTTTCCTGATCCAGTGGTGCAAGTGTTGCAACGACTGGGGAGAGGGGCTATCGGCAGCCCATTGCAACTCTCCCTCTCCCCAGTCGTTGGGTTTCGCCTTTGTAGCCTGTCCCTCATGCATTGCCTTCATCCGCCGGTGTAGTCGTTGGGTTCCCATGGTGGTCACCTCTTCCACCTATACCGCCGTTGGGGTCTTGTTAGAGCTCTGTAAGCATGTCAGCCTGATGTGGGGCTCCACCGCTGTCGTAAGTCCTCCTAAGGCCGCGGATAATGATCTCGTTTTCGCTGAAGGGGGTAACGTGTGAAGTGATGTAGGGAGAAATATTTAGTGTATCCTTGGAGAACATAATAACAATCAAGTTAATATCCAATGGGAATTTCTTAATAACATCAGAATTATATCCAACAACATCTGTTATTAATCTTTGGTATAAAAAAAATCGTGTTTAGTATCAAGATCGATTTCCTCGCGATGTGACTAGGCTGTACAGCTCGTAAATAAAAGTATGACGAAATAATCTATCTTCAACCGCCGAAACCTTCTATCTGACTTAATACCCTTAAAACTAATTATACATTCTTAGACTAATCACAAACCGATTTCTCTGGTTATATTTAGTGTCATATTAATGTAATGTACAGTAATCTTGCCCTAAACAAGCATTTACAAAGCCCAGTTGAAATTCATCATATCGCCCGAGAACTAAAGTACATTAGTGTCTAAAAAGTTTTTCGTCAGTAAATAACTAAATCAACTGCAGCAATCAATCATCTTCATCAGCCATATAAATCACACACATTCGTTTCAGTGGTTCCTCTTGTGACAATTACCAATTACTGAAGCGCATCTCAAGAGACCCGAATAAGTCTTCCCAGCATGAGAGATTGCCCTACTCAGCCTACTGTCATTATGTACTGAGTGTGCTTTCTCCTCCACCCTTTCTCAGCAACTAAACTCCCCTAAAAAAGTGATTTGGGTAATTGAGACAAACAATTTTCTTATTTTTCAGCTCTGATAATGCTATTTATATAATTAGTGTCACCGAGTTTATCCACTTATCTACATTAATTTTCTTTCAAAATACTGTGTTGTTATGATAGATCACACACGAATCCATAAGTTTTATACTTACTTCCAGTTATTATCTTTATATAACGACATAAATGCGGCATGGGCAACTTTTTATACATCTCGAGTTTTCTCTCATAATTATAATTGTCATTGGACTAGTATAATTACTAACATTGTTACGTGTTAAAGGACCTTGGAGCGCAGTAATACTTTATAACATCAGTAGTGTATATACAAGAGATATAACTCGTTTATTTTAATTGTTCATGACTAGTGTAATTACTAATCTAGTATACGCGCTTTAAGACCTTAGCTATTGAGTTGTAGTCAGACATTCTGTTTTCCCTTCACTATATAGCTATTTATATTTAAAATTAATAAAGGGTACGACGACAGGAGGACCAGGGAGGCGACCAAAATAGCCTGGAAGGAACCGATCAGAGGGAGAAAATAAAGAGAAGGAATGTAATCAAGAGACATGCGGGAATCTGAATAAAGACTAGGACAGCAGAGACGAATTTGAAAAAAAAAAGTAACAACTAACCCTGAGAATGTTTAAAGAAAAAAAAAAGATCTCTGTATCCTCATATAACCGTTTATGTGTCAAGTTGCGAGTTTATGGCAATTTTGTTTCCTATCCTACTAAACGCGCTCAAAGATTTTACCCGTCGAAGTGTAGCAATACATTATAATTTCAATATCACAGTTTAGATTCCAGAAAATTTTGAGATGTATTTAACCAAAGAAAAGTTTTCCTCTAAAGCAAATGAAGGTCACTATATTTTTATCCGATCTAGGCCAAATTATATGTTTATAGAAGTATATTATAAAATCGCAATGACCCTGAGCCATAGTCAAGAATAGAACTCGACAGGGGGTTTAATTTCTTCATGGTAAGTTGGTTATTGTAAAAGACTAATTTCTCCTGGTAGTTTCTCTGGTTTAATCCCACAGACGCTGTGTTTCAATAATGCTCCAGCGATTAAGTACACCTATCCGTGGGAACAGCGGCGGTAAACAGTAGTACAGTGGTGTGGGAACATTCAATTTGTAGTTCTTGTATAGAGTCATCTTGGGGTCACCAGAGTATATAGTTTGTGATAAAGCGTTTATCCCTCTGAGTCTATATGAAAGGATGAACTTATTTACGAAACATTTAAATTTGTCTCGTGTTTGGATTTATTCAGTTAACTTAAACCTTTGGCTGGGAGGGGGGGGGGGGAGGGGTTACACCAAGGTGAATAAAATCGTCTGGCGGTAGCAGAATAAAATGACAAGTGCTGGAAACGTAGAGAAAGGGTTAGTCGAGATAGGTTTTAGACCCCCATTTTTTTTTGTGTGTGTGAAGTTCGTCTGATAACTTTGCGCGAATAATGGACGATTCTGATTGCCTTTGTGGGCTGTGAGCGTTTAGGGTTTTATAAAGTACCATAGGCATAGAGTGTGACGTATGTGTACAAAATTACTCAAACAATAATATACAAGTGTAATCAATCAGTCACTTATATCACTGGTTGGGGGACATCAAAGTTATTAAAATAATTGTTCAGAAAATATTAGTTTCTATGAGAGTAACTTTAAATACAGAAAATGTAAGCAATTGATTCAGATCCTGTAAAATGGTTATTGAAACCTTTAGAAATAATATAAAACATTGAAATTATATTATCTATAATGGATCAACGACAAATATTAATTCACCTGTTGTTAATGAGAAATGTTTCTCTTAAACTTTTGACTATCGGTGATTAATCCGTACTGAAAATTATACCTTAAGATCAACAGCCAATGGAAAAATAACTTTACTATTTTTTCATAGTTTTGTCTTTTTTTAGAAACTAACATTATGTCCAAAGCCAGAAGACCCTAGCTCTAACCTTCTAAACACGTTAATACATTAAAACCACAACAAGTATAGTTTCGCAAGCTGTTTCTTACGTCAACAGTCTTAGAATAACGTTACGCATAAAATTGGCTAATTTTTTTCGCAATAATTTCAAAATTGTTAATACTTTCACCTGGTTAAGTCGCCAAAACTAATGCTACAAAACAGGTTGTATAAGTAGGTAATTAAAAATCGGTCCATTCAAAACTTTCACAATGAGGCGTTACGAAATACTTATCCGTTCACTTATCATTAAATTTTTGTGTAGATGTTTAACTTGGCGTGTCTTTTTGAAGGGAATGCTTCCTTACACCTACTACTACCACTACTACTACTAATAATAATAATAATTTCTTGCCATGTAGTATTCTAATAAAAAAAATACAAATACAAAAACATAAGTTCCGAAAACTCCCAGAAATGATTCAAACAATACAATGGGTTTAAACAAGAGACAAAATTACATGAATTTCAGACAATAAGGGACGATTCTAATCAAGACATCAGATGGATTAATTGTCAGGCACTACCAAAGCTATAACTTTCTTTATACTTATTCAAAGCTGATATCAAGCGTATGATGTATAAGCTTAAAGACTTTAATTGTTACAATGGATACAAAAAGTCTGATCAATGGAAGAGATTAATAGTAAACGTCAGTTAATTATGAAGAGTCAATGGAGAATACCACCGCGGAACACATACGGTAAAGCAATGTTAACGAAAGACACCAAACAAAAATAGTCAATGTTGTTCTTGGTATCGAGAATTTGCTAGAGTGAAAAGATATACGAGTCTGTGTATGTGTGTAGTATATAACGTTTAGCTCAAAAATTCTCTCGGCAAACATCAGCTTCGTCTTTCGTCATATAATAATAATAATAATAATAATAATAATAATAATAATAATAATAATAATAATAATAATAATAAACAGTAACAAGATTTATATTCGCGTACGATCACATTTTGACCCTGGAATACGTCACCTTAAAATCGAATTAAATAAACGACAGGAAATACTAGAGAGGAAAGTGAAGACTGGGAGATAACTCAAATAATGACGGCAACCGCTCACCAACTTTCCTTGTCCTAGATTCGGGCACCACCGGTCTCGTCCACTCGGGGTTTTCACACATCACCACCACCAGTTAGTTCATGTGCCCCAGATGCTAAAAATTTCGTTCGTTATCTTCTTTCTTTTTAACTTTGGTGACGGAAGAACGATTTCATTTACGTCACTTACGGCTGCACAAGAGAAATTCCACTTTGGTTACGTATCTCTCGTAGTTAAAGCGAGCTAGTTAGGTGTCTCCTCTCTGACACCGTTTATGATTGGCTTTAAACCCTTGTGATAACACGTATATTTCTTTGCTTCTCTGGATACTTGTGCCGGGTGGAAATAACTGAAGGAGAAATTACGAAACGATGATTTATTTGAAGGTAACATATTCACCGATAGAAAAAGTTAAGACTAAACAAAAAATTAAATGAGTCCGCAAGTATTAAAAAGAAAGTATTGTCTTTTTATGGTTGTGTTTATTCAGACCAACTTGCATTTTGCCTGACCTCATTGTTAGAGGTTATCGAGCAAGTAATATTTTTTCTAATGCGATTAATTTCATGTGGCATTAATTATAGCATGCATAATAAATATATAACCAAACAAATGATAGTATCAAGACTTTATTTACCTTTGTCTTGTATATTTTTTTTCTTTTATTTAAAATTTTACAATTAATATATATACATAAATATTACATATCAATATATTTGTCCGTGAAATATTTGGATGACTTATTTTAAAATACACTTGATCATCCATTTATTACAACATATCTTGCTTTTAATAAAGGCTATAGTCTCAGGGCCAGATTAAGCTTAATAGGGGCCTGAGGCACAGATCAACTTGGGGCCCCCTACCCTCAAGGTATATATAAATAACAAGAACAAAATATATCCAAATTTATCAATGATTTCATCAATGTTAAGCTTCTGCAAAATAACACATTTAATGTTCATAAGAGACAGAAAATTGAGATTTTGCTAGGACATCGTTGAACGAAGTTCATGTTTTATACACTTCAACTTCGAGAATGTTTGGATTTGGGGGCCCCTAAGAGTCGGGGGGGCCTGAGGCCAGTACCTCAAGTGCCTCATGGTTAATCCGGCACTGTATAGTCTCCTTAACATTCAGTATGAAAATATTCCAAAGTCTTCACTGGTGCACGATATGGAATCGGTCGGTCGGTGATACGGAGAGAAGAGAGCATTAGCTCTGAGGGTAAAGTTCAGAAGTGGGAGATATAGGAGGAGGTTAACAGCAGGAGGGCTATCCACCTTGCGGAGACGAGGTTTTGTCTTCCGTCAACAGTGCGGTTAGGGAAGGCTGGTCTCAGCCAAGCTAAACTAAGTTGTTCTATTTGATGTTTCCTTGGGGCATATTATGTTAAGGGGGGGGGGGTGTCCCTCCAGGTCCTTGTGGCACTGGGGGGATGATCCCCATCTTTTTCGTTACCAGTTTTTATTGTGGGTGTTTGTGAACTATTTAGGTCTTTGTTTGTTTGTGGGGTCCCTCCAGGTCCTTGTGTGACTGGAGAGTTGTGCCCATCTTTTGGTTCTTTTGTATTGTGTATATAGAGGCTCTGGTTCTTCGTTATCAGTTTTCCTGCTTCTGGGCCACCATCTGTGCGATGTGTTGTTGTTTTCCTCGATTAGTTTGTTTAGTATGGGATCCTGTTCTTGATGGATTTTTTCCCATATTGCATTTGCTTGGGTGTGTATTCTGGTGTTGAGTGGGTCTATGTCGTGTTCTGTGTGTATGTCTTGTGTTGTTTGTGTGCATGGTGGTTGGTGTTTTGCCGCTCTTCTGAGGGCTATATTTTGCACTGCTTGAAATTTAAGTTTGTTTGTTCTTGCGATTGTGTTCAGAGGTATCGGAGGGTATTCTAAGTGTGGTCTGATCAGTGCTTTGTATAGGTGCAATTGCGTGTTGGTGTTTAATTGACGGAATCTTCTGATCTCTGTAAGTTGTGATTTTGCAATTGCTATTCTTTCATTGATGTGGGGTATTATTCCGCTTCTGGTTATCTTGAGTCCTAATATTTCGAAATAAACGTGAGTGTGAGAATGAGACGAACTGCACACAACGATCGACCAACAGCCGAGGGTCAATTTATAGTAGAGGATATAATTAGATATAGTTTTTTGTGTCTAATGATAATTTCAGACAAAAACTAAATTCTATGACACCTTTGGCGCAAGATACCATGAGATGAAAATGAGAAAACTACTAGAAAAGATATTCTTGTATTTGTTGCCACAAAACGAATCTCGGGAATCGTATCTTTGCAAATAATAACTTACACAATTGAAAGATACTTTTCTTTGATGGCGTATTCCTCGCAAATGACCTAGAATCGAGAGTTAAGAAGTTAGATAGGTTTGGGTGGTTTTATCGATTACGTCTTACTAATTAAGTTATCCTAATCAGATATTTTATTAGTTGTAAGCAATGTACAGGTATTCTATAATAACCCCGATAACACAAGAATAACGATAAATAACATGTTAACTCTGACAGCCAGTGTCCGCCATTCTTCACCCAGCAATGAGTTAGGAAAACAAAAACGAATCTTCACCCTCCCACTGACCGGGGGGGGGGGGGGGGGGGAGCTCTTAGTAGCAGAATCCTTAATACCAAGCAGAAGAATAATGTAAAACATGAACAAGATCAAAGCATATATTACAGGCACTATTTGACTCGGTTTACCCTGGTTGACTAACGGTGCTTCCACAACAGTATATCAGTTCGTACCAGCGACCGTCAACAACCAGGAAGAGAAACTTATGTATTATACAACGTCTGGATCTACTTAAAATATGTATTACAAGACCTTTATATTGTTGAAGTATAGGAATACGTATTTACAATCGACTCCAATATCTCCTTGACGCTATGCTGTCTTCATTCACCGCGTCCTTCACTCAGTCGGTTTTGAGGAAAATATCGAAGGCGCCCTGGTGTGTTAAGTATAGTGGTAAAATATTCCTACAATCTATTAAAAAATCTTGCCATTATTTACCATTTGAGGAATATTGCTGCCATGGAATTCTCAACATTAAAGGATTAAATTACCACAATACAAAAATGTTAAGGTACGAGGCTAAAAGATATCCCGTATGCCACTGAAACATGAGTTCCTCCTTTCTACCCCAGTCGAGCGGGTAATTCAGTGTTGTGGTCAAGGGTGGTTTTGTTGTACAGAACCTTGACCCGTATGCAGGATGGTGAGAAGATTGATAATTACGTCTCCGTTTTCTACCACACGTAATTTGCTGGGAACGAGCCATCACAAATATGTTCGTACTATAAGAATCTGTTTCCCAGTCTAGTGTTTACGAGTACCAAGTGAGATTGCAAAAACAAATAATTATGAACTCAGCGATTGCTACAGTTCTACAGATTTTTTATAGTTAGTTTGGGAGTTATATTTCCATGTCAAATACGAAACCAGAAAATTATCACCCAATTAAATCGATTAAAATTGTCTAACGTGTTATGTTAGACTTAGTCAAGGAAATAAATATATGGTACCTAATATGAGGCTGTTCGCCCCTTTTCAAACACACACACACACACACATTAGGATAATAACAACATTTGACAGAAATATCACCACACTCACATCATTACAAAGACTAACAAGGACCTTAATGTTTACCTGTGTGTAGTGCCGTTAATTAGTGGGAAGCAGTGAACACCTGGTAGGGGAGAAAACTGTCTCTATACCTGGGGAAAAGGTGCAGATGGAGACGACCTCAATACTGTACTGAGAAAGTTATGGATGTAGACCAGTCGGAGTTGCTATGTATGTGGTACTCGTGTTGTGGGTGGATGGGTTGGTGGTTTGTGGTTGTGGGTGGTGGATGGACAGGGAGGTGGGTGGAGGGGCGGGATGGTGGGTGGTGAATGGACAGGGAGGTGGGTGGACAGGGAGGTGAATGGAAGGGTGGTGGGTGGTGAATGGACAGGGTAGTGGGTGGTAGTATTGAAGTGGATGGTTGATGGTAGTGGTGGGTGGTGTAGGTGAGAGGTGGACTGGTAGTAGTAGTGGGTGGAGGTGGGTTGGGGTGGAAATGGGTTGGTGGTAGAGGTTGGAGATGGTGATAAACAGGATAATGGTGGTAGATAGGATAATGGTGGTAGCAGCGGTGGTAGATAGGATAATGGTGGTAGCAGCGGTGGTAGAAGGATAATAGTGTCTGATACGATAAATGGTGGAAGCAGTGGTGGTAGGTACGATAATGGTGGTAAATGGAACAAATGCATGTTTACAGACTCACCAAACACAAAATAACCAAGTAAACAATATAATCAAAGTAACGCGTCAAATTCCAACACGTAATCTATTTTAGGATAATTGATACATGAACTATGAACAACAGTAGCTCCGGGCTGAACACGTATTGAGGTGGGTAGCCGCTGTGAGAATATCGAAATATTGCAGTCAACATTCGTATAATAACGTTAACCAAATGTTACTAAGTTGAAGTGTTATATTCTAGACATTGTAGGTACTTTAGTTTTAATAATTTGTTTTAACGAGATTTTTTACTATTCAATTTCAATTTCAATTGTTTATTCCTTGATAGAGGAAGTGGGATCCTAGTGCTGTCACTAGGTACCCCTGTACAGTACAATGACACCAGAAGCATCTGGCAAGTGTGGCAAGTATATACAGTATAAATATTATAAAGGGGCTCACTAAAGCCTAAGGAAGGAAGGATATTCCTTTAACACATAATCAATGTAATTTACAAAATATCTGGCCAGCATGGGGAGGATCATCGTGTCTCCGTCAGGGGGTCGTGGAGTGGTGGTCCAGCAGGAGTCACGGAAGCGTTGTGTGGGGACGTCTTAGGAGGTAGTGGATAAGGGTGCTGCTGTCGGGTCTTCTGCATAATGCACAAGAGCGTTGCTCAGGGGATGCGTTTTTACTATTATCGCTTGATATCATTTACCCTAATATTTTTTTTTAGTTCTTGAAAAAAAAGTGATATGGAAAGCTAATGATGTTTTAAAATTTCAATATTAATTTTCTTGTTGATGTAATAATAATACATGGAATCATTCACAAGAAGTATCTGAACGAACTCGATTTTTGTCATCTATTAGTGATTCTATAAAAAATATTAGATAACAGATACATTGATATAAAATATACGTTAATATAATTATTGGATGAATATACGAGAGAAATATCAATTTTGGACAAAGAAAAAATACTATTGTCTGAATGGCCACAATATCAATCCCGTAGACCACGAATTTGCTGTAGCCTAGTGGCGTCACAACCCAATCCGATTATGTTGTAGAAAGCAGAATGACTTTACAGCACGAATATGTTTTATCGTTGTTTTTAGCGGTGAGGAATTGGATTAACCTCGAAGACCACCTGTTGGGGTAATTTATGACGAGTGAATTCCGGTCAAAGGAGCAGAAGTAACGTAGCAATTTACAACCGCCCCAGACACGTCAACCCTCCTTCTCTTCTGTCGGGTTGGCCACACTCAGTCGAGGTATCAGCTTGTGGTCCAATGATAAAGTATTGCCCGAACCCCTATACCCTTCGTCAGCTGGATATTGGGCACCATACATCACACTATAAATCTAGCTAGTGATTTTGTTTTATTGTTGATGTCTATAGTATATTTACAAACCTGAAATACGTGCTTTAATAATACCTTAGTTGTTAAAGCACGGTAATACATTAACATTGACCGTGAACCGGCTGGTTAACTCAAAGTTAACCAGGTTGGTACATTTATATTATATTGGGCTTTAATAACGAAACCCAATTAAAGTATCTGCTTTTATTAAAAAGTATTGTTTGTATAATTCCTGAGTGTAGATCAACCGTAACTTCCACTATTTATGAGCGTGAAGAGAGAGGACGGAGGCTATGTAAATAGACTGTGTGATCAACGTCCGTTCGATGTAGAGTATGAGTGTGACTCTGAGTAGTGACCCATTGAGGGAGAACGGAATTGGCGCGTCGTCCTCCCTCAAAGGAAGACGGAGCCATCCACTGCGGCTCTCAAATAACGTCTTCCTCGAGTCAAGGATATCAAACTACTGCCTGCTTTGGGTGGCCAGAAAGCCGGCTACAAATGCCTTTACTCAGCATAATATGACGCGGCTTCCCGTGGGCACACCCTATCACGTGCACTAAACATGTCACCTCATAGGCAGTGGAAAGTCACAAGGGGTGAATCAGTATATAAATAAAATGTAATTAACCCATTTATATAATTCTTCTGTTTATGAAACATGGGCCATTACATCGCTCGGTTACCTACCCTCCGAGCTCCTTATAGTATTTGAAATTTACAGTATATGAGTTATTTAAAGCTGAATGAAATAAAATACTGAATACATTATTAATTATTCTATTTCACTTAATATTTTCTGCTAGTGTCAAAATTTAAAAAGAAAACGTAAATTCCTTTCATTGTCATTCATTTTTTCTAACTGATGTAGTGAGAAGGACTATAAACAGTAAATAATCCTTGCTGGTATACTCTTCCTCCAGTGAAGCTCCAAACATCGACAATATTTATCTGATTTATTCCTGTCACTTCACATTTCTTTTGACTTTTCTCCACGATAAATATCCTCGAGGAGAAGAGGTGCTGAGGGCTGGATCACAGGAAATACCACCACCTAATTGCTAGTCATTACTCCATATCATCATCAAATTTTAAGCCTCGGTAGGATAGTGTTTAATCTGTATATTATAAACAGTATCATGCTTACTTATATAAAGAGAGTGAGATATAAAGTGTAGGTGGGTAACTAGTCAGATCAAGACGTGTTCTCTCCCCAACAGACTCAAGCTAACTAATATCCGTTTGATGTCCAGCATAAAAAAAATAAAGTTTGATGTCCAGATAAAGAAAATATACAAATGTTTGATGTCCAGCTTAAGGAAATAAATAAATGTTGATGTCTAGCTTAAAAAAATAAATGTTTGTCAGCTTAAAAAAATAAACATTGGATGTCCAGCTTAAAAAGAAAAGAAAACAGTTGATCAGGAAACGTCATGCCAAACTGAGGAGAGTATGTAAATAGTTTAAAGGTGGAAACTTTAGGGGAGACACGTACAAAAACATATAGTACAATGTTAGGTGTGTATCCAACTCTAAAGTTGATCAACAAATAACAATGGATCTCAACTAAATTTGGTCTGGGGTACACAATATCTCTTGAGGTTCCAATAATCAGTATTTTTCGTCATCATTTAGTTATGGTCGATTAGGATTTGCTGAGACACATATGGTCGATTAGGGTTTGCTGAGACACGTATGGTCGACTGGGATTTTCTGAGACACGTATGGTCGATTGGGTTTTGCTGAGACACGAATGGTAGATTAGGATTTGCTGAGACACGCTTCAATAATTCACATGTTTAAATAAGTATTATAGTTTAAGTCATCAACAAATAAATATCGAGAAATATAAATCTTTTCCTTCTCTTCTATTTTAACTTACCCCTGTATAATCTCACAGCCACTATCTCTACCAATGACTAGGCGACGACTCATCAAGAGGTGTGTGTGTGTTAGCGACAGGTGGCGCCAAGTACCGGAATTCTATCACGCACGGAGGATAGATGTAAAGTGGTACATGGTGGAGAGAGAGAGAGAGAGAGAGAGTTGCTTATCTAACCTCACAATATTCTCCTGTAAGAGCTTCACTTTAAAACAGTTTACATCATTGACATAAAAATGACCTCTCACTTTTGTTGACATTTGGTATCTCAGTGTTCAAAATAACGGAATGACGGAACAGTATGATAAACAAATATTACATGAGAAATAAGAACTGTTCTCTCATTTGCCACAATATGTGTTGAAGCTTTATTTCACCAAACCATAAACGTTTTCTTGGAAGAAAATTCACTAACAATGAAGTTCCTGACACATTTTTTTTTCCAGCATAAACTTTAAACAATAGTCTTTCGTAACTTTTGACATTGGAATAGACTATTGTTCCTACCTTTGTTTACAGTTGTCATATAGAAAGTATTCTCTCTGATGGATAACCTATGCATATAATTTAATTTGAGATTATATTGGGATTAGTTAATTTATGTTTGCAGCATAATACGAACATACGAAATCCCTCATCATGCTGTGAAACTTACCGGACGTATAAGATCAGTATAAAGATGCCAGTCTTCCCTATTTTTTAATGGTTGTTGTTTAGTACATGAACTTGGCTTATATGTTTAACTATTAAGGACAACTACCGCAGCTATTCTGATAAACCTTGGTAACTCAGGTAGTGACAACAACGACGTCAGGGGCAGTCAAGTCATTCTTCTTTGTCGTTGAGAGCTTATATTTCAAAAGATAAATATTGTTTTTTGATCTTTCTTGTGTACGATTAATAAAGCAGATTTTTATAATGGCTTGACTTCCACATGAACCTGATATTATTCCCTTTTACGAAATTCCCACAACATGATTCTATCCCCCAAACTAAAGCATCAACCTCTTATACTTCAAATGTTGGCGCCGTTACTGACGATGCTGACGCTTCAAGCATCAACGGATCACTAAACCATCGACGGTGTTACAACCACTCCCAATAAAATAAAAAGTACAACATTTGACAACTTACTAGCTCCTGGGACTAAAAAAAATATGCAGCTTTCTCAGGTACAAGTTTTCAAGTCGATATTTTACCTGGAAAAGAAGAAAAATGAGTTAGAAATGAATAAAAACAATCAAAAAGGTTATATTACTAAATTAAAATATCAATGAATATATAAATCAAACAGCTGATCTTAATATTTTTCTAATGAATTTGAGATAAGACGTTTAGTGGAGAAGGGTTTACACACTATACATTAAAGATATATTTCCTTTGCATTTTAATAAGGTACACTCGGAAACCATAATCTCTAGCTCACCTGGGTCAGTGCTGGGGGTTAGTACAGTGTCCTTTCTGGACGGGGCCCACTCTAACTATCACGAGGCAACATACGCAGAACACACAGTCATTCGTGATAGTTAGTGGGCCCCCGTCCAGAAAGGACACTGTACTAACCTCCAGCACCGACCCAGGTGGGCTAGAGATTATGGTTTCCGACTGTACTTGAAGCGCATACTTTGGGTTACTATAAATACATACTTTTAAGTCATCAACAATTGGCAAGTTTGAGATTTGGGTTATAATGTATTACAGTACACTCAATTACGCTTCAACAACTAAGATTTTCCAGTGGGCAATTCTTTATGTATGTATGTATGTAAAAATCTTTTAACAATTACCTCTCATCGCTCCAGTTTAAGAGACTTGTTTCAACAACAATATCTATCCACAAGAAACAAAAGACTGACGACTTCGTACAGATGTCTCTTTGTATCTGTTGAATATTTCCTTGGTTCTCAATCCTTATTAATTTTCACTCTTCCAAATTATACATATATCACAGGCCAACATAAATCTATACATCCTTGCATATACGAGCTTGCATATCGAAAACAAATCCATACACAAATATACATCCATTCACGTTTACACACTCAAGCATACATACACGCAATCACACACACTAACTAAAAACAATCCAAAAGTCACACAAACATAAAAGACGCAAACTCATTGGTAGAAATATTGAAAATCTAAAGAATATATACACAATATATATCAGTACAAGTACATTATTTGCCTGCTATAAAGGACAACTATATACAGTAAACTAAATTCCACCTTTAAAATCATATTCGTAAATTCACCATTTTCTATAAACTGTCTACTAGGTAAGGTCACGTTGGATTAGATAAAGAATAGTTAATCCCTTCCCTCATCCTCCAGCACCCCCACCCCCCACCTCTCCCTCTCCACTGTGTTTCTCCTCGCTTTCACCTTTGTCGGGGTGTGATACCAACTTGTGTTTTAAGAGTTTTTTTAATACTTCTGCACTTAATTAAATATATTTCCCCGGTTTTCTTTACGTACTAGCCACTATATCTATTGCAGTACTATCACTTAGTTTTTATATTAACTGTCTATACTCTATAGTAAAAACAAATACAGGTATATATAAAAAAGGGTCATTTGTGTACAGAAATCTAGTAACCAAAGTGAAAGCGCGAGGGATCCACTGAAGCGTAAATCGTATCCAAGAGGGAACTTGCCAACACAACCCCGTTACTACCCCCCACCATTCATTGTTTAAACCCGACAGTCACTTAAAACTCTTACATGTTTATCAAGGCATTTATTTACGAAGACCAATTATTTTAATGAATTTCTGTATTTTATAATCTGACAAATGTTCTAAATTTGTGACGATGTGAAGAGGGTTGCCGGTACTGTGTGTGTGTGTGTGTGTGTGTGTCGCCCTTAAACTTGACCATGAACTTTGCTTCTTTACTTCATCTCCATGTGTGAGTACTTCACCTCATTTGTTGATCACACCAACCTTCTGCTGTTAACGGAAGTCCTGTAATTATGCGCGTAGGCGACTGAGTCGCACACATTTTTATACAAGTCTTTGGCGCCTCAACAGACTGACCGAACTCTATTGATGCTCGTATGGATAAAGATTATGATGGTGCTCTTAGTTTTACCACAGCGCCAATGACTTATTAGTACCATTGTTAGTTCTGAAAAATATCATGTTAGAAAACGAATCATTGACTTTGTTGTAAATCATATTGTAATAATTAGTTTACTCAGCTTCCATACATTTAACCTAACCTAAATGAACATGACTTAAAATATGAAAGTTATAAGGAGAAAAGACAAATAGATGTATGCCGTATGTATGTATGTGTGTGTGTGTGTGAAAGTTGACAGAAAGTGAGGTACGCGAAGATTCCAGCTGAGGCCTATTTTTATAAGAGAAAGTTTGACAAAAAAAAAGCTGTGGTCCATACATAAGTGTAGGTGTTGGTCTAGGTGTAGTTGTATGTGTAAATGGATTCAAGTGTGTTTCATAAACCTACAGTATACAGTATGTACTGCTGACGAGGGAAGTGGTGATGCTTTTAGGCGTCACGCGAAGATTTGACACCCTAGCTTATTTCACCTGATGATTAAACACCCTAACGGTAACCTTACTTAACCAAACCAATTCCTGTATACGGTACCCAATTCTACAGTTAGGGAAGTGTAGGCGGTCGAGTACAGTGTTTTGCCGTACCGTCCCCATGGGTACCGATAGTTTAGTATAGTGCGCCATATCCACACTACCCCTGAAGGGTTGTCATGCCTAAGGAAAGCCACTTTCACTTTCATTATCAGTGTAATCTGTAACGCGTCTATGGCTGTTTGTATGTTAAGCCAAGACTTTAGTATTTTTTTATTCGATATCACGGAGTATATTTTTTTGTATGTAAAAAAGCTGCTGTATAAATATAAAATCTTAATGTTTATAATCAGCTAAAATAATCTTTCAAGTTATAAGTAGTAATTATTGTACTGCAGACGATGAACTAACACTATGAAATCTTTTTAGGGGTAAATATTCAACCCTTTTTCTTGTCTTTGTTTTCCTGTTCGTTATCTTTGGTCATATATTCCACTAAGTATATTCATATCATCTTAAAAACACTGACGACTTGTGTGTATTATGACGGTAAGGTATGTAGACGTATAAGTTCCTTGTGATATATTTCGAAGACTTTTAAATGACAAAATATTCGAGTCAATGCGTCGCTCTTTTTAAGTCTTTGGTATACGTATAATCAACACATATCAGGCATAATCATGAACTATCGTAAATATAACATAATTAGAGATAAAAATCTATTTGAAATTATAAGAGCAATGTCTTTCAGTGTTAATGTTCAGGTAATACTGGCCACATAACTATTACATTATTTTTGGAGTAATTGTTACATCATCGCTGTTTATTTTTTTTTCGTCTGTCTCATTTCGTTTTGCCGTTTACTGTACCTATGTATTGTAGCGTTTGCTTGTCAGTTGTAGGGGAGAGTATCCACTACAGTATCTTCTTGTCTCGTGTTTTACAATATAGCCTCATTAATTTCAAATATAAACAATTTCGACAAGGATGTGATATTTGAAAGTTCCATTTGTATTAATGTTTTGTAACTAAATTAATAATGTTTATAATATTTATTTATCTGTGTAAGTGAATAATATTGATTCAAATACAGTGGTTTGGGATTCAAGAACGCTGTCTTAAGTTTATGGATTATATTACCTATATTTATGGTTTAGGTTGGGTTAGGTTAGATCAGATTAGGCTAGGTCAGATTAGATTAGGTTTCTGGACGGACCACCTGAAGAACTCCACTCCAACTTAATTTCATCCTAACACTATTTGGGGGGATGAGGTGAGGTTAGGTTAGGGGGGTTAGATGGGGGGGCCTAGGAGGGAATTTGGGGTAATTGTGACCACTTACTGGGAGGTAAAAATATACACCTGCGTCACCTTCACTTGTTACACCTGTTTTCCCACTACAGCCTCTCTCGCAGGTTATAATGGTCAGGTCAGTCTTATCCGAGATGTTACCACCCCTACCCTCCTGCAGGTCAGTCTTATTGGCGATGTTACCACCCCCTACCCTCCTGCAGGTCAGTCTTATTGGCGATGTTACCACCCCCTACCCTCCTGCAGGTCAGTCTTATTGGCGATGTTACCACCCCCTACCTTCCTGCAGGTCATAATGGTCAGGTCAGGTCAGTCTTATCGGCGATGTTACCACCCCTACCCTCCCGTGGTCATAATCTTTGTTGATATTACCCAGTTGACCCGAGTCAGGTCAATCCAGGTCACTTCACACAGTTCTATTTTTCATATTTTTTTTAATTATTGATGGAATAGTGTAAATGATATTAACGTCATTACGCGCTTAAACACCTTAGTTGTTGAGACAGTAATACCATAACGCTTGCTCCCCTGTCTATGGGACTATTCGGTCACTAACTTCACAAAGCGTCTTTAAGTAACTTGTAAGAAAACTAAATATATTGAGCACTTTACTAACACACAAACCGTCTTTAAATAATAACTCATAAGGAAATAAAGTACACTGAGAACTTTTATTAAGAGCATTACCAATATGAGAAGACACAGGGATAAAACTATGCTGGTTACTGACTCCACCCAGCCATTGTACCAACTTTCTCCAGCCAGTAACGCGAATTAGGAAAAATAGGATCACCTGAAGATTAGCCTCGTTTATTTTTACCCTAAGATTAATCACCCTGACGTTACCTGTGTGTGTGGGGCAGATTATTTTAAGATAGTTTAGAAATCTTTAACTTAACTGATATTCCTTGAAGCACAGTTACTACTACTTACATTTCAAACATCACTTCCTACTTATAAATATAACTGTCACGTCGTATAAGTTACTTGATGACCTTACTTAAGTCGCTCAACATTCACTTTTATACACACAAAGAAAACAAACACCATAAAACACAGTAAAACTTGTATCTACCACTAGTGTCGATAATTGCCATGTTTCCTTCAATAACATCAATGGACAGATACTATCATTTCTCTATTGTTTGGTGACATTGATATTTAATTGAATACAAAAGGTCGTTTAAGTTAGATTAACGGATGTTCGTGTGTGTGTGTGTGTGTGTGTGTTACTTATAGTCGGATCCTTTGGAGATTTCACGCCCCCCAGCTTATTTCATTTAAAGATTTACCCCAGCTTATTTCACCTGAAGATTTACCCCGGCTTATTTCGCCTGAAAATTTACCTCAGCTTATTTCACCTGAAGATTTACCCCGGCTTATTTCGCCTGAAAATTTACCTCAGCTTATTTCACCTGAAGATTTACCCCGGCTTATTTCACCTGAAGATTTTCCCCGGCTTATTTCACAACATAACGAAATTAAATTAACCTAACCTAACGACTCCAAGATATATTTCAATTGATCTGAAGTTAGCTAGATAAGTTTGACCCATGGATTTAATCTTTAAAACATAAACAATTGAACTGGACAGACTGACGAACGGACACTGCTACTCCAATGCATTTAAACATAATTCTAACTATACATTGTGTTTATTTGTACTTAAGAGAACAAAATTGATTAATGTACATATCAAGGAAAAGTCACTATTATATTTAAAAAAAAAGGATAATTTTTTTTAAGGACAAATAAAAAAACAAAACCCTTGTATGTTTGTTTTGTTAATAGTTGGTGATATAGGAGGCATGTATCCCCCGGTCTGGTCTCGCTAACAGAGGATAGAGCACCACCACGTAAGGAGCCAATAGCGTACGGCGAGATTAGTATTAATTAAACATAAAATAATGGAAGTTAATATCTGAGACAACTATAAAGATATGACTTTCTTTCTTTTAGCCTTGGAGAGAGAGACTCCACTGTAAAAACAACAATATTGAATCTGCAAAATATTCTTTTCCGAATGGTGAATCACTTAAATATAAAACAAAACAACAACACATGGCATTAAAACAAGTTAAACCCATAAACCAACCCCCCCCCCCCCCCAAAAAAAAAAAAACATCGAATATTTAGATCCATGAACTAGGCAACCAACCAATCACAGCTGGGTGGACTAGGCTTGAGTTTGACCTTGGAATGAACCAGTAGTCTTTAACAACTCTAGTACTGTGTATGTTTTTTAAAGTGAGGAGTTTAACGTGGATTTCCGGGTATCAATAGACTACAAATCACAAGGTCGAGTGACAGATAAATAATATTCTTGATCTAGTAAAAACCAACCGAGTTTTTGTGACGTGTCCGCTAATTTTTGTAAAGTCAGAGGTTAGTGGTTTAGCTTAATGAGCGCAGGCGGACACGTTTCCTAATGACTTAACACTATTTGGCGTCTTGTATATTAAGATAACTGGTGTACTTGTTTAAAATCTTATGTTATTAATAGACAGTAGCACATTATAAAACAATAGGAGCTACAATAGAAGGAAAAATAATATGTAAAATGATAATGCACTTATACTCAAAGACTTTGGTTACTGAATCACAGAAAACTTAAGCGGATCATATGAAGTTTAGGCACCCCATGATTAAACACTGATTATCTAATACACTAAACGTTACCTGGGGGATTTAACTTAGATTATATTAGATTATTTAGACTATTTAATACTCATGTGAAATAAGCTAGGGAGCCTAATTTTCAGGTGATCCATTTATGCCACTTTTGATAAACTTTCAGTCATATTAAATACGCCTTTAATAAAAAAAAACCAA
Source organism: Homarus gammarus (assembly GCA_958450375.1). NCBI lineage: Eukaryota > Metazoa > Arthropoda > Malacostraca > Decapoda > Nephropidae > Homarus > Homarus gammarus. The sequence goes on from CAUDMG010003338.1 coordinate 505,486, forward strand.
CCAGTGATGATTAAAAGTTTAAAGTTTTTGATGAAATAGATGAAATATTTTATTCTAAGGTTATGAGAGAGAGAGAGAGAGAGAGAGAGAGAGAGAGAGAGAGTGATGGTCGTAAGAAGCAAAACATGAATTATCACTCACCACCCCACAACAAAGTCCCAGACGCCCAATTATCGAACTCGTATATTGTTGTGATAATACGTATAATAAGTTTAAAATCCAGTGATAGTATTTTAAGTTCTCGTTTTCACAACAAAGGGACGGACTGACAGACGAATGAACACAAAAACGGCGAGGGACAATAAGTGGATACAACCAGGTAAAATTTTATACTGATAGGCAAACATGTACAGTCGCTTGCAATTATACCTGGTACAGTAGCAGGTGCATTTTGTGAGATATGGCAAAGCTGTGGAATGCTTATGTAGCTATCTATAGTCTGGCTACTATTGCGAGGTTCGTTAGGGGCCATTACAGAACCTTGGTCGGGTTTCTGCGATTCACACATCAACATTATTCGGAATCACGTGAAGAATAGGCACATCAGTTTGTTTCACCTGATCTTTACAAAACTCTAACGCTACTTGGAAGTTTAGGTCAGATTACCGTAAAAGGTGTTTAATTATCAGGTGAAATAAGGTGAGGTGTCTAATCTTCAGGTGAACCAATATATACAGGATGGTACATGTCTCCCCTTTGGTAAATACAAGCTCGAAGTAAAGTATAAATTGTGGGAATTATTGATATTTGACTCCATAAAACTCTTAAGAAATCCTAAATAATAATAATAATAATAATAATAATAATAATAATAATAATAACAATTCATGAGGAATTAGACTAAAGTACAAGATTCAAATTTCAAATAATTGACTCGGGGTTGAAGGAAAGACGATTAATTTTTGAAAGAAGAAAAAAAAATAGAAAACGTTTTTGACTTTCAGGGAGGAAATTTATACTCCTTTAAACTGGGGCAGTAAAGAGATCTCATCCAACCATGATCATTATAAAGTCTGTGTGTAAATGCATCTTGGATTTGGTCACCTGCATTCTGTCGCTGCAAGATTCACACGGTCTCACTGAAACAAACATTGCACACCTTTACTCTACATGGGGTTGGGTTAGATTAGGCTAGCGTTAGGGTGGTTCATCTTCCGGTGAAATAAGATAGGTAGAGGAGCGAATTTCCGGATAATTCACAAATAATAATCCCAAACATATGAAACAGAGGGAGCAGTAATAAAGGGAGCAGTAATAAAGGGAGCAGTAACACAGGGAGCAGTAACACAGGGAGTAGTAACACAGGGAGCAGTAACACAGGGAGCAGTAACACAGGGAGTAGTAATACAGGGAGCAGTAATAAAGGGAGCAGTAATACAGGGAGCAGTAATAAAGGGAGTAGTAACATAGGGAGCAGTAACATAGGGAGCAGTAACACAGGGAGCAGTAATACAGGAAGTAGTAACACAGGGAGTAGTAACACAGGGAGTAGTAACACAGGGAGCAGTAACACAGGGAGCAGTAATACAGGGAGCATAATACTCACTTGTACAGGGAAGCTACAATAAGAACAGTTTTCCAGGAATATCCACACAAGGGCTGGCAGCCACGGACAACACCGCTCACACTAGCGTCCAAGAGCCAACTAAATTCAGGGTACTCGTGGATCAGCGAAGCCAGATCACACCCCACACAGAAATGACCTTCGGCTCACCAAACAACCTAATGCAGTGGCTCAGGGCGTGGCGCTGCTGCCTGCTGGGGGAGTTCTAGAGGCACTCACAACAAAAACTCAGTGCTGGACCTGATTCGCCTTACTTAGGACTGATAAGCTCAAGGATTAAGTTGGGTGACGGAGTGTTGCAAGAGGTGGGTGAGTGTTGCTAGAGGTGGGCGACTGTGGGAGTGTTGCAAGAGGTGGGTGACTGTGAATATTACAAGAGGTGGGTGAGTGTTGCAAGGGATGGGTGACTGTGTGAGTGTTGCAAGAGATGGGTGACTGTGGGAGTGTTGCAAGATATGGGTGACTGAGTATTGCAAGAGGTGGGTGAGTGTTACACAAGATGGGTGACTGTGGGAGTGTTGCAGGAAGTGAATGAGTGACTGGGTGTTGCAGCAAGAAGTAAGCAACAATGTTGCAGAGTAAGTGGGAGTCAAAAAACAAGCAGGTCCTGGGAAGTAAAATTGGTCACTCAGGACAAGGGGTAAAACAGGACCAGTGAAGGGTAGGTTTAAATGTATACTATACAAACAGTAGGAGCGTTAGAAATAAAATAGACTTGCTGAGAGCGGTTGTATGTACCGAGAATGTAGACGTCATAGCAATCACCGAAACTTGGATGAATCTGGCGAGCAAGAACTTTTTATCAGAGTACCACATAGACGGGTACAACCTTTTTCACAAGGACAGGGAAGGTAGGAAGGGGGGGAGGGGTCGCACTCTTCGTGAGGAATACAGTAAAATGTTGTATTATTAATACAATAAAAGGTGAAATAGGAACCGAGTCTGTATGGGTAGAAATTGCGGAAGGAAGAGAAAAACTAATTAAGCGAGATAATAGTGACTAGTAACGATGTTAGTAAGCAAATAGACAAATTAAAGCCTAATAAGTCACCAGGTCCCGATGAGATATTTGCCAGAGTATTTAATGAATGTAAGGAAGAGCTTAGTATGCCCTTAGCAAAGTTGTTTAACATGTCCTTAAAAACAGGTGGAGTACCAGAATCTTGGAGGATAGCGAATGTAATACCGATTTTCAAGAAGGGGAATAGATCACTATCCTCTAACTACCGTCCAATGAGTCTAACATCAATTGTAGGCAAATTACTGGAAGCAATCATTTCAAACTCTATTCGAAACCACCTGGAGAAGCAGAAATTGATCAATGATTCCCAGCATGGCTTCACAAGCGGGCGTTCATGTCTAACTAATCTATTAACATTCTTTTCATCAGTTTTCGAATCGGTGGACGAGGGGTACAATTATGATGTGGTATATCTCGACTTTAGCAAAGCCTTCGACAGTCCCCCACGAAAGACTAATAAGAAAGGTAGAAGCACATGGCATTAAAGGTAATATTCTAAAATGGATTAGGGCATGGTTACAGGACAGGAAACAGCGAGTGAGCATTAACGGCACTAAATCCCATTGGAGCAACGTCACTAGTGGAGTTCCCCAAGGCTCAGTACTTGGACCATTATTATTTATTATATACATAAACGACATAGATATCGGCATAGACAGCAACATAAGTAAATTTGCTGATGACACTAAAATAGGACGTGTAATTAAATCTGACGAGGACTCAGCAAAACTACAGGAAGATCAAAAAAAAATTTCGAATGGTCTGAAAAATGGCAGATGAAATTCAATGTGGACAAATGTAAAGTACTCAGTATAGGAGATGTAAACAGGGAAACCAGTTACCAGATGAACAACGATGCCATTGAGAAATCCGACTGCAAGAGATATTTAGGGGTAATGATAAGTAGGAATCTATAAGCCAAGTAAACAATGTGTTTTTGCTCGTAACAAGGCTAGTAAAGTACTTGGGTTCATACAAAGGAGTGTTAGTTACAAGACTAGAGAGGTCATCTTAAGATTATATCTTGCGCTTGTGAGACCTCACCTGGATTACGCAGTTCAGTTCTGGTCACCGTATTACAGAATGGATATAGAATCCTTGGAAAGAATCCAGAGGAGAATGACAAGACTAATCCCGGGCATTAGGAACCTTGAGTACAGAGACAGGTTAAAGCATTTTAATTTGCATTCCCTCGAAAGACGTAGAGTGAGGGGCGACATGATAGAGGTGTATAAATGAAAGTCAGGGCTAAGCAATGGGGACATTTCAAAGGCACTCAAACTATCCAACCAGGAGCGAACTCGTAACAATGGTTTTAAATTAGACAAATTTAGATTTAGGCGTGAAATAGGTAAACACTGGTTTGGAAACAGAGTAGTGGATGAATGGAACAAGTTACCAAATATCATCATTAACTAGAATACGCTGGATAGCTTCAAACATAGGTTGGATGCTTATATGAGCAATAGGGGTTGGGTGTAAATGGGACTGCCTAGTATGGGCCAATAGGCCCGCTGCAGTTGCCCCCATTCTTATTTTCTAATGGGAGTGATTTACTGGCCCCCAAGTCTTGGGAAAGAAGCAGCTCAGCCCATCTGACAGGAAATGAGTAGGGTAGCAAGATACAACAACCTGTGCATTATGGGGGATTTTAACTTAAGAAATATTGACTGGGACAACATTGTAGGTGACTATGAATCTGAAGACTTCCTAGACGCAGTACTGGACAATTTTTTTATAACAACTAATTACAGAAACTACTAGAGGTGACAATATATTAGACCTAGTATTAACAAATAAAGAAAATATTATCAGAGATATCACAATAGGGGAAGAACTTGGCAACAGTGATCACAGAGAAATCAGGTTTACCCTAAATTTGGAAACGAAAAATAATGACAATATGGTCAGAGTCCCAGACTTTCTATTGGCAGATTATGATGGGTTAAGAAGGTACCTACGTGAGGTCACCTGGGAACGATCAGGTCAGTCTCCGGTAGGAATGGGTGAGGTCACCGGCGACACAACATTTGATCATGACTATAATAAATTCACTAGTATACTATGTAAAGCACAATAACTAAATATACCATACAGAAAAATTAGGTCAAATAAGAATGAGACAAGGTGGATGACAAAAACACTTAAACATGACATAAGAATAAAGAAAGGAATTTATAAGAAATTAAAGGGAGGGGAGGAGCATCTCAGAGATAGGTATAATGAACTATCTAGGAATGTTAAGAGAAATGTAAGGAAGGCAAAGAGGGACTACGAAATCAGGATACCAAGAGAAACCGAGGCAAACCCCAAGGGATTTTTCCAGGTACATAGGACAAAGGTCAAGGACAAAGTGGGACCTTTAAAGTCAGAGAGAGGGGAAGTGATCGATGATAGTTGGGAAATAAGCAAAGCATTAAACAGCTACTTCTTATCAGTTTTCACATAAGAAATTCACGAGAAAACGCCAGAGGTGGAACTGACATTTAGGGGAAATGAAGAAGAGAAACTAAAGGATATTATTATCAGAAAAGAGGATGTTCTTAAGAAGATAAATAAATTAAAGAAGACAAAATCCCCAGGACCGGATGAAATTTTCCCTCAAGTTTTGAAAGAGTGTAAGGAACAGATTAGCGGACCCCTCGTAAATTTATTTATAAAATCATTAGACATGGGAGTTGTGCCAGACTTGTGGAAACAGGCAAATTACTGGCCGATTAGTTTGACGTCAGTTGTGGGAAAATTTCTTGAATCAATTATAGCAAATAGCATCCCAGCACATTTAGAGAAAAACAAATTAATCTACGACCCTCAACGTGGATTTACAAAGGGAAAATCTTGTCTAACAAATCTGCTGACGTTTTTTAGGAAAGTCTAAAAGGTAGTAGATAATGACGAAAATGTTATTTACTTAGACTTTAGCAAAGCATTTGACAGAGTACCGCATCAGAGGCTTCTGAGTAAAGTTAAGGCTCATGGTACCGAGGGGAAAGTTTTAAACTGGATAAAATCATGGCTCACTGATAGAACACAGAGGGTCAGCGTAGATGGTGTTAAATCTGAGTGAGGCTGTGTAACTAGTGAGGTTTCCCAGGGGTCAGTACTAGGCCCACTCTTGTTCATAATCTACATAAAAGATCTAGATACTGGGATCAGCAGTGACATAAGCAAGTTGCGGATGACACCAAAATAGGGCGGCAGATTAATTCAGGGCAGGATGCAAATGCACTACAGGAGGATTTAAATAACCTGCAGGAGTGGTCAGAAAAGATGGCAAATAAAATTCAACACCAGCAAGTGCAGCGTACTTAATACTGGAAGAACAAATACTGTCAATGTATATACAGCCTTAACAACATCAACCTAGAGAAATCGACTTGTGAAAGAGACTTAGAGGTACTTGTAAGCCCGGACCTTCGGCCTAGAAAACAGTGCGTTAATGTTTGAAATAAGGGAGAGTATTAGGTTTTATTTCTAGAAGTGTAAGTAATAAGAGTGCGGAGGTCATATTGCAATTATATCTTGCGCTAGTCAGGCCGCACCTCGATTATGCTGTTCAGTTCTGGTGCCCTTATTATAGAATGGATATCAATTCACTGGAGTCGGTGCAGCGAAGAATGACGAAAATGATTCCGGGACTTAGAAACCTTCCATATCAAGACAGATTAAAGAAATTAAACTTGCATTCCCTAGAAAGACGAAGAGTGCGGGGAGATATGAAAGAAGTATTTAAGTGGGTGAAAGGAATCAATAAAGGGAATATAGATAAAGTTCTTATAATATCAGAGCAGGATAGGACTCGTAGCAACGGATTTAAGTTGGATAAGTTTAGGTTTAGGAGGGAGATAGGAAGAAACTGGTTCACAAATAGGGTGGTAGACGAGTGGAACAAGCTTAGCAACTTTGTAGTAAGTGCTGGGACACTGGAAAGTTTTAAAAGGAGGCTGGATAGATTCATGGATGATAGAGAGTGGTAGTAACTCTCGACAGCAGCTGCCATGCACAGGTCAACCGGCCTATTGCAGACTCCTTATTTTCTTATGTTCTTATGTTCTTAAGTGAATGAGTGACTGAGTGTTCCAGGCGGGAGTGACTGAGGATTGCAGCAGGAAGTGAATGAATGACTGAGCGTTGCAGCAAGAAGTGAGTAATTGACTGTTGCAGCAGGTAGTGAGTGAGTGACTGATAAAGTGTTGCAGCAAGAAGTGAGTAACTGAGTGTTGCAGCAGGAAGTGAGTGAGTGACTGAGGAAGTGTTGCAGCAGGAAGTGAGTGAGTGACTGAGGAAGTGTTGCAGCAGAAAGTGAGTGACTGTGGAAGTGTTGCAGGAGGAAACGTGATAACACTGTATTACTTCCTGTTCCCTTTTTTTTCAAACAAAGAATCCTCGACATTTACCCAGATCCAAAACTACGAAACCTTAAATAAAAAAATAATAAGCTACAATACTTTCACTTACAAAAAATAATAAACTACGATACCTTCACTTACAAAACAATAATAAACTATGATACCTATACTTAAAGAAATATATATAATAAACTACGATACATTCACTTACATAAATAATAAACTACGATACTTTCACTTTAAAAAAATAATAAACTACGATACCTTCACTTACAAAACAATAATAAACTATGATACCTATACTTAAAAAATATATAATAAACTACGATACATTCACTTTAAAAAAATAATAAACTACGATACTTTCACTTTAAAAATATAATAAACTACGATAGTTTCACTTACACAAAATAGCCTCAATAAAACATCGTCCACCACTGACAGACAAAAAAATATTATCCCTTCAATAAATTTTTTCTCATTGTCAATTCTTCAACTCCTAAGTGACCTGCAACTAGACTGACCTTCAACTAGACTGACCTTCAACTAGACTGACCTGCAAATACACTGACCTTCAACTAGACTGACCTGCAACTAGACTGACCTTCAACCAGACTGACCTGCAAATACACTGACCTTCAACAACAGTGTATCAGGTTATATAATAAAGGTCTTAAAAAGGTCCAAACTCCCTACCTAACCTTATTTTTGTAGTCAACCAATAACCAGGGTGGGGTGGGGTGGGGTGGGGTGGGGTGGGGTGGGGTGAGGTGGGGTGGGGTGAGGTGAGGTGGGGTGGGGTGAGGTGGGGTGGGGTGAGGTGGGGTGGAGTGGGGTGGAGTGGGGTGGGGTGAGGTGGGGTGGGGTGAGGTGAGGTGGGGTGGGGTGAGGTGAGGTGAGGTGAGGTGGGGTGGGGTGGGGTGGGGTGGGGTGGGGTGAGGTGAGGTAAGCTTTAATAATAACTTAAGTCAGAAATTAAACAAATAAAAGGAGTCTACATGTTTAAGGTGAATGTTCATGTCAAGTTTGATGTTACAGAAGAAAAACATTGAAAAGGATTTGTCTGTATATGACTTAATGCACATTTAGAAATCACCTGAAAATTTGCCCTCCTATGTCTATTTCAACTTCAGAATAACACCTTAACGCTATAACCTAACTTAACCTAACCTAACCAAACCTAACTTAACCTAACCTAACCTAACCAAACCTAACTTAACCTAACCTAACCTAACATAACCTAAACTAACCTGAAAATTTGCCCTCCTAATTCTACTTCAAAGTCAGAATAACACCTTAACGCTATAACCTAAATTAACTTAACCCAACCTAACCTAACCCAACCAAGCCTAACATAACGCTAACCTAATTCCTCCAGGTATAGCTCTAAGGTGTTTAACCATTAGGTAAAATAAGCTGGGAGTTTATCTTTTGAAATATAAGTCAACACAAGTAATTCATCCTGACCATTCTTCCGCGTGGTCAACTTCCTCGTTTGTTCACGGTTGATCTAGCACAGAACAAGTCAACAATTGGTGGATTTTTTTTTCTTTTTTTATCAAATGTTAAGCGATAAAAAAGGAAAAAAAATACCGAAGTTTTAGTGAGGAACTGAGAGGAACTGTCAAAATCCTCCCCCCCCCCCCAAAAAAAAAAAAAAAAAACGACAACCTGGTGTCCTTCAGGATAAAATCACTCTATCGTAAGATCCTGCAAATACTACTACACTCAGACAGGCTAGGATCCCCCCTCACCCCCCACCCCCCATCAGGGCATGTACTACTAGTGTGCTTCTGTAGTTCTCGCTTCTACAAAGGCTCCGTAGGGCACACACCATAAATTACACCCATTAATAGATCCAAGTCGAATAAATCAGGGTTCAAGTCGAATATATCAGGGTTCAAGTCGAATATATCAGGGTTCAAGTCGAATATATCAGGGTTCAAGTCGAATATATCAGGGTTCAAGTCGAATATATCAGGGTTCAAGTCGAATATATCAGGGTTCAAGTCGAATATCTCAGGGTTCAAGTCGAATACATCAGGGCTCAAGTCGAATATATCAGGGTTCAAGTCGAATAAATCGGTTCAAGTCGAATATATCAGGGTTCAAGTCGAATATATCAGGGTTCAAGTCAAATATATCAGGGTTCAAGTCGAATACATCAGGGTTCAAGTCGAATACATCAGGGTTCAAGTCGAATATATCAGGGTTCAAGTCGAATACAACAGGGTTCAAGTCTAATAAATCAGTGTTTAATCCTATTCCACATTCTCTGAACACAAGAAGTCAAATTTTACGTCGTTTATTATTTTTCTGTTTATTGTTGGTTATTGTTGTTGTGTTGTTTATCTTATCAGTGAGGAATAACTCTCTACCAGAACACGTAAGAGAGAGAGAGAGAGAGAGAGAGAGAGAGAGAGAGACCATAAGCTTGTTTCACCCGTCAGCTCATGTCGATTTAGCTTTCGTGAGGCCGTAAGGATTTTCTCACGCCTTTACATATTGATTATACAAACCTTCTCTTATGTTCACGGTAATCACACCATTTTACGTAGCTGCCACCTAACCTAACTTCGCCTAACCTAACCTAACTTCGCCTAACCTAACCTAACCAAACCTAACTTAACCTAATGTGTTCGTAAAAGTCATGTCATTTCGTTCCAGTTAATGTATTTTTCTCTTTTCTAATTTATTCTCATTCTTTGTAAGTTGTGTGAATGTTTCTTTGTCTTGCTGTAATATTCATCTTATTAGACTCAGTGTTTATTAGTGAATCTAGCTGGTGAAAATTATTAGTGTATTTAGCTGGTGAAAATTAGACACCCCCAATATATTTCAGCTAATTATTAACCACTCTATCTTATCTAACCTAGCCTCGCCTAACCTAACCAACCCTAGCCTAATTTAACCTATCCTAGTCTAATCTAACCCAGCCTAACATAACGCAACCTAACCTAGCCAAACGTACCCTAGCCTAACTTAGCCTATTCTAGCCTAACCTAACATTATCTAACCTGACCTAACCTACCCTAATCTAATCTAACCCTAGCCGAATATAACGTAACGTAACCTATACTACCCTCACCTAACCTAACCCCTAGGAAGTGTAAGAGTGGTTAGTCTTCAGGTAAAATAACCCAGGGTGTCTAATCAACAGGTGATCCAATTTTTCACTGGTACCTTGGTATAACATTTACGTTATAAACTGAATAACTCGATATAGCGATTTTGTTATCTAATGATATAATTTGTTAATGTTACCTTGTTATCCGAGGTAAATCTTGCACGAGTAAGCACATCCGTTATCCACTGAAAGACAATAATTTATTTTATTATACCAGAAGAATTACCTGGAGATGAGACACCTCAGTTTATTTCACCTGATAATTAAACACCCTATCGATACCTGGGAGGTTATGTTATGTTATGTTATGTTATGTTAGGTTAGGTTGGGTTGGGTTGGGTTGGGTTGGGTTGGGTTGGGTTTGGATAGGATGGTAAATCTTAAGGTGAAATAAGCTAGGGTGGGTAATCTTCAAGTGACCCGGTAACTCGATAAAGTAATTGCATAACATTATCTGGCTAAACCTAACATAATTACCCTGACCTAACCTGGCTTATCCTAACGTAACATAACATAATTTGATCTGACTTAACCCTAACCAAACATGACTTGACCTATAACCTATCCTCACCTAACATGACTTGACCTATAACCTACCCTAACCTACCCTGACTTGACCTATAACCTACCATAACCTAACGTGACTTGACCTATAACCTACCCAAACCTAACATGACTTGACCTATAACCTACCCTAACCTAACATGACTTGACCTATAACCTACCCTAACCTAACATGACTTGACCTATAACCTACCCTAACTTAACATGACTTGACCTATAACCTACCCTAACCTAACATGACTTGACCTATAACCTACCCTAACCTAACATGACTTGACCTATAACCTACCCTAACCTAACATGACTTGACCTATAACCTACCCTGACCAAACATGACTTGACCTATAACCTACCCTAACCTAACATGACTTGACCTATAACCTACCCTAACCTAACGTGACTTGACCTATAACCTACCCTAAACTAACATGACTTGCCCTATAACCTACCCTAACCTAACATGACTTGACCTATAACCTACCCTAACCTAACATGACTTGACCTATAACCTACCCTAACCTAACATGACTTGACCTATAACCTACCCTGACCTAACATGACTTGACCTATAACCTACCCTAACCTAACATGACTTGACCTATAACCTACCCTAACTTAACATGACTTGACCTATAACCTACCCTAACCTAACATTACTTGACCTATAACCTACCCTAACCTAACATGACTTGACCTATAACCTACCCTAACCTAACATGACTTGACCTATAACCTACCCTAACTTAACATGACTTGACCTATAACCTACCCTAACTTAACATGACTTGACCTATAACCTACCCTAAACTAACATGACTTGACCTATAACCTACCCTAACCTAACATGACTTGACCTATAACCTACCCTAACCTACCCTGACTTGACCTATAACCTACCCTAACCTAACCAATGTCAACACACAAAGATCTATCCTCCCAAGACTTATAAACTATTTATCTATTGTAAAACTTAAAATACCGTTGTCTACCGAACTGGGTATTTAAAACATCGAAAGAAGAAGATATATTTGACACTACTTTGAGGGATAAGGCGCCCGAATGCGTACACAAAACATGCTTCCTGACTCAATTGTCCCAGGTTTGAATTTAATTTTCGCGGCCGACCACCAAGCCACCGCCTCCTCCCACCCAGTCGACCCAGTTGTACGATGGTCACCAAACTCTTACGACCGGGTGAAGAAAAAAAAAACTAAAGAGTCAAGTGTAGTTCCGGGCATGATGTCTAGCTATGTCCTTGTGTATACTGCTGTGATGTACTGAGGGGGAGGGGGGATGGGGTGGGGTAGCGGGGAGGGGAGGGTGGGCGGGGGGAAGGGGTGAGTAGAGTCGTCAGGGGGAGAATAAGTGGATCTGGTAGATACTGATAAGTAATACAACCTTGAATAACACCACAGGGAAATGGTGATACTAAGAACTGAGATAAATATTGAAATAAAACAATGGAATACAAATACATGCTAAAGAAGAGAGAGAGAGAGAGTACTATTTCAGGAACTAGGAAGGACCCCCCCCCCCCCCCCAGAAGTAGCCTAGTTTACAAAGCAATTTAACTAATCGATAAACAAGACAAAACAACAAATTTCCTTAATTTTCGAAATGTCACGGACTCAGGCTAACTATTCCACTAAATAATTAATAACGATATATATTTCAACTTCCAAGATACACATAAGTTTATATATACACCAGCTACGCAAATTACAAGGGATAAATTATATGAATCAAGAAATACATAACCACAAAAGTCAGTTCCCTTAACCGCAAAAACGCTAGGCTGTGTGGAAAGACCCGCAACTCGATTCGGATACAAGCCCGAGTGACGAATCCTTTTATGAACCCGAATTCGAATCCCGATAAATAAAACGCTTTAAAGTGTTCTCTGATACAACTATTGAATCGCTCAGTATTTAGGTTAGGTTTGGTTAGGTTAGGAAAGGTTAAGTTAGCTTAGGTTCAGGTTAGGTTTGGTTAGTTTAGGTTAGGCGAGGTTAAATTCGGTTAGTTTAGGTTAGGTTAGGTAAGGTTAGGTTAGGTAAGGCTAAGTTTGGTTAGACTATTTAATGTAGTTTCGGTTAGGTTGGGAAATTCATTGGAAAATTACCCCATTACAATCTGTGTGGTAAGAGGAACCGGCAATCACTCCTGAACCTAACGTTTTGTGCTGGCCCGTGTCCAATGTTAGGCGAGTCTCCCTGGCACCGTGATGCACGAGGCTAGAGGCGCCGCCCTGGGCAGTGGTGGGATAGGGCAGTCGACCACCGTACTGGGAGGCGCGACACAGCCAAGCTCCCTCCCTCCCTCGCCTCCAGGCCCGGCAGCTAGCATCAACAGAGACCTATAACCAACTTTTCTTGGTTTGTTTGTTGTTACCAGTAGAAATAAGTGTGCTTGAGAGAGAGAGAGAGAGAGAGAGAGAGAGAGAGAGAGAGAGAGAGAGAGTCTGAAATATTAACGGGATTGAAACGCTATTTCCATAAAGTACTATTCAATGGTCGTTTGCTGGAGTGAGTTTCCAATATTAAACATTGTGTTAAAATGAAGAAACATATGAATGTAAAACTAAATGAACGCCTATTGTGTTATTGTTATTCTGTACGTGTTTATTGAACCAACACTGGAGTATTCTTGTTGAGAAGTATTTACGTGCGTTAACTAATACGACGGTAAAGTCCCGACTGGGTTCCTACATTACACAAATACCAAACAATAGGGTTAAGTGTTTCCTATACCACTTGTGTCAAAGTTATAATATAAAATTTCCCAAATTGCCCTTTGACAACTAAGGTCACTGTGAAAACGCATTATATTAGACTAAACAAAGCATCGTAAAGAAAGATCCATCACTGGTTGTTTACTTGTTTATGTTATACTGTATTACTAAGCTTCAACAATTAAGGTCTTTAAGCGTGTAACAAGGTCAGTGTACATTAGTCCATCAACAATTAGAATTTTACAAGAAACAGAACTACTGTATATTAAACTACTTGTACCACTTCCTTAAAAAAAATGTTCCAGATTCTGAGGTCATAACATACCAGAGTGAGGGCACAGAGACAGAAGGCCTCAGATGACAGAACACTACTCAAAAACATCTCTACCCGCTGCCTTCACAAGTCACCTGTCGCTGTAAAAACTCCCCAAGCAACGCGTTGTCAAGCAAAATAACAAAAAGGTCAATTGACTCCCTAATTTTTGTAGCAGGAACAAGAGTCGTCGCGTTTTCGTATCACATGAGGAACAAGTCAGCAGGAAGATGTACGTACGAGTATCTGTGATAATTGTATACCTCTTCCTCATCCACTACTGTGTCCAGGTGCTGAGAGAAGCACTGCGTAAGGGTCCTCAGTGACTGTAAAGTCACTGAGGACTTGATAGGTCGATATCTCAGGCACTTTTTGGGGCAAGGAAGTTGATATTTAAAGTAGTGTTTTGGTAATATTTTTTTCTTATTTTTTGAAATTTTTTTCAGGGTCTGGCCTGGGTGGTGGACTACAGTGAACGTACCACTAATTATTCTTAATAGCGATATTATGAACTGACTTAATTGTGCGTAATTAGACATCACTTGTTGAGGGCACAGAGTCATTATAAGAACAATAACATTAATTATAAGAAGTTCTACCTTTATTAGTTGTTGTCTATAGGTAGATATAGATAGATATACTGCAGGCATAGTGTTATATAAAGGCCTCATGGTTGAAGGATACAATTTAGCAAAGTCTACCTCTTTATGCAGCTGTAGTTTTGTGCCATAAAAACAAGTATTGTCTTGAAAAACCCCACTGGAATTAATACATTATCTTCATATAAAACAAAACTAACACTGAGACTCATGGAAGGATCTCACCCAGACACGTGTCCCCAGCTATGACAATTTCTAGTTCATGTAACAGTTTAGCCACAATGATACTTTACATAACTGTTAAGGCAGCGGTATATGTCATCACGGCGTGTGTTGTAGGTCGACGATAATGACAATTCTCTCATTATGTGATAACAACTTGAACTTTAATTGGTATCCTTAACGTTAATAAACCTGGTAACATACATTGTGACTCCTTTGAAAATAGCAGTAATATACATAACTCAGTCAAGGTTCAATTACTTACGGTTGTGTGAAACTCGCAATACATTATCTACTGAAGAGGACAATAATGCTAACTATATGTAAAAAAACTCAGCTATTCAGGGTTATGAAGTTTATTTACATCATGATAACTAATTCAGGGTTTAGTTCTTACATAATAGTTAATCAACAGTATAAGGATAACTTATTAATGAACTTTCCAACACACACACACACACGAGAGATGTATGTATTGTATCTTAATTTTTTATATTGTTTTTACTAACCTAGAATATATTCTTCACGATCTTAAGTTGTTGAAGCGCAGTAATATAACATCAGGTCCTAAAAGACATTAATTGAAGCACAAATACACCAAATTAAAAAAAATAAATAAAAATCTAGATGCCCAGGGAATAAATTAGCATTAATACAGAAGCATAAACAAAACAGAAAAAATATAATTGGTATTTTTTTTTTTTCGTTGCCCGTAAAAAGGAGAAACTAACATTGCTCTAAGGACTGTGTTTCCCCTGATAACGGAACATGTTAACGTGTCACCCTACCTAACACACTCTCTTGGGTGCTGATAATTGCTGTAGACAAACATCATTAGATCTCCTTATAGAAGACGAGGAATTAACAAGTTTGTCACCGTCTAGTAATTTACCACAACGAGCGACAGTAATTAAAGATGGCGTAACATGTCACTTCGAGGAGAAACTAATAATACGTGAGGTAACTTAATACAGTATTTTGGCATCACAAGGAACAATGTTACTTAATCACATAACTAACTACTTTGTGTGTGTGTGTGTGTGTGTGTGTGTGTGTGCAAATATTTCTCCCTGTCTACATACCCATAAAATCTTCTATAATTCCTCTTTAAATTCCTTTATTAATTGACATATATTGAAAGTAAAACGTTGCATAAATTAGACTGACTCAAGATTGTGGAACAAGTCCAATTCCCCGGCGGCTGGAAGACATCTGGGCAGGTATATTATCTTCTTGCTGGTGTGTCATGTCTAGACGCTGGAACATGCAGCTGGTTACACTCGGATCTCTGGTAACTTATTAAAAATAGCCAAGCCATTTTTTTTACACCAGGAACAAGAGTTTATGGAGTATGAGAACAAAGCTGTACAAGGTGTTGAATATCCTGTATTAAGTAGCCTTTAGCGGCACCTCTGTAGTTCGCTGCACCACCTTGGTTTAATACCGTGTTAGTGTAGGCAGACCTTGGACAAGGTAGAAGTACATATGTGTAGTCTCTTACCAGTTGTCTGTCATTTTTACAAGGTTGCGAGCCTTTGTGGAAACTGTTTCGGTAATACATAAGAACATAAGAAAATAAGGAGTCTGCAATAGGCCGGTTGGCCTGTGCAATGCATGCTCCTGTCGAGAGTTACTACCACTCTCTATCATCCATGAATCTATCTAGCCTCCTTTTGAAACTTTCCAGAGTTCCCGCACTTACTACAAAGTTGCTAAGCTTGTTCCACTCGTCCACCACCTTATTTGTGAACCAGTTTCTTCCTATCTCCCTCCTAAACCTAAACTTATCCAACTTGAATCCGTTGCTCCGAGTCCTATCCTGCTCGGATATTATAAGAACTTTATCTATATCCCCTTTATTGATTCCTTTCACCCACTTAAATACTTCTATCATATCTCCCAGCACTCTTCGTCTTTCTAGGGAATGCAAGTTAAGCTTCTTTAACCTATCCTGATATGGAAGGTTTCTAAGTCCCTGAATCATTTTTGTCATTCTTCGCTGCACCGACTCTACAGTGAATTTATATCCATTCTATAATAGGGGCACCAGAACTGAACCGCATAATCGAGGTGCGGCCTAACTAGCGCAAGATATAGTTGCAATAAGACATCTGCACTCTTGTTACTTACACTTCTAGATATAAAACCCAATACTTTGTTTGCCTTATTTCGAACATTAACGCACTGTTTTCTAGGCCGTAGGTCCGGCCTTACAAGTACCCCTGTTGGGCATCTCACCATGAGTGTAGGAGGGATATTGCAGGGTTTAAGATACACAAGATGAAATTCACCACATTTGTTTGGCCATAATAGATGAGAATTGGAATGTTGGGAGGAAGATCTGCGTGCATGGCTGACGCTCAGACCACAAATCTGGCTGGGAACGTGGATTACTTTCATTGTGAGTCGTCCAAAGAGAGATTAAAGGATTTTTCTCAATGTGACTTCGGCAAAGCGTCGTTCCTACTCAACTTTGGATTCTTGAAAGAGTGAGCATTAGAAGGCGTCATGAGTGTCTCTGTTGACTATCCTGGTCAAGTAATGTAGGTGTTTGCCTGAGGATGGTGCCATTGGTGTGTGAGCTGAACTTATTTATAACAATCTGATTTTTTCATGATGACTCGGGACACCTTCATGCGGGATGATTACATGTTCAGCTGACTCACCTCTGTAACAATACCTGGTGAATTGTCCGAGACACAGATAACACTAATGCAATAACCTCACAGTTTCTCACCAAGTTGAAGCCGTTCTTGAAATCTAGTTTGACAAAGGATTTTCAGTCAGTGTGTGGTGGTGAAGTCTCCTGTTACCGTCAGTAGTTAATCTTCATGTATAAGAGGCTGGGGGGGGGGGCGGGGGGTCCATCTTCAAGTGAATCTTTACAACGAACCAAACGAATTTCTTACGTGTCCACATATGATTCAGGAGATGTGTGTGTGTGTGTGTGTGTGTGTGTGTGTGTGTGTGTGAGAGTGTGTGTGTGTGTGTGTGTGTGTGTGTGTGTGTGTGTGTGTGTGTGTCAATACTCCCTTTCTCCCCCAATATTCCCACGTGATCGCCACATACTATCATCTCCGCGTGTAATATTACCATGATGAATGTTAAAACTTTTACTCACTGCCTAGGGTGTACTGAGGCTGTAGAGAAAAATACGATCATCTAAATATTAGACGCTAGCCTAGCCTAACCTAACCTAACCTAAATATTACATTAGACACACCCATCTTATTTAACCTGAGGATTTAAACACCTTAACGTTAATGTAACCTAACCTAATGCTAACTTAACGTAACCGAACCCTAACCTAATGCTAACTTAACCTAAACTAACACTACCCCAACCTAAGTTAACCTAATCTAACCTAACTTAATCCTTCTAAATAACTGTAAGTGTTTCATCATCATGTGAAATAAATAAAGTGGGGAGAAGGCTAATCTTCAGGTGATCCAGAGAAGAAAAAGAAAACACAAGAGGAAGAGAGAAAGGAAGTAGAAAAGAAAGAACAATAAAGTAGAAAGAGGAAGAGAAGAATAACAATCGAACGAGAACAGAAGTCTTCCATTGTCATGACGTGAAACAGGTAAAAATAAATCAGGTGAAGTGAGTTAGAACGATGAGGTGAATTAAACAATGGAGTTGTCTGTCCTTCGTGGCTGGGTCAGTACCACGCCATGACCACACGAGTGAATGAATGTCTGACGTAACTATTGTAGATCATATGAAGTTTAGCTCCCGCAGTTTATTCCACCTTAAGATTAATCACTATAACGCTGATCTAACTTAACCTAACCTAACCTAATCTAATCTAACGTTACGTAACTTAACCTATCCTTACCTAACCACCTATAACACTAATCTAATCTAACCTAACCTAACCTAACCTAACCAAACCAAACCTAACTTAACCTAACCAATATAACATTAATCTAACTTAACCTAACTTAAACCAAATATAGAAAACATAGAAAACCTAAACCTTTATTCATACGACTCAAGACATCATTTACGAATTGAATTATATAAGAATTTAAGAAAAAAAAAACAACAGCAATGAATTTTTTTAAACGATTATGATCCCCAGAACGACAATGAATTAAGTCCAGAGAATTGGTCATGTCATTAATACGTCGCTTTGTGTATAAAAGTATTAAGAACATGAAAAGATTTACTCACACAAAGTTTTCCCTGAGACTGGTTAATACAACAATACATTATTCTGTTATAGTGATTGAGTGCATGATGGGCTCAAGGTATTGTATCATTGTATTGAGTGCATGATGGGCTCAAGGTATTGTATCATTGTATTGAGTGCATGATGGGCTCAAGGTATTGTATCATTGTATTGAGTGCATGATGGGCTCAAGGTATTGTATCATTGTATTGAGTGCATGATGGGCTCAAGGTATTGTATCATTGTATTGAGTGCATGATGGGCTCAAGGTATTGTATCATTGTATTGAGTGCATGATGGGCTCAAGGTATTGTATCATTGTATTGAGTGCATGATGGGCTCAAGGTATTGTATCATTGTATTGAGTGCATGATGGGCTCAAGGTATTGTATCATTGTATTGAGTGCATGATGGGCTCAAGGTATTGTATTGTGTGCATGATGGGCTCAAGGTATTGTATTGTGTGCATGATGGGCTCAAGGTATTGTATCATTGTATTGAGTGCATGATGGGCTCAAGGTATTGTATCATTGTGTAATTAAATCCTTCCACGTGCACCAAACATGTTACCTCAAATACAAGACAAAAACTAGGACAAATACATATTGGGGGATCAGAAAAAACCCAGGGGTCACAAAAACCTAAAGTGGTTACGTAAAAACATCAGGAGTCACACAAACAAAATAAAAGGGGACCCAACAAAAGGCATTAGGTACACCCAAATGCAAAAATCAATTATGTTACGTTAAGGGAAAATGTTTAGAGCTAGATTATTAAAGGGTCTTAGTTATTTTTATTGTGGTTGGGATTGCAAGTCGATAAAACATAATCCCAGTTAGGTTAATCAAGCTTAAACACAAATATAACGTTCAAGAATTATATCAGATTTACGGATCACGTGAAGATTAGTCTCCCAGCTTATTCGGTAAACAAACTATTGAACAGAAACTTACCTGTAAACACTTTTAGTAATATTAAATGGTGTTTCTGAATTTTTTACATATAAACAAATACTCCATTTTCAATATATATCTGGTTAGTTTGAATAAGGTAACCATTTGACTGGTGATTTTTTCTTCATACGGACGTGCTAAGCTGAAGACACACACACACACACACACACACACACACACACACACACACACACACACAGTTATGCCAGGACACTAAACTCTCAGGATTATCATTAGTCGCCCTTTGTAGTCAGATACTTCGATAATATTATTTAATAATCGTCAGGAAGCAGATTTTGGAGTGATTTTTTTATTGTTGTTGTTAGCGTAATGTATTGTATCAGGCGACCTAGTGCTGTGATATCACCTATAAAACCGTGTGTGTGTGTGTGTGTGTGTGTGTGTGTGTGTGTGTGTGTGTGTGTGTGTGTGTGTGTGTGTGTGTTTAGTTCATGGTAAACAGGAAGATTTTTCTCTCTTCCTTACATTGATTGTTATTAAGTGCATGACTTGTCTTCCTTTACGTGCTTGGGAAGCTTAACAGTTAAATCATAAACAAACTTACAATTATTATATTTGTTCAGAGTTCCTGTACTAGTGAGTGAGAACGGTGATGATGTGACATTATTGAGAATCACACTGAGGAAGATTTCCGCTGGTGGAAGTTGACTCGTGGAGAAGAACCAAAAACAAAGGGAAAACAATAACTTGATGAATGTGGGAAAAAACTAATTATTCAAAACTTGTGGACAAGTTTCCCCGAACGTTTAACGAAGGTATGAGAAGTTTAAGGAAATTTTGGTAATTACTTTTGAAAGACGTGGAAATTCATACTGGGAACGAGACTAAAACACACACACGAACACGAACACTTCCGAGGGGCTGTCTCCACCTTTCGGTCACTCACCTGTGGCGTCCTCCAAGGCACCAAGATGGGACCACTCTGCTTCCTTATGCTCATCAATGATGCCCTAAGAGAAACCCCTGCTCGCTGGAAATATGTCGACGACTCCACCATTGGGATCAGCGTCAACAATTCTGCTCCCAACTATACCGCCCTTCAGGATTTATTGAACAGTCTCCAAAACTGGGCCACCAACAACCATGTCACCATCAACCATACCAAGACCATGGTTATGCACATCAACCTCTCCTCCGATATTGTCCCACCTCCTACCATTACTCTAGGTCCGAACACACTCCAGGTTGTAGATTCCACGAAGCTCCTCGGCGTCACCATAGACAACAAACTAAATTGGAAACCACACGTCAGTGAAGTTGTCAAATCCTCCAGTTTCCGTCTCCACCTCCTCCGCCGACTCAAGTCCCTCGGAGTTCCTGCACACGAGCTCCTCAGTGTTTACACAACATTCATACTTCCCAAGCTCACCTATGCCTCCCCCACCTGGTCTTCCTCCCAAAATGCCACACAACGTAAACACCTAGAAAAAGTGCAAAAGAGGGCATGCAAGATTATTCTCTCCCCCTCCTACTCCACATATCAAGAAGCGCTCAACACACTGACCCTTTCGACTCTCACTGACCATCACCACGACCTCATCTGCAAATTTGGTAAGAAGCTTCTACACCATCCCCGACACCGGCTCCTACTACCACCTGAGATCCCTTGTCCGAGAATTGCTGTTCGACACCACAACCGCATCCAGCCCATACGTGCACGAACTGATCGCTATAAGAACAGCCCAGTCCCAACCATTGTAAAAATTATCAATAACTTGTAATACTGTAACACTGTCACTATGTTGAAATGAACTGTAGTTTGAGCTTTTCCCCATCTAAGTTATTATATGTCTTATTTGTGTCACTTATGTTACTTGTATATTATTTGTAATTCGTAACCCATTCCCCAAATATGTAACTGTATATTTTCAGCCTTCTGGCTGCCAAGCTCTTTCAATAAACCGTTAATTATTATTATTATTATTATTATTATTATTATTATTATTATTATTATTACACACACACACACACACACACACACACACACACACACACACACGGATATTAAAACTTAACAATAAACAAGTTCATTGATTTTTTCCTGAGAACAAGGAATCACAGCGGTGTTCATCTTAGCGGAACACAATGCTAACAGCTTTTTGAACACGTTATACTCAAGCACCTAGGCGAACACCTCGGCGTTTATTTCCCTAAGTTAGATTTAGTTTTTAAATTAGTAACTTGTTCATAGAATAGAAATGCCTAGATTATAATTTATTTAATGCAGGGTGATCAAAAACTCCCTGTGAATATGAACATTCTCTCTCCCCCCTCCCCCGCCCCCGCTTATTTCACCCTCACGCCAACCTAACCTAACCTAACCTAACCTAACCTAACCCAACCTAACCTAACCTAACCTCACCCAACCTCACCATTGTTAAGTCACCATCGTGTCATTAAATCACCATCACGTCACCATCGTGTCATTAAATCACCATTGTTAAGTCACTACTGTGTCATTAAATCGCCATTGTTAAGTCACTACTGTGTCATTAAATCACCATTAACTCACCAACGTATCATTAAATCACCATTAAATCATCATAATAGGTCATTAAATCATCATTGTTAAGTCACCATAGTAGGCAATTAAATCACCATTATGTCACCACCGTGTCATTAAATCAACATTGCTAAATCACCATCGTGTCATTAAATCACCATTACGTCACCATCATGTCATTAAATCACCATTACGTCACCATCATGTCATTTAATCACCATTACGTCACCATCGTGTCATTAAATCACCATTACGTCACCATCGTATCATTAAATCACCATCAAGTCACCATCGTGTCATTAAATCACCATTACGCCACCATCGTATCATTAAATCACCATTAAGTCACCATCGTGTCATTAAATCACCATTAAGTCATCATAATAGGTCATTAAATCATCATTGTTAAGTCACCATCGTAGGCCATTAAATCACCATTATGTCACCACCGTACCCCGAAAGTTACCACCAGGGGTCTCCATGTCACCAATAAGGAGAAAACTAATGCCTGCTGCTGTGAGGTGACAAGACACCATTGTTCGCCAAAGCGCAAGCAATACTTCTATGACGCCCTGTTGTTTGACCATTGCAAGTCACCACTGTAAACCGCCACTATGGAAGATTGTCACCAGGCAAGACCTACATTATACAGTGCCCTGAGCTATGAGTATCTAGTCACTAAAAGTCACTGTCATTATAAGCCCCTGTGTCACTATAAGCTCCTGTTTGCCACTATAAGTCACTGTTTGTCACTATAAGTCACTGTTTGTCACTATAAGTCATTGTTTCACTTTAAGTCACTGTTTCTCACTATAAGTCATTGTCACTGTCATTATAAGTCAGTTTGTCACTATGAGTCACTGTCACTATAATCACTGTTTGTCACTATAAGTCACTCACTATAAGTCACTGTCACTATAAGTCACTGTTTGTCAGTATAAGTCACTGTTTGTCACCATAGTAAGACCACTGCACGGTACCATTGGAAAATACCACTGTAACCACTGTTAAGGTACCTTAATATGTGGAGGGTGTGTGTATAC
Organism: Homarus gammarus; assembly: GCA_958450375.1. Classification (NCBI taxonomy): domain Eukaryota; kingdom Metazoa; phylum Arthropoda; class Malacostraca; order Decapoda; family Nephropidae; genus Homarus; species Homarus gammarus. The sequence continues at coordinate 528,670 of CAUDMG010003338.1, forward strand.
TGTACTGGCGCATTGTTTGTGCGTCAGCGTGTCTGTTATATTTGTGCATTTATGTACGTGTTTGTGGCTCGCGTTGCTTGTTTTTTTGTGTATGAGTCAGTCCATGAGCTACTGCTTACTTGTGACCGCTTTTTTCGGCTGTGTGTACGTTAGTGTGTGTGTGTGTGTGTGTGTACTGTTCGTGATTATGTACACAAGACCACCACCACCCATATATATATACATTTAACCCTCATTCCTCTTTCCTTTTATATCAATTATGAAATGCAAGTCCGCAGTCCCATATATTTGTCTTCCTTTAGTGGCCATGTAAAGAGAAGGAGGGAGGAGAGGACTAAATGTAAATACAGTATTATACTCAGCCACTTTCACTAGGGGTTGGTTTATGACACCGATTTCAGAGGTGCTGCATGGTCTTCCCGCACTGGCCCGAACTGACGCCGAGCAACACTATATCTGGGCCAGCAATGACACGAGGCTTCTCTCTTTCTCTCTCTCTCTGGCTTTGGTTGGGTGGGTTCCTTCCTGGTTATGATCGCTATACAGGAGTTCTCTTAAATGAGATATAGTGAAAAGGAGAGAATGAGGAATGAAAAGAGACAGAGAATGTGGGACGAAGACTAAACAAGAGAGAGAGAGAGAGAGAGAGAGAGAGAGAGAGAGAGAGAGAGAGAGAGAGAGAGAGAGAGAGAGAGAGAGAGAGAGAGACACACTATCCTAATTACAATCCAGGTAAAGTTGACTTCTTCTCCACTCCCTCACTGTTTAAGGCCAGGTAAGGTGTGGTCATGGTTACTCAGGTGATCTAAGTAAGTGAACTGAGTACACTACGCCAACTAACGAAGTATTTTATCTAGTGTCCTGCTCATACCAATCAAAGCTTCTAAGTTTAAAAATGACCCTTCAAGAATTAGGTAAAGATACTAAGTTTATATGTATCTGAAGACTGAATATTAAAACACTAAATATATTATAAAGAGTTACGATGCGATACGATACGATGCGATACGATATATAATACAGTAACTTTGTGCGCGGCTACTTGTCATTAACAACATGGTAATTTTGGTGAAAGGTGTTCCTGAGCACTCTACTTCCCTATCATTATACATGAGTATTGGAGACGAGTCACCACCATTATCTCCCTCACTGTTAACTTGTGGTGTTGGAGACGAGTCACCACCATTATCTCCCTCACTGTTAACTTGTGGTGTTGAAGACGAATCACCACCATTATCTCCCTCACTGTTAACTTGTGGTGTTGGAGACGAGTCACCACCATTATCTCCCTCACTGTTAACTTGTGGTGTTGGAGACGAATCACCACCATTATCTCCCTCACTGTTAACTTGTGGTGTTGGAGACGAGTCACCACCATTATCTCCCTCACTGTTAACTTGTGGTGTTGGAGACGAGTCACCACCATTATCTCCCTCACTGTTAACTTGTGGTGTTGGAGACGAGTCATCACCAATATCTCCCTCACTGTTAACTTGTGGTGTTGGAGACGAGTCACCACCATTATCTCCCTCACTGTTAACTTGTGGTGTTGGAGACGAGTCACCACCATTACCTCTCTCACTATTAACTCCTTGTAGCGTTGGATAAACCCGAAACTCCACCAACACTTGATAACGTACGTGTTGACAATAGATCATTACACTGAACACTAGTCTCTTAAATGTTAAAAATCAGAGCTACAATTACGGCAGCATTCAGTCGGCCATTACTTACAGACGTGAAGGTAATTATCCAAATATTCTAACATGTACTTCGTTACTTAACATGAATTTATGGTTTGGTAGTGTTAACATAATCCTGTGTGTTAGGTTAGAATTATTATTGTTAGTTATGATAAACCTCAACACCTCACACTTCAATCGGTATTAGGAGAGACAGTCTACTAACCCCTAGTGTACGGGATTCCCTCTGTGTTGAATAAAATCGTCTGGCGTTAACCAAATAAAATATTAAAAGTGGCGTCCCCATAGTGAAGGGGTTAAAAATATACTGTACCCTTGACTATCAGAGGGACTACAAAACTAAAAAAAAAAAAAAAAAAAAATTGCAAAAGTATAAAATTAAATACCTTGGTTCTTCATTTTCAGTAATAATCACAGCGTTAAATTTTTTGCATTAGTATTTTGAAATGGTTTAGGCAATAGAGTAATACAGGGGAGTTATTTCGACCACTTAAAATAATACGTGAATGTCTGTTTAGGTAACCAAGGACAAGGTGAACAGCAGGGTTTAGTTGACTTTATCAGAGTATCTTTTAACTGATAACGCTTCTGGCTTATTCATCATGACTAACAAATCTGTACATTTCTATTACTAACGACAATTTCAAGAGAAGCTGTTTACAACGGATTAATTCACGTCAGTACGAAAAATTAGTTTGAAATTATTTTGCTTTCTTTTCGTTTACTGTTACTATGATTAAGATTGAAGAACTCACCTTTATCATGAAAAAATAAATAAATAAAATCGATCCACTAATGTAAAATCCAAAGTCACTGTAACTTAAGGATTCACTGCGTAAGGAAACTGTGGTGGTTGTTCCTCAGACAATAATGACTCGGGGCTATATATCATGTCATGCTCTGTCTCATTCCTTACAGCTATTTTACTGCCTCCCGGTCACCAATTTCCCTTCCTCCCGTCACAATTTATTCCCCCTCTTCCCTTCCCATGACAGTTTATCCTTCTCTCCCCGTCTTCCTGTCACAGTTCATCCTCCTCTCCTTGTCACAGCTTATTCTCCTCCTCCTCCTCCTCTTCTTGTCACAGTTCATCCTCCTCTTCCTCTTGTCAGTTTATCCCTCTCTTTCACTTTCTTACCCAGGTATTATCCAAGATACACGTTATTTCTCACAGAACCACCACAACCCCCCCCCCCCCCCAACTACATCACGTCAGGCCCCACTACATAATCCATTCGCACCTCCCTACCCAATTTCAACTTTATCTTCAAAAAATTTGGAAATTTATATGGATCACACACACACACACACACACACACACACACACACACACACACACTACTACTACTACTACTACTACTACTAATGTACTACTACTACTTTGCTGTCACTCGGAATCCAATATGACGATCATCCAGCTATGATACAATGATATGAGGTATTAGGAATGACACATTCATTGGTGAGTTTTGAGGAGACTAAAGAGGTCGATACAGGACAGGAAGAGTTGTTCACAGAAGTCGCACATGTGGAGGGCTACATCGAGTGCGGGAGGGCCGGTGGCAGCATCTTTCCGGCGTTGGCGCTTGTCTGCCTCGGTTTGCAGTCGGGCTAACTCGAAAGTACTGACACTTTCTCATGTGGTGCTCCTCCAAGCGTTACGATGTGAAGAAATCGACTCCCAGGTGAGAGGGTCGATTTGGCACTCTTTCAGGTTTGTCTTAAAACTATTCTTATACCTTTTCAGTTGCTCGCCGGCGTTATGTTTACTATTCGTTAGGTGACTGTAAAGTAGCTGCTTTGGCAGTCTACTGTCGTTCATGCGGGTAACATGGCCAGTCCAGCGTAATCGTTCATGGATAACGGTAGCCTCGATGCTCCTACAGTTGGTGTAAGCAAGAATACTGGCATTTGTTCTCTTGTCTTCCCAGCGAACTCGCAGGATGGAATGTAGACAACGTTGGTGAAAGTTTTCAAGTGCCTTGAGGTGCCTCCTGTATGTGACCTATGTCTCGCTGCCATATAACAGGGTGGGTAGGACCACTGTTCGATATACGTGTAACTTTGTAGATAATTTCAGCTTCCTACAGCCAAAGACATGGTTCCGGAGTCTGCCAAAGGCTTGAGATGCGCATCTGATCCGGTGCTGAATCTCTTCATTGATTTCCACGGTGGTGGACAGGTGGGAGCCGAAATACTGAAAGTGGGTAACATTAGAGAGGGTAGTACCGTTAAGCTGGATGAATGGTGGAGGTGTGGCTGAACCAGGGGCAGGCTGAAAGAGAATCTGAGTCTTACATACATTCATCTCAAGGCCGAAGTGTGCATACACATCTGCGTAGGTGTTCAGGATTTCCTGCAGGTCGAGTTCAGTGTGAGCGTCAAGGGTAAGGTCGTCTGCATACTGAAGTTCAGTAATGGAAGCTGCCGACACCTTTGTTCTTGCCTGGAGTCGTCTTATGGTGAAAAGACCCTTCATCCGGTACTCGATGTCCACCCCGCCGGCTAAATTGGCACTGGCACGAGTAAGGAAGGCAGCCAAGAAAATGGAAAAGAGAGTTGGTGCCAGTACACACCTCTGAAAGCATGTGCTACCGCTGGATCCTCCAGACGCTTAGTGTAAAAACCTCTTTTAGAGGCTTGCTGCCTTCGCCGTTTTGGGGCGACAATAAGTCAGAGCTTGGCTTTGACGAGCCGAGGATCAGTGTCTGAGCTACGCATGGCACGGGTGATGAGGACATCTCGGCGATCTCTTTCTCAGATAATGACGTAGTCAATGAGATGCCAGTGTTTGGATGGTGGGTGTTGCCACGAACCCTAGAACTTGTCAGCCTGCCTAAACAAGGTATTGGTAACAGTGAGGTTGTGTGCAGCACATTTGCTGAGGACGAGTAGGCCGTTGGGATTACACTTGCCTAGTCCACTTCTCCCTATGGTTCTCTGCCAAATGTCAGCAACTCTGCCAACTCTAGCAGTGAAGTCACCATGGAGCACAACCTTACTTTCTCTGGTGATAGAGGTTAGCACTCTGACGAGGTCGGCGTAAAAGGCCTCCTTGGTGTCATCCTCTGCATCCAGTGTTGGGGTGTATGCACTGTTCGCCACGAGGGCTAGCCAGCGGCGGCAGCTGAAAGCAAGAGGGAGCAAGCAATGCCTGCACCTCAACACTAACATAATGCTGCCACACTAGACGCATTGCACCACCCTGTGTGTATACACACACACACACACACACACACACACACACATGATGTATTATAGATAGACTTCTTCCTACACCCACCTCTTTAGTGCACTCCCTTCCTACACCCACCTCTTTAGTGCACTCCCTTCCTACACCCACCTCTTTAGTACACTCCCTTCCTACACCCACCTCTTTAGTACACTCCCTTCCTACACCCACCTCTTTAGTACACTCCCTTCCTACACCCACCTCTTTAGTACACTCCCTTCCTACACCCACCTCTTTAGTACACTCCCTTCCTACACCCACCTCTTTAGTACACTCCCTTCCTACACCCACCTCTTTAGTACACTCCCTTCCTACACCCACCTCTTTAGTACACTCCCTTCCTACACCCACCTCTTTAGTACACTCCCTTCCTACACCCACCTCTTTAGTACACTCCCTTCCTACACCCACCTCTTTAGTACACTCCCTTCCTACACCCACCTCTTTAGTACACTCCCTTCCTACACCCACCTCTTTAGTACACTCCCTTCCTACACCCACCTCTTTAGTACACTCCCTTCCTACACCCACCTCTTTAGTACACTCCCTTCCTACACCCACCTCTTTAGTACACTCCCTTCCTACACCCACCTCTTTAGTACACTCCCTTCCTACACCCACCTCTTTAGTACACTCCCTTCCTACACCCACCTCTTTAGTACACTCCCTTACTACACCCACCTCTTAGTACACTCCCTTCTACACCACCTCTTTAGTACACTCCCTTCCACCCACCTTTAGTACACTCCCTCCACACCCACCTCTTTAGTACACTCCCTTCCTACACCCACCTCTTTAGTACACTCCCTTCCTACACCCACCTCTTTAGTACACTCCCTTCCTACACCCACCTCTTTAGTACACTCCCTTCCTACACCCACCTCTTTAGTACACTCCCTTCCTACACCCACCTCTTTAGTACACTCCCTTCCTACACCCACCTCTTTAGTACACTCCCTTCCTACACCCACCTCTTTAGTACACTCCCTTCCTACACCCACCTCTTTAGTACACTCCCTTCCTACACCCACCTCTTTAGTACACTCCCTTCCTTACACCCACCTCTTTAGTACACTCCCTTCCTACACCCACCTTTTTAGTACACTCCCTTCCTACACCCACCTCTTTAGTACACTCCCTTCCTACACCCACCTCTTTAGTACACTCCCTTCCTACACCCACCTCTTTAGTACACTCCCTTCCTACACCCACCTCTTTAGTACACTCCCTTCCTACACCCACCTCTTTAGTACACTCCCTTCCTACACCCACCTCTTTAGTACACTCCCTTCCTACACCCACCTCTTTAGTACACTCCCTTCCTACACCCACCTCTTTAGTACACTCCCTTCCTACACCCACCTCTTTAGTACACTCCCTTCCTACACCCACCTCTTTAGTACACTCCCTTCCTACACCCACCTCTTTAGTACACTCCCTTCCTACACCCACCTCTTTAGTACACTCCCTTCCTACACCCACCTCTTTAGTACACTCCCTTCCTACACCCACCTCTTTAGTACACTCCCTTCCTACACCCACCTCTTTAGTACACTCCCTTCCTACACCCACCTCTTTAGTACACTCCCTTCCTACACCCACCTCTTTAGTACACTCCCTTCCTACACCCACCTCTTTAGTACACTCCCTTCCTACACCCACCTCTTTAGTACACTCCCTTCCTACACCCACCTCTTTAGTACACTCCCTTCCTACACCCACCTCTTTAGTACACTCCCTTCCTACACCCACCTCTTTAGTACACTCCCTTCCTACACCCACCTCTTTAGTACACTCCCTTCCTACACCCACCTCTTTAGTACACTCCCTTCCTACACCCACCTCTTTAGTACACTCCCTTCCTACACCCACCTCTTTAGTACACTCCCTTCCTACACCCACCTCTTTAGTACACTCCCTTCCTACACCCACCTCTTTAGTACACTCCCTTCCTACACCCACCTCTTTAGTACACTCCCTTCCTACACCCACCTCTTTAGTACACTCCCTTCCTACACCCACCTCTTTAGTACACTCCCTTCCTACACCCACCTCTTTAGTACACTCCCTTCCTACACCCACCTCTTTAGTACACTCCCTTCCTACACCCACCTCTTTAGTACACTCCCTTCCTTACACCCACCTCTTTAGTACACTCCCTTCCTACACCCACCTCTTTAGTACACTCCCTTCCTACACCCACCTCTTTAGTACACTCCCTTCCTACACCCACCTCTTTAGTACACTCCCTTCCTACACCCACCTCTTTAGTACACTCCCTTCCTACACCCACCTCTTTAGTACACTCCCTTCCTACACCCACCTCTTTAGTACACTCCCTTCCTACACCCACCTCTTTAGTACACTCCCTTCCTACACCCACCTCTTTAGTACACTCCCTTCCTACACCCACCTCTTTAGTACACTCCCTTCCTACACCCACCTCTCTTGTATACCTGTTACCGCCTCCAACTCCGTGCGATGCAAAAGTAGTAGGTAGTAGGCAGCTACCAAACAGGGAGGTACTACCGCCTGGGAAGATGTTGGAAGCATAATGTGTTGTGTAATGGTAGACCCTGCTGCCATATGGCATCACGAAAATTGTGACCAAGTCCCAGGTTGCTGATCTGACTTTCTGCCCCATTTACACACAATTGCAGGGTCTCAATTGTTTCTCTTACTATTGACAATACAACATTCATATATTGTTTCTCACTTTTGATTTTATTTTGCATTTTTGCATTTCTTTATTATTATTATTATTATTATTATTATTATTATTATTATTATTATTATTACAGTGTATTATTATCATTATCATCATCATCATCATCATTATTATTATTATTATCATTATTATTATTACATTTTCGCCCCCCAGACACAGTGACCTGTGCCTGGGAGGGCTAATCCCCGTAAAAAAAAAAAAAAAAAAAAAAGTAAAAAAAAACATACTCGCGCCAGCCATTTCGATCCTGAGCCCTTTCCATGGTTGTATTTAACTCGTCCTCCGTCTCCCTTCTTATAGTTGGGATCCATGTAAGCCTTGGTCTCCTCTTCTCGTTCCGTCCACTCTCCACTCGACCGCCTCTCTCAATACTCTATCAGGACGCACACACAGAACGTGCCCCAGACACCTCCCTCTATTCTTCATCAGTCATTCATCGATAAAGGGAACATTTGTGACTTCTCTTATCGCCTCGTTTCTAATACGATCACGCCATCTTACGTTCAAGATTCTTCTCAATGCCTTATTCTCGAAAGTTCGGAATCTTCTGGATAAAGTGTCATTATCATACCAAGATTCACTTCCGTATACCAAAACGGGTGACAGTTTGGTATGGACTGGTAGCCAATGTGACCTCCACACTTTGCCCAGTATACCCGTAACTTGATGACTTTTTATTGTGTCCTGAAACTAATCTTCAAGTGATCCATCGTTTTTGATGAATGGCCCCAATAACTCCCTCCCTACACCCACCTCTTAAGTACACTCCCTCCTTACACCCACCGCTTAAGTACACTCCCTCCCTACACCCACCTCTTAAGCACACTCCCTCCTTACACCCACCTCTTAAGTACACTCCCTCCCTACACCCACCTCTTAGGTACATTCCCTCCCTACACCCACCTTGCTAGTACACTCATCTTATCCTTCCTTACACCCACCACCACCCTGAAACACACCACTCCACACCACAGTCACAGTATAAGACAACTCACGCTCCACTACCCTACCTCGTGCGTGAGTCTCCTCCGTGGTCTAGATTCAGAACAGGTTTCCGCGGATCGTAGCAACTGCCGCCTCTTTCTTAACACAATTTCCCCGTCACTGACTTGTCTTTAACGCGCTGCCTGTGGTGTTAATGTGACTTGACGCTTATTGTAATGTACTTTACTTTTACGTACTGTCAACTGCATGTACCTGAGAGTCTAAACTGGATTTAATTTGGGGTTTGTGATGGTTTAGTTCGTGTGTGTGACAGGTTGTTTAATTTTCCGCTGAGTTTAGTCTTTGTTATTCTCACGGCCATCACGGTAAGGAGTCAAGTCACTATACTATCACGTCTTCTGTCACGAGTTCTGTCAAAAATCTGTCAGTCTCTTTCCTTAACAAGAATCTGATATTTGTTGTCTTTGGTTTGTGATGATGATGAATGTAAGTTTTTTATTTTTTTCCTCCAGACACACACAGACACACACACACATCCATATCCTGACTCAGTAATGTTACGGGACTTAGTACAGGTTAGGGCGTATCTTGACCTTCATCAATCAAGGTAGAACGCTTGTGGAGACTGGTGTTGCCCTTGATAGTCCGACAAAAAAAAAAAAAGATGTGGGATTTTACTGAGTGGATGAGTGGCTACAGCGTTCGCTTCCTGGCCTAAGGGTAACTAGGCCGAGTGCTATACCGGCCATCTTGGTTTTGAGTGTACCAAAGGCTTAATAGACAGAATGCTATATTCCAACTGTCCCTAATAAGCCATTTCGACTATACGACCCACTGTCACTAATCGGAATAATTCAAGTTACCCCTTCAATTCATGATTTAACTAATTATAATCAAATTATTTGAAGAGACTAAAGAAATTGATTAATTATGAGCTGCCAGTTGTGCAAAATGAGAAAACTTGAGAGAATGACGGTGCCTAGAGGCCAAAGAGAAAGTTGGGAAAGGTTAAAAAGAGAGTTTTCACATAATTTTACTTACCAGAAGGAACGTCAGACTGCCATGCTTCGAACACACACACACACACACACTTACTGGCACGATCACGAGTTCACTACACACAGTTGGGTAAAAGTAAATTACACTTTTTTCCCTTCACGTGGATATTATCACTGAGAGAAAGTCAGCCAATCTGGGGTGAAAGAACAGCGTAACTAATTTCCAATATCATGAAATTACTGAAAGTTGCATTGTAATGTTTCGCTTAGTGTTGGGTGGTAACTGGTATAGGACAGTAATGCAGTAGAAGGGGCGAGTAATGCAGTAGAAGCGGCGAGTAATGCAGAAGCGGCGAGTAATGCAGTAGAAGCGGCGAGTAATGCAGTAGAAGCGGCGAGTAATGCAGTAGAAGCGGCGAGTAATGCAGTAGAAGCGGCGAGTAATGCAGTAGAAGCGGCGAGTAATGCAGTAGAAGCGGCGAGTAATGCAGTAGAAGGGGCAAGTAATGCAGTAGAAGCGGCGAGTAATGCAGTAGAAGCGGCGAGTAATGCAGAAGCGGCGAGTAATGCAGAAGAAGCGGCGAGTAATGCAGTAGAAGCGGCGAGTAATGCAGTAGAAGCGGCGAGTAATGCAGAAGGGGCGAGTAATGCCGAAGCGGCGAGTAATGCAGAAGCGGCGAGTAATGCAGTAGAAGGGGCGAGTAATGCAGTAGAAGCGGCGAGTAATGCAGAAGAAGCGGCGAGTAATGCAGTAGAAGCGGCGAGTAATGCAGTAGAAGCGGCGAGTAATGCAGAAGGGGCGAGTAATGCCGAAGCGGCGAGTAATGCAGAAGCGGCGAGTAATGCAGTAGAAGGGGCGAGTAATGCAGTAGAAGCGGCGAGTAATGCAGAAGCGGCGAGTAATGCAGTAGAAGCGGCGAGTAATGCAGTAGAAACGGCGAGTAATGCAGAAGCGGCGAGTAATGCAGAAGCGGCGAGTAATGCAGTAGAAGCGGCGAGTAATGCAGTAGAAGCGGCGAGTAATGCAGTAGAAGCGGCGAGTAATGCAGTAGAAGGGACAAGTAATGCAGTAGAAGCGGCGAGTAATGCAGTAGAAGCGGCGAGTAATGCAGAAGGGGCGAGTAATGCCGAAGCGGCGAGTAATGCAGAAGCGGCGAGTAATGCAGTAGAAGCGGCGAGTAATGCAGTAGAAGCGGCGAGTAATGCAGAAGGGGCGAGTAATGCCGAAGCGGCGAGTAATGCAGAAGAAGCGGCGAGTAATGCAGTAGAAGCGGCGAGTAATGCAGTAGAAGCGGCGAGTAATGCAGTAGAAGCGGCAAGTAATGCAGTAGAAGGGGCGAGTAATGCAGTAGAAGGGGCGAGTAATGCAGAAGGGGCGAGTAATGCCGAAGCGGCGAGTAATGCAGAAGCGGCGAGTAATGCAGTAGAAGCGGCGAGTAATGTAGTAGAAGGGGCGAGTAATGCAGTAGAAGCGGCGAGTAATGCAGTAGAAGCGGCGAGTAATGCAGAAGAAGCGGCGAGTAATGCAGTAGAGGCGACGAGTAATGCAGTAGAAGCGGCGAGTAATGCAGAAGAAGCGGCGAGTAATGCAGTAGAAGCGGCGAGTAATGCAGTAGAAGCGGCGAGTAATGCAGAAGGGGCGAGTAATGCAGAAGAAGCAGACAAAAACACAAGAGCATCGAGAAAAAATACCCGGATTTGATTATAAGTACCAATAAAAATCTGGGTATTTTTTCGACGATTTAATTTAATTTTTATTCGTTATTTCCAACATTAGTAAAAGTCATGTTTTTTTTATATATATATCTAACAAACACTTCGGAAAAGTTATCAGACCAGAGATTCTTTAACAATTTCCATCACCGTCTTAGAATTCATAAATTTTGAGTAAGCGCTAAAAATCCTTACGTACTTTAGTTTATACCATATGTGCAGTAGTGTAGTTTGTAATGTTGTAAAAAAATATTAACTTAAGCTTGAAAAGATATAACAAGTTATTAATACTGCATGCTAAACGACCACTAACTAAATCATGTAACGCCAACTGTTTAACCTAACGTTCGTCTCACCAATTGGAACACCAAACACAACTGTAATTTACTAACCGATAAAAAATACAATAAAATAAAAGATAAAAACATTTGTGACTTAAAAAACTGTAACAGCTTAATTTTTTCCTGGCTTAAAATAATTTAGAGAGCTAAAGTTTCCAATTGAATTATATCGATTTTTTTTCCAATTCAAACAATACACTTACATGTTATTCCTCCAGCTTATATTACATTGAAGCTTTCTTCAATTCACACTACAGACTTTGTGTAACTATTCAAATATATATATATATATATATGTATATGTGTATATATATATATATATATATATATATATATATATATATATATGTATGCAAGTAAATCACTGTAGGTGCGCGTGATCTAGATATATGCTGATAACCACAAGGAAAGAAGAAAACACGAAGCTCCCAAGCGCTTTCGTGTAATTCACATCTTCAGGGGTGAGTACACTACTTGTACCCACCCCTGAAGATTTGATTACCGAAGCGCTTGGGAACTTCGTGTTTTTCCTGCTTTCTTGTGGTTATGAGCATATTTATATATCTATTTATATATATATTATATATATATTATATATATATATATATATCTAATATATATATATTAACTTGTATAAAATCACTCGGGAAAGGGAACCAATGGAGCACCTTATCTTTCGTCTTTATAAAGACATCTTCAAGAGGCAACTGAAGAATATCTAATATATATATATATATATTATTATATATATATATTATATATATATATTTATATTATATATAATATATATATATATATATTATAATATAATATATATATATATATATATATATTATATAGATATATATACTAGCATTTTTACCGTTTCCAAACTCATACCATTAACATTTCATTCCACACATAGAAACTAAGCACAAGAAATGATCACCTTTTCCATCTGTTTACAAGATCTCGGTTCATTTCACGGCTGTCACTGTGTGTGTGTGTGTGTGTGTGTGTGTGTTCAACCCAAGGATTTCACTTTCCTTTTTTTTATCCGTGCTGTTTACCATCAGTCCATCTCAGTAACCTTTCTGCATTGGGTTTTCTTTATGTGGTAATCACCTGACACACACACACACACACAATTATCTATCTATATATATATAAGATATATATATATATATATAATTATATTATATATATATATATATTTATATATATATATATATATATAGATTTATATCTATATAGAGATATCTATATTATATATTATAATTTATATATATTTATATATATATTATATATATATATATATATATATATATATATATATATATTTCATGTAGATCCACAATGAAAACGTGGATAAGATAAATCTTGATAAAATCACACTGGAAAAGGGAAACAGCAGACAGACATATACGTCATAATTCATCGGGGAAAGTACCTGTACAACTTTCACCCTCACCAGAGATTTCGTGAATATGTACAAAAACTTATTCGTGAACCAGTGTTATATATTAAACCGGAACACGTAAACATTTTCCTGGTTATTGAAAGAAGGATAATCTCATTCTCCTATATCAATTCTTAAAAGCATGTGTGAATCTATTGATAATATTTGGAGGAGATTCAAATTCTGTTATTGATGATTAATTATATTCTATCTTTTGGTGTTTCATGTGCTAGGGTTATTAAGCACAATTCGTTAAGACTTTAAAAGTGAATGTCAAGTCTCACATAGTGTGGATGCAGAGAGGATACAGTCCACTGAATATTACAAAAGGAACTGAATGACAATGAGAACACAATTCATCATAGTGATGTTAGTCCAAATGTATAATGAATTGGTGAGCTTACTGATATGACATAACTGTATGATAAACACGAACTTAAAAGGTTAACATCACAGACGATTTCCATGACGATGGGGTGTGAGAAGATAATGCGTGTATGTGTCATAACCGATGAAAATTGAAATGATATATCCCTCCCTGTGAAGTTTCAAGACTATCCCTCCAAGCCTTCAAAGAGATACCCCGTTCACAATAAAATTAGACTACAAGCTCAACGGATACAACGATGCACACGATTCCATATCTCGCGGATTCGTTGAGGGACATGATTATAATCTTATAAACGAAAAGACTAATATTCCCCCTCCTTATCTATAAATTAAATAAATAAATAAATTACTAATACTGACAGAACGAAAGTCATCACATGTCTGGCAGCAACCACTCAAGGGATACTGTCTCAAACGTTGTACACAGCTAATACCAAGGTCTTCTACAGACCTTGGACACTCAAGACAATAGGCGTCACGTCCTTTCGTGTATTGGTCTAAACACAAGGTTCCTCACCCAGCCAAGACCTTACGCAAGAATCAGTAGCATAAAAAAACACACACACACACACACCCGAAAAAGAAGATAATATCAAGAGTCAAGGACCACTACTTAATATAACGTTGAAGTCACCTACTGTACACTAGTGTTAAGTAGTTCAGTTCCGCACTCCATCCTCGGTGGCTCGCCTCTTACCTGTAATGATAAAGGAATCAGATTAATATTTCGTCTTTACCTGTTATTCCTGTGTACGGGTTATAATGTGCTTAGCATGGGGGAATACCCAGACATTTTACAGACATGTCTAACCTGTGCCTCAGCGGGATTGATGGAGCAGTCCCCAGAGTTTACATTAAAACAAAGATAATATTTCGTTTGTGTGTTTATTGATATTATCGACAAGGGGCGTGAGTTGTCACTGTGTGCTCGCGTTGGCATGCAAATAGGCCTTTTGTTTCATGTTTGTGGTTACCTATAGGCTAAATAAAGTTCTAAAGTGAAAAATATAACATTATTATTTATTTACCAACGAAGGGATGATGTCATGAAGTGTCAAATTTTCTTGAATAATAAAATACGGTATACAGCTTTTTATATCAGTTAACTCCTGATTGGCGGTATCACCGTTTCCAGAGCACCAATCAGCAAGCCATGACGACCTATTACAAGGAATGAACCGGAAAGAACTCCACCAATCACAGCAAAGATTCCAGATGACTTCAACAGTAATAACAGAGACGTTTACGGCCAGAAACTCCACCACCAATAACAAACAACGTAAATAGAAGTTTCTCAAATTTCAAAACTTAATTGTCTAGTCTAAAAAATAAAAAAAATAACGGAAATATATGGAAGAAAATAGTATATCGAAGAATAAACAATAAAAAAAATCATCTTTTGTCAAACTCACGAACTGTTGGAGACTCTTGCCATTGCAGTACACACCTAAACGTAAAACATCAAGAAAACAATAAACTCCTTAATTATTCTAACAAAATGAAACCAACAAAAACACACTAAAAGCAGAGACATTTTATCATAGGCAGACACGACATGGTTTACTACGAACGTTAAAATAATATAAAAGTCGACAGAGAAATTTCACCAGGAGATGCGACGGTATGTACAAAAGTGCCACGGTGGACTGGCTGAATATATGTGACCGTCTTAATAATCATCTTCACAGTCCGGTTCTTGTAGTTCACAGTCGTTGTAGTTTATGACCCATATGATAACTTTACGTGTGACAGATATTTTGAGTTTCGTGATAGATGATGAGTTACGTGTAGATAATGAGTTACGAGTAGATAATGAGTTACGTGTAGATAATGAGTTACGTGTAGATAATGAGTTACGTGTAGATAATGAGTTAAGTGGAATAATGAAGTTGGTGACAGGTAATGAGTGACAGGCAATGAGTTACGTGAGCAGATTCTACAGTGCAAACGAAGTCATATGAGATACATTATGAGCCATGCAGCATAAAATAAGCCATATACCATAAAATAAGCCATGCAAACGAATACTAACAACAGAGTATGACAACTTAGATACAAGTCAACCACATTATCAGGGTTGAGTAACGGATCATCTGGACACACAAAATACAGCTCATCAACATACCAGAACCCTGATTTAGTCTTAACTCTACAAATACAAACTTTATGAAAATTTAAGTATAAAGTTCTTGTGATATCCTCTTTTTAAGGTAAATATTAGATCGAGAAAGATAATAAATAAATAAAAAAATAAAAAAGATGAGTGACAGAGATAAGGTGAAGTGAGATATATTTTTAAGCAGGGAAAAGTGAGAGTAACTTAACCCCTTGAAGTATATCGTCTTAACCCCTTGAAGTATATCGTCTTAACCCCTTGAAGTATATCGTCTTAACCCCTTGAAGTATATCGTCTTAACCCCTTGATTAGGATGATTCAACTCCTCTAAATTATAATTCCTAAAACATGATGATATAAGCTTTTGAGTACAATGATATATGAACCGCCTGAGTATGATGATTTGACTTTAAGGACGAATCAAGTCATCATATTTTAAGTGGTTAATACAGTTGATACAATTGACTTACAGCTAGTGAGGTTTGCCTACTCAACTATTTTTATTCACATCAAGTTTGTATTACAATAAATATGCGGTGTCCACTTCCTGATTGTTTTGAGTACTAATTAATCCCTTCAGTACAATATCTTCTTATATAATATTTTATTCTAGTTACGGCCAGACGAATTTATTCAGCTGGGGAAGTTCAATCTCGTAGTCAAAGGGTTAAACAAAACATCGCTACTTCTACAAGATAGAGATTCAAACATATACCATAATCCAGCC
>CAUDMG010003338.1:550000-612500 GCA_958450375.1 Homarus gammarus
AGAGACAGGAAAGGAAGGGGAGGCAGGGAGGGAAGGAGAGGGAAGGAGGGAAGTGGAGGTAGGGAGGGAAGGAGAGGCAGGAAGGGATGGGAAGGCAGGGAGGGAGAGGCAGGGAGGGAAGGGAAGGTAGGGAGGGAAAGAGAGGCAGGGCGGGGGGAGAGAGGCAGGGAGGGAAGAAGAGGCAGGGAGGGAAAGAGAGGCAGGGAGGGAAGAAGAGGCAGGGAGGGGAAATGAAAGCAGGGAGGGAAGTGAAGGCAGGGAGGGAAGAAGCGGCAAGGAGGGAAAGAGGCAGGGGGCGGGACGATAAGTTGGCCTGCATCATCTTTAGTTACTATGGTGACAGCACGCGCTCTCTGACCCACTACCAAGATGCTGCTGAACGCTAGCATATTTCTCTATCAATCTCAAGTCTCGAACCCCAAAAGATTCATACACGATATTCCTTCTTATACCTGTTATTTAATCACCTGGAAACTCAGTAAAATGGTAGATAGTTTATTCTGTAAGTGTTGACTGAGGCGGTATGGTCAGTAAGTAGCGTCTGTCAATCTTATCTTGTGGAGGAATTAATCACACAAATGTTTGAGTATTATCACATAAATTATCACATCACTTAATTTTTTTCTTTAATTTTCGTCATTCGTTACGTGATTAATAGCGAAAACAATGCCCTAATAATGCTGAGAAAATTTATTAAGGGACAAAACGGAATGTCAGCTAAACTAGAAAATATATACGACTTATATTATTGTTTTTTTGTTAATTGTACTGAATTACACACCTCCAATAAAACAATCACAACAACCCGGAAATAATAATAAAAAAATGAAAACAGGAACAAGTAAAAATACACAACTCAAACACTCAACTCAAACAATGGACACCAACAATGACGTCAGGTGATGGTAGTACCCGCCAAGAGTCTCACATAAACCTTTTAACAACTACCACTTACCGCTGACCATATACCACGACATACTCTCAACATCACTGACGTAAAGGGCGGGGTGGTGGCGGCTAGGACGTACAAAAGGGCGGGGTGGTGGCGGCTAGGACGTACAAAAGGGCGGGGTGGTGGTGGCTAGGGCGTACAAAAGGGCGGGGTGGTGGAGGCTAGGGCGTACAAAAGGGCGGGGTGGTGGCGGCTAGGACGTACAAAAGGGCGGGGTGGTGGCGGCTAGGGCGTAATAAAAGGGCGGGGTGGTGGCGACTAGGACGTACAAAAGGGCGGGGTGGTGGTGGCTAGGACGTTCAAAAGGGCGGGGTGGTGGCGGCTAGGACGTACAAAAGGGCGGAGTGGAGACGGCTAAGACGTACAAAAGGGCAGGGTGGTGGCGGCTAGGACGTACAAAAGGGCAGAGTGGAGACGGCTAGGATGTGCTGTGATCGATAAGGACATCAGGGTCATAAACACATTGATTGGCAAAATGTTTAACGCTTGTCTGAACTCCTAAGCTCTTTAAACACGTACTCTAAGTTAGACCAATAATAATAATAATAATAATAATAATAATAATAATAATAATAATACCACTACTAATAATAATAATAACAAGGAAAAATGGCTGGTATCAATAAGACCTAACTAACTGCAGTTTATCATTACGTCAATATCTCTCCTATGCAATACTAATCTATCTACCAACAAGCATACAGTCTGTGGGATATAGTTTCTGCTCCTACACACAGCGGAAGTTACAGCATGTCTTTTGTTGTATAAAGGCGGTGAGAGAGACAGAGGGAGGGAAGGGAAGGGAGAAAGCAGATGTTATCTTTTATAATTACAATAACAAAGCAAGTGTACAAACTAGGTCATGGGAAGGTTATCTCAGATGTATATTAAGGTCACAAGATGTTGCTGTATGGATGGATGGATGGTTGGGAGGGAGGGAGGGGGCAGGGAGGGAAGGAGGGGTGCAGGGAGGTCATCTCTCTCACATATGGCAATTTAATGATAGTACTCGTGATCTTCAAGTGAGAGGTAGTGATATATAATGACAACTCTCTCTCAATGTGCTATTGTTGTGTGTATAACTGGTCGGTCTCACGGTTGACTGATGTGTGTTAATACTTCACCAATTTTGAGGAGATAATCAAGCCAAAAATCTAACTTCAAAATAACACCAAATTGGGATCTAAATAACACAAGAGTCCAGTGCCTCAAAACTAGAACAGCCTTCAATTTGGTTATCTCAGTAAGTTTCTCGGCCATATTTTCTAATCAACACTGTACTGTATATCTGTTTAGTATTTCTGTTTACACGTTTTTCATCAGTAATCATTCCCCCCAAAACACTCGTCATTAATTCACATCATACCGGTTATTATTATTTATCATCCTAATCTTTACTAGTTGTTGTTCAGTATAGAAACTAACTTCGTGTTCTTAGCTCAGAGATCTTGGTTGTTCTGGAGTCTAGACACATTATAACAAAGTTCTCTTATGTGAATAACTAAGACTCATGCAATATGCTCTAATATCCTGGTAAATGACTCATAATTCTCCAACAACAACTTGAACACTATAATTCTTCTAGAAACTTGTACGCGCTTATTTATTTATTTTTTTTAAGTTGTGTATTTTGGACACGAAGCCTTAGCGACAAGTGTTTAATGAGCCAACAACCTAAGTCGCGCCAGGCTGGGGAGCAACACACAGTTCAAATAAAGTGAAACTCTTATTATCTCAAGGAGTTTGATGAGGGAAATTTTGTGTCGTCTATATTATAAATCATTGGCGTCTTTACAATATACACTACTGTACCTGTCAACAACAACAGGTTTATTGTATACATTCTTCTTTAACTTGCCTCATAAGATTTGGTATACAACAAGACCATCCTCCTGCAATTTAGAACTACAGTTTTTATTACAAAACTTAAGAGGAAAATTGATTACGCAAATAGTTTTCTAATATTTTAAAGTTCCTTATAAATATTTGGTTTCTAATTCTCCGTTTTCACTTCGTGTTAACAAAACTGATTAAATTAGTCATTTTCTATGAATACATCACGAGTCAGCTCGGACTAAAGTGGGATTCAATGCCTTCAGTCAAATCCACATCAACTTGCAGCAATTTGCACATGTAGAATCTGTTAGTGTTTGTACGGAGGCTGTAAATAGCAGTTGGTGTGAGAGCTTACGAGTGGCACGTATGATGCAACCAAGGTTAACTGACCTTGGTTGCAACTAGTGAGTACACGTGTGGGGATGAAGACAGAATCAAATCAGCAATTAAATATTAACCTTAGCCCCTCGACTTGAACAGAATCCACCCAGATGATATCCTGGCTAAGGGCCTGAGAGGGTCATGGTTTCCTATGCATTGTATAGCAGGTCATGGGGGTGATGCTCTCTATCTCTCCATCTCAGTCTCTCTCTCTCCAGCACCCGTATTATTAAAGCAACGATAAATTTCCGTGTGTGGGGGTCTGTACAAGCTCCCTATAACAGAAGGGTCGTAAATAACGTGTTTCGTGATTTACCGTAATTGAAGGTTATGGGCAAGGTTGGCTGATGGTCCTCACCGAGAAGAATAAACCACACACAATAGGACCTGCGGCGCGAGATGACACACTGTAACACGTAATTGGGAATCTGGACCGTCTGAAAATGACACTATTGTGCGGTTAATAATACTAGATAATTCTGTCATTGTGGCTGAATGTACCTTACGATTAAGGCTGAATTGTGGTTCGTTGACTCGTAAATATTACTCGAACAAAATTCTCGTTCTGGTATATTTTCAGTTACAGTTCACAAAATAATGTATCCAATTTTAGGTTTACACTTCAATACCTCAGGTTCTAAAACATTTAACTTACTAATTACACTAATGAACAACATAACATTAGGAGAGAAACAATCAAGGAATATATACTGTAGATTATATTCCCTGGATACAACTGTGTTTACCTCAAATAATGAAAGGTTCCGGACTGATGGCTTTCCTTATACCGATGACAACACTGAACACTGATGGGTTTGTGGCGTGGTCATTGGTCAACATGATGCAAATAAAAGACACTAGGCATTAACATCAATCATATCAATGTGTGTGTGGAAGAAAATGAATTAAGGGCGAACAATTACATTACTTTTTATTAACCCCTGTCAATATAGCCTCGTTCCGTAAGTCACACTCTAATTCGTCACAAATGAAGACAACAAAAGTTACTTAACACATGTAGCGGCGGACATACTGTTGACCCACAAAAGGATCAACATTAGAAAACATTATCGTTTGTTAAGTGATGATGCAATTACCGAAGTAAGTCTAGAATCCAAAATAGATAGTTAAGATTTTAAATTAGACAAGAATTATAACTCTAGTACGTTAGTTTTTGTTGTTGTTCTTGAAACTAAACAATGTGTAATTGCCTTGGCACTTGAAGAAACTAAAAGGAAAGGCAAGATGATGAAAACGATGAAGGATTTCCTGAGAGAGAGAGAGAGAGAGAGAGAGAGAGAGAGAGAGAGCTGGACATGTGTTGAAATGGGCGCGAAGGTCCGGGTGTAGTGGTGGGATGAATCATTGTTGACAGACTGTACCGTCATTTGTTCAAAAGAAAAAAGTCAATATATAACAAACAGAGAATTATATATACATCCGAATTATTAATTATAGATATATGGCAAATAATCTAACTTAGTAGATATACATGACATATAATCTAACTTAAAATACGAGTTGAAAGATCTTAGTTAAACCATCACTGGTCAATTAAATTATACTGCACACTATCAAATACCGGAAATATTAATTAAGATTATTGTTTAGTTAAAAATAAATGGATTAGTCTGTACACTGAGAATATCCTGGTATAAATGCTTCACAAAGGGATTATAAAAGTTCACCATGTTACTAATTGATCATGGTGTTTGCTGTCGCCGCCCGTTTCGTTACATGTTATCCTAGAGTCTAGACTATCATAAATGCACTGGCCAAAATATTATCCCGACTCAGTTGTCCGTGAATATTGACACCCGAATCAATGCAGTCAGGTTTGGTAGCATAAATATACACTCTATGATGTAACAAGCGAAAAAAGGGGTTTCTTTGCTTGAGACGATCATGGAGATTCCTTGGACGCATAGTACCCATAGCAAATTACATGACGATTGTGAGTCTTGGGACATAATGCGTATCCCAAGACTCACAATGATAATGATGCCATACACATATTAAAAAAACTGAGTTGATGCGCTATTAGTTGTTAGAAGATGCTAAAACATCAAGTGGAATATAGATTTTCTCGCTTGAGGTTGGAATGCGTCCGCGTGTTCTATCTCGTCCAAGAGTCGTAGTTTGTCTGCGCGAACTGCACAGCGTTTCTGCCGACGTCCTAAATGCGTGAATTCGTGGGTAACTCTTATACTTAATTTTAATTATCTTCTAAACTATCCATTATATATTGAAGAGTGTGGTGTGAAAGAGGTAGCGCAGTAAAAACAATATAATATAAACGTTTGGATGGATATAAAAATATGCAAATACCAACTCCAACTGGATAATACTGATGACCTTTTCAAAACTATGATCCTGACCTTTAATCTACTGACCCTGAAAACAATATGAAGTAGGTTTAGAGGACATCATGGTACACAAAAAATATAAATTTAAACTCCTTTTTGTTCTGAAATGTACTGTAGTTAGCCTAGTTACATATAATTATAGTCTAGTTTTATCTTCATCAATTTTAACGTCAGGATATAAAACCTTAAGCGAGTCAATTATACTGTGTACGTTTATCACATCAACAGTTAAAAGAAATCCGATATGCAAATATCTCTTAGCATCGAGCACAGTAGCTGACAAAATGGAACAATACCGTTTTTATAAAGAAGTTTGGATTCAGATAACAAATTGTCGAACGGATGTCTAAAAATAATACGATTAAAAAACAAATTAAGAGAAAATTGAGGTTGGAAAGGTGAAGGACAGAAATGAGGTGTAAAATGTTAGCAGATGCAAGTGATAACAAAGGGGCGAATGAGACGATAAGCCAACCAATTAACTTCAATATAACCCATACAAAACAGAGCAATTAATTTCAAATCAATTTAATAACAATGAAAAATGATTTACTGTTGAAAAAAAAAATATTCTCGAAACGTACACAATAAATTATGGCAAGGAACGATGACCCCAAAACACACATTATTCGTTCTTTCAGTCAAGGAGATAAAGTAGTAGTATATATATGAGGCGTGGCATAAAAGAGAGGGAAATTTCTTAAAACAAAGCCACAACGCTGCCCAGGTATCGACACCACAACACCGGGAAGTCCGCAGGCAACTACATCCTGTCTGGAGCCGACGCTATGGGATGAAATGGAATTCACTGTATATCGTTCAACATTTGTTTTACCCAAAATAAAACTTAATATTATAACTATATGTTACTTGAAATTTGACGTAGTATTGGGGATTTTTTCTTTAGGTGAGTGAGTCAAGTATGTTGATTTGATGTGATTTGTTACGTGGATGGACAGGTGAACGTACGAATCTATAAAGGATACGGAGAAAGAGAGAGATTACCTGTGCCTCACCTCCTGTTGGGACGGACACACTTTCTATTTTACTTTCTCCAGGTGTTTTCTTTCTTTGTTCGTATGGTGTTTTATTTCATTACGCTACTTGCAACAAACTTCAAAGTAGATACTAATGATATATATGTATATTTGAGAATTGTACAGTTATATACATAATATATTGAGGTCTTCAAACATACAATCATAATTACTTAAACATACATACATACATACATACATAGTGTCTTGTATACACTCAGAGACATTGTATGATCCTGGAATAAAACTAAATAAAAGTCGTCAGATTCAACAGTGGATATTAGTTTTCACTTCTATTGTGTCGTATAAAAAGAACCGAATTTCTTTCCCAGTGGCTTTTGTGTGTCGGTGTGTTTGTATGTCGTGTTTCCGCTAAAATTTACATAAACATTACCTGTGTTGGATATCTGGTGAGAACGTCGACATACTTACTACCTGACACTTAAACGACCTAACCTAACCTAACCTGACACTCAAATGACCTGTAGAACCATCGAGTAAACTTATCTTTTAACCTAACCTAACCTAATCTAACCTTACTTAACCTAACCTAACCCAATCTAACCTTACTTAACCTAACCTAACTTAAACCTGATCTAGTCCAACCTAAACCAAACCAAACCAAGCTAAACCAATTCTAACTTGAACCTAGTCTAACAAAAATTAACATAACGCAACGTAACCCATCATAAATTAACTTAACATTATCAAATCTGTCATAAAAGAACTGTAACAAACAAACAAACAAACAAACAAACAAACACAAACGAACAAACAAGCACACAAACAAACAAACAAGCACACAAACAAACAAGCACATAAACAAACACAAACAAAAACACACACAAACAAACAAACAAACAAGCACACAAACAAACAAACAAGCACACAAACAAACAAAAAACAAGCACACAAACAAACAAACAAGCACACAAACAAACAAGCACATAAACAAACAAACACAAACAAAAACACACACAAACAAACACACAAACAAACACACAGGTATATACAGTATATTCAGGTATTCATTCTTCCTTTGTTTCTCGTATCCTTCTGTTCTTATGACTTCCTGTTTACGACGATCCAGGTGAGAGAGAGAGAGAGAGAGAGAGAGAGAGAGAGAGAGAGAGAGAGAGAGAGAGAGAGAGAGAGAGAGAGAGAGAGAGAGAGATTATTTAAGAGCCATTTGTGAAGAAAAAAAATATGTATCAGTTACTAAAGATGCACCACTGCAATTTAATGGAGCGCAGCTCTTCTGATGCTCTAACGCGTCTGTGAACATAGATATCGAGGTCGTGTGTGTGTGTGTGTGTGTGTGTGTGTGTGTGTGTGTGTGTCTGTGTGTGCGTCTGTGTATGTGTGTGTGTGTCTGTGTGTCTGTGTCTGTGTGTGTGTCTGTGTATGTGTTTGTGTGTCTGTGTCTGTGTGTGTGTGTATGTGTGTGTGTGTCTGTGTGTGTGTGTGTGTGTGTGTGTGTGTGTCTGTGTATGTGTGTGTGTGTGTGTGTGTGTGTGTGTGTGTGTGTCTGTGTATGTGTGTATGTGTATGTGTGTCTGTGTCTGTGTGTGTGTGTATGTGTGTGTCTGTGTGTGTGTGTCTGTGTGTAAACCATAATTCACGCGACAGGAAAAGAAACAAAATGGAAAAGTGCTCCTAAAATTTAACCCAACAAAAATATTTCACACAGATAGACAGGTGTAATGTTATATCCTACCGTCAATACTATGGGAGTAGAATAACAAAAAATGCCGTTTAATAATCGCAAAATTATTATTAAAAAAAATGGTCTTGTAGCGTAAAAATGTAATTCGTTAGATATTGTGACATGCTTTTATCACCAGACTACACTGACCAAACTTGACCAACATTAACCTAACTTAACTTGACTAACTTTAACCTAACATAACTTGACCGACTTTAACCTAACCTAACTTGGCTAACTTTAACCTAACATAACTTAACCTTACATATCCTAACCTAACTTCACCAACTTTAACCTAACCTAACTTGACTAACTTTAACCTAACCTAACTTAACCTTACATATCCTAACCTAACTTTACAAACTTTAACCTAACCTAACTTGACTAACTTTAACCTAACCAAACTTAACCTTACATATCCTAACCTAACTTTACAAACTTTAACCTAACCTAACTTAACCTAACCAAACTTTACAAACTTTAACCTAACCTAAACAAACCTGCTCTTGCACTGACAGATTATATTTGGTCAGCTGGTGTTGTCTGTTGTAAGAATCCTGGCTAACCTATTACGTCATTCACTCCCAAGGAATAGTCACACCCTGGGCTGACGTTCGTTCTCTAGAAAGCTAACCGGATTTAAGAGTCATGACATCTCATCGCAGTGCTTGAGGTGACTAAATGATATATATGTACGTGAGGGGAATTAATCTAGAGAGTGAAAGGGATTTTTTTTTTTGACGGACGGGGCCAATGATTTCCAAATTGAACACCGTCGACTTCTCTTGTATTGGTAAGGTTGTCAAAATCCTTCGTCAAGATGTTTTTGGAGCGAGTGAATACTTGAGGTGGTAATCATTCAAGTATACGTTTTATTTCTACAGCACAACAAATAGCTTTTAATAACTAGCTTGTCAATATTGTTGTGTTTATTTATGTGTTTCAACAACTAAGGTCTATTAGCTACGCCTTCAAAGGAGGTCAAGACACAACAATTAAATATTACGGAATATTCTTTTTAAAATGCTAAGTGAGATAAATTAAGATTGATTTATTACAATTTTCATCAATGTCTATGATTACTTTTTACTGATTTTCTGTTACCTGTTGATTAAGAAACCTATCCCTGAACTTTAAGAACATCGAGAACAAGAACAAACCAAAATAAAAAAAAAAGTTATTAGATACGAATTGAACAAAATAAAAATATATTGTGGTTATATTTATTGTCCAGTGAGTGGCGTTTGATGTTGTTTACGAGAGAGTCGAGAGTAAACCGTATACCTGTGAGGAGTGAAAGGTGTGGGAGACAGGGGGAAGAAGATTGTGCAAGAAGAGCTTTGGTGTTAATAACAGATAAGCAATATAGAAGAATGACTAGTGGCTTTAAATTATGTATAAAAATGATGTTATCTGATTACTTTAAGACGAGCTGGAATCATCGACCATTTTTAAGACAAATTCAATGAGAGAAAGTGAGTTGGTGGCTTCCAAAAATTTCTAAACAAACCTCAAGGAACTGAACACATTAGGCTAATCACAGCGAAGGAAGGAATAACATATTACCAAATAGAAAAATCTTATAAATATTAAATGGGGGTTAAAGAAAGGATAAATATTAACTATGTATTGAATAAACTAATATGATTTGTTCGGTGTTTAAGCTCAGAGAAAACTTACTCGTATACACATTACATATCTTATTGTCTATGATCAAGAAATATTAATACACAATAAAATAGCAAAATACACACATCTTGTATTCTTAAATTGTCAAAATAATAAATAATAATATAAACATGACTTTCAGCATAGCCCATCAAGTTATAAACACCAGCTGGGATTTTTGCTTCACCGGACTAACAACACACATTGCACGAGGCTACAGTAGAAGAATATACACTTAAGTCTACTCCTGCTGCCTTCAATTATATATACTGTACAAACAATTTCCCTAACTCGTGGCTAATATCTTTCATCTACCTCGTATAGTTTTCTCATCTTCAGAATAAAGTTGAAATTACGATAAACGAACAACGAACGGCTCCAGTAAACACAGTCAGTCACCACAGCCACCACGATATACATTCTCCATGACCGTCACGTTTTGTCGAGTTCGCCTTTCCCTCGTCGACCAGAACAAGAATTCCCCAACTCCCCCATGCACCTCCTTTCCCTCCCTCCCTCCGTTCCTCCTACACCTACCTTCACCGCCCTCGTCTTCTCACAAAAGTTTTCCTTCTCTCATAATCCTCCTCCTCTTCTCTGCCTTTCACCCGTTTAGTTGATGCTTCTTGCTCTACTGTGTTTGTTTATCTACAGCAAAACGGAATAAATTATTTGGGTTGTTTAATCGATTTGAAAACAGAAAATGGGATCCCCAGGAGATTTTTTTTGGAGCATCATATGACGATTAGGGATTCATGGTTATTTCACCTGAAGATTAAACACCCTAACACTAACCTAACCTAACGTTGATCTAACCAAACCTAACCTACCCCCCCACCCTCAGGTAGCACAAGCATGGTTAATCTTAAGTTAATAAGAAATAAACTGGTGGTGTACAGTATAATCTTCAGGTGGTGGTCCGATTTGGTACAGGAGAATATAATTATCATACAAGACACGATGAGAGGCACAACATGCAATCTCTGGTCAGCTGTCTCACACACACACACACACACACACACACACACACCTTAGTCCTCTTTGCCCCTTTCTAAATCCCCATTGAACTTTGCTGAGTCCTTATTGCCCTTGTTTAGTCGTCCTGCTCCGAACAAGTCCTTTCTGCCCTTTCGAAGTCCTCCTTACCCCTAATAGGTTCACACTGCCCCTAATAAGCCCTCACTGCCCTTAATTAGCCCCCATTGCCCTTAACAATCCCCCATTGTTTCCTCTAACCATAATTTCGGCTCCCTCTCAGGTCAAGTTAGGTTAGGTTAAGTCAAGTCAGGTTAGGTTAGATAGATCAAGTTAGGTTAGATTAGTTCAGGTCAAGTTAGGTTAGGTTAGGTCAACCTGGCTAAACATAACCTTACCTAACATAACCTTACCTAACATAACCTTACCTAACAGAACCTTAGCTAAGCCTTACCTTAGATCATAGTAGCCAAATCTAATTGTTACACGTAATGTATCGTTATTAATATCTAAATCAAACCTGGCTTTAAGAAGTTACAGCCACCATCCATAATTTGATAGAGTTTACACCTGTGTAATCCTATTCAATCCTTAATTAAAAGATAAACGGGGATTAATATTGACTGATTTGCCTTTGAAATTTACCTGAAAAATCCCAATGAATAAAATCAGGTAAGAGAATGACTTTCACCTGAAGGAGTTCTAAAGGTGGAAGTATTTTGCTCACTTGGGATTTTTAAATGTTTTTACCTTGCTAGAGACTGACTGGACTGACTGATTGATTGACTGACTGGTACTTGTTCACCTAACTGGATGACCCTGTCAATTGAATATCTTAACTGTATATCAACCCCCTCCCCATTTTTTCTTCAATACTCATTACCTATAACATCAATCACCTAAGACCTTACTCGACTACTCTAAAACACAAAGGGTAGGTCTCACAGGGCTGTATGCAGTGAGGGTACAGTATACGGTAAGCTGTGTATTAATTAGATACACAAGCAAACACTGTGGCCTTTACTTCCCTCAAATGTAATGACAGATACACACTCAAAGTTTGGTGAAATAGTGCTATACCTTGGGTGCGAACCAGTGACCCTTAGGACGGGAAGTGAGTGCTGTATCCACTCGGCCACGGCACCCAACGTATAGACTCCTCGAATTACCTGGAGATTAAGCACTCTAAAGCTAAGCTAACCTAACCTAACCTAAACTCCCCAAATAGAGTTAGGTTGGTTATCATTTTAAAGTGAAATATGCTAGGTGGGGGGGGGGGGGTGAGGAGAATCTTCAGGTGATAATATTAGCGTTTAGTAATTGGTGATTTACAGTAGTTAAGATGTCAGCCTGTGATAAAAGGTTATTTTTCCCAGGACAAACAGTAAACGGAAAAAAATATAATGTTTGAAGCAAGGAAATAATGTGATTACTTCTTTTTTAGTTTTATTCCAAGTGTAATGTACTTCATAATTCTGTGTGGTAACATCTCGACCACTTTGGCAACTTCCGTTTGAGACTGCAATCACTATCTCTCTCTATCTCTCTCGGCAACATTCTCTTTTTCTCTCTCTTGTCTTTGCAACATCTTCTCCCAATCTCTGTCTCTGTCTACAATATTTTTCTCTCCCTCTCCATCATTCTGTCTTTTTGTCTCTCCCTGCAACATTCCTCTCTCCCTCTCTCTCTCTCTCTGTGTCTTTCTACAATATTCTCTCTCTCTCTCTCTCTCTCTCTCTCTCCAATATCTCCTTTCTCTTCAGCATGTTTTCTTTACATTCTCAAGTCGAAAAACAAACGAGGCAAACATGTGGTCAGACAAACAAAGACTGACAGGCAAACTGATATCAACACAGATGTAAGATCACCTAAAGATTAGACACCCCAGCTTATATCACCTGAAGATTAGACACCCCAGCTTATATCACCTAAAGATTAAACACCCCAGCTTATATCACCTGAAGATTACACACCCCAGCTTATATCACCTGAAGATTACACACCCCAGCTTATATCACTTGAAGATTACACACCCCAGCTTATATCACCTGAAGATTACACACCCCAGCTTATATCACCTAAAGATTAGACACCCCAGCTTATATCACCTGAAGCTTATTTCACGTGAAGATTAACCCCCTAAGCCTAACCTAACCCAACCCTTTAAATCTCAGCACACAGTCAGGGAAGTCAATTCACATCCACTATAAGACAACCTGGAGACAGCAACAATAGCTTAGACCTCGGGGTTAAAAGTCAAGTCATTATCTAGGTAAACTACTTCCCATTTTAGGCGTCTTCACCTCGATCACAGAGGAACCCCTGTCACCTAGGTCACGCAGAGATGGTTAAGAGGTGACGAAATGACAGACAGACAGACAGACAGATAATTATACAGACAGATGGGCGAAGGGAAAGGTGGTGTGTGTGTGTGTGTGTGTTTCCGTAGGTGTTAGTATGTACCCCTTATACTGTATGTATGTATGTATGTATGTATGCTATAACGCAAGACTTACCCTTCACCTGGCAATTACAGTTCTTACCTGTGGCCAAGACGTACAATTAACCTCTTTTTACACCTGACGTAACAAGAGACATAAGAATAGTCTCCATTATATCCAAAATTTGGGTCAGAAAGAGAGAGAGAGAGAGAGAGAGAGAGAGAGAGAGAGAGAGAGAGAGAGAGAGAGAGAGAAAATAGAATAGAATATACAGAAAGACAGAGAAAAAACGAAAGAAATAACATTAATTAATCAGAAACACCAACAAGACTTCAATCACAATGTAATTTAAGACTTCAATCACAACGTAATTTCATAATAAAGGTCAATCAGCCACCACAACATACCCCTCTCTTCCTCGCTGTCAAATCCCATCACGAGTTTCACCTCATTAAGCTCTATTACAGTAGCTGGGTAATGTGTGTTCCGGGAGAAGAAATATACCAGGAAGCTGATGAAAATTTTCTTCATTTGAGAACCTGTTGAAGCTTTTTCTCTTTAAGCTTTGGGGGTTATGTGGTGATTAGGTAGCTTACCCATCTCTACCACAGCTTATTTCAACGCTATCTGGTATGGGTTAGGTTAGGTTATATCAGTTAGGTTATGTTAAGTAGGTTAGGTTAACTTACATTATCTGCGTTAGGTTAAGGAACATTGTTAGGTTAGGTTAGGTTAGGTTACTCTGCTGTACAATGAGGGTGAAATAAGCTAAGGTGTCTACTCTTCAGGTGAACCATTTTTTAATAATATTCTAATACACACAACAAGACAGGTGGAGAAAAAACAAAAAAATCTAACCTATTCAAATGTATTAACACATGTATTAAGTAATTATTTTGTCAAAGAAAACTGAACTTGATCTATTATCAATTTTTCTTATCAATGGGTAACTTGAGGATTTTTATTTTGTTGCATTAATAAAAGTTTTCAATTAGAATCAAGTTAGGCGTTTAAACTCCATTAAAGATGTCATAAGTATTCCAAGCCTATTAAAATCTACTGCTGTAATGTTTTATATAATGGTAGAGGTTGCGTTCGCTGTGTGTGTGTGTGTGTGTGTGTGTGATGAGTCTGTGTGTGTGTATGTCGTAATGCGTGTGTGTGCGCTCGTGTGTATATGTAGCGTGACAAGAAGGAAGTGTTTTAAAAATGGACTGATGTTACACAGTTGTTGAACTCTGAAGCCGAGTCCATAATAGTATATAAGCTCGTACAGCATTATCATTATTCTTCACAGGTCGAGTGTTCAGATTTTACGAGAAAAAACCCCAGTCGAGTTGTATTAAATAACTCTTCCTCATATCATGGAGTAACATTATCATTTTACGTTGATTTCATTACATACTTTGATAAATTTATGGAAGGTAATAATACTTCCACTGACTATTTTACCACAAATTGTTGATGGATCTGGAAAGTTTATGGAATTAAATATTTTTTTTTTTAAGTTAGATATTTTTGAAAAGCTTCGTGAGAAAATACATATTAGTTTAGTATTATGAAAATAATATAAAATATCTGTTGTAAGTGAACGTAACAATGTCATTGGTACACGTAGTAGTTAAGAGTGTGTATCTGTCAGCACTTAATGGTTATTGAATGGCCTCACCTAAAGATGAGAAACTAAATTATTTCACCTGATGTTAAACACCCCAACGCTGACTGGGGTGGGGAGGGGAGGGGAGGGGAGGGTTAGATTAAATTAGGCATCTCATTCCGACGGGCAAATCTTCACGTATTTTTTTATTTATGAAGAAAGTATCACGGAAGTAGTATAGAAGAGGAGGGGAAGGAGGAGGAAGAAGAGGGGGAGGAAGAAGAGGAGGTGGAGGTGGAGGAAGAAGAGGAGGAGGAGGAGGAGGGTGAAGAGCGAGGGGGAAAGCGACCATTAAACAAAAACTGACTCTTCAAGTTTCATCTCCGAGCAACACACACACACACACACACACACACACACACACCACCACCATCACTAATTGAGTCACAAACAACACTACGACAAAGTGAACCATTAGTTCGAGCTTGTTGTACGGTTCACTCTTATAACCGACAGGACTTACACCGACAGGACTTACACCGCCGGGAACGAGTTATATATAGAGGTTAATGATTGTGTATATTTACGATTAACTCCTTTGGATAAATTGCTCATTATAATCTTTTTAATATTTATCTCATTATGAGTAAATTAGGATCTATAGACACTGAGGCGAGAGTCTTCTTAATACACATTATATATAAATTTATATTAGTGTGAAAATTTGGCCCAATAATCGTATATAAATTAAGAAAGATGATTTTTATAATAATTTACTTGCTATTCTTGCGATTAGAAATGTCAACAGCATATTCTAGCATCATAATTTGCTTCGCTCTGGATATTTAGAAATTGTATATTGTCAGACACAACTCTGGCGCGGTGAGAGCTTAATAACCCAAGTAGTTAATGTTCTTCCAGCAATAACACACATAAAGGTTCTTAACGACCCTGGCAGTTGAAGCACCACCTTACCAGAACAAGACACGTACAATACAGTTACTTCAAAAAACATTATCTGTACTTGGGGTGATCGATGAATGTCACAATTTCCTGTTGTCTCTGTAGGGTTGTCAAAATCCTTCGTCCGTTGTGTTATATTTTGTGTAGATAATTTTTTTGAGTAACTGTTACAGGTTACAGGTTGTCAAAATCAAGATCTATTGATTTTTTTCTAACGGACCTGATAGAAGAAATAACAAAAAAAAAAATAAAAATAAGAGTTGAGTTGGTAAGTCAAGACAGGTTCTGATTTGTACAAGAGTCGGATTACCTAAAGATTAGCCTCACCTCCCAGCTTACTTCACCTGATAATTAAAACAAACTACCTCACTGGCGGGGAGGTTAAGTTAGCATTAGGATAGGTTAAGGGGGAGATTAGGTTAGAACATGTTAGGTTGTTAAGTTAGGGTCAGGTTAGGTTAGGTCAGGTTAGGTGATAAATGTTTACATACCCACAACAACGTTTCTTCAATTCAGCTGAAAATCTAATCACATAATGTATAAGAGCCCAAAACTTACTTATAAAAAGTCAACAAAAGTCCATTCCTCTCTGTTGGATACTTTTTATGTAGTCCACTTAACATACTTAACCCAGGAGGAAGCACGGACGGACGGAGGGACGGACGGAAGGTGGATACGGTCGTACGTCGTGATGGGCATAATTATTTATTTTTTGGAGGTTATCTTCTGGTGATACGCTGTGTGTGTGTGTGTGTGTGTGTGTGTTGTTTTGAGTTCTGAGTAGTGTTATGAGCAGTGAGAGTCAAATTATGAGATACATTATTATCAGTGTCATAATAATTCGTGTTATGAGTCATAATGAACCATACTCTGAACAATACAATGACTCTTGCTATGAGTATTGATATGAACCGCTTTATGAGTTATGAACCGCTCTATGTTATGAGCAGTGCTTCGGATAGTGTTGGAGTAAGGTGGAGGCTAAGCTGTGCCACACTGGAGTAAGGTGGAGGCTAGGCTGTGCCACACTGGAGTAAGGTGGAGGCTAGGCTGTGCCACACTGGAGTAAGGTGGAGACTAGGCTGTGCCACACTGGAGTAAGTGGAGGCTAGGCTGTGTCACACTGGAGTAAGGTGGAGGCTAGGCTGTGCCACACTGGAGTAAGGTGGAGGCTAGGCTGTGCCACACTGGAGTAAGGTGGAGGCTAGGCTGTGCCACACTGGAGTAAGGTGGAGGCTAGGCTGTGCCACACTGGAGTAAGGTGGAGGCTAGGCTGTGCCACACTGGAGTAAGTGGAGGCTAGGCTGTGCCACACTGGAGTAAGGTGGAGGCTAGGCTGTGCCACACTGGAGTAAGGTGGAGGCTAGGCTGTGCCACACTGGAGTAAGGTGGAGGCTAGGCTGTGCCACACTGGAGTAAGGTGGAGGCTAGGCTGTGCCACACTGGAGTAAGGTGGAGGCTAGGCTGTGTCACACTGGAGTAAGGTGGAGGCTAGGCTGTGCCACACTGGAGTAAGGTGGAGGCTAGGCTGTGCCACACTGGAGTAAGGTGGAGGCTAGGCTGTGCCACACTGGAGTAAGGTGGAGGCTAGGCTGTGCCACACTGGAGTAAGGTGGAGGCTAGGCTGTGCCACACTGGAGTAAGTGGAGGCTAGGCTGTGCCACACTGGAGTAAGGTGGAGGCTAGGCTGTGCCACACTGGAGTAAGGTGGAGGCTAGGCTGTGCCACACTGGAGTAAGTGGAGGCTAGGCTGTGCCACACTGGAGTAAGGTGGAGGCTAGGCTGTGCCACACTGGAGTAAGGTGGAGGCTAGGCTGTGCCACACTGGAGTAAGTGGAGGCTAGGCTGTGCCACACTGGAGTAAGGTGGAGGCTAGGCTGTGCCACACTGGAGTAAGGTGGAGGCTAGGCTGTGCCACACTGGAGTAAGTGGAGGCTAGGCTGTGCCACACTGGAGTAAGGTGGAGGCTAGGCTGTGCCACACTGGAGTAAGGTGGAGGCTAGGCTGTGCCACACTGGAGTAAGGTGGAGGCTAGGCTGTGCCACACTGGAGTAAGGTGGAGGCTAGGCTGTGCCACACTGGAGTAAGGTGGAGGCTAGGCTGTGCCACACTGGAGTAAGGTGGAGGCTAGGCTGTGCCACACTGGAGTAAGGTGGAGGCTAGGCTGTGCCACACTGGAGTAAGGTGGAGGCTAGGCTGTGTCACACTGGAGTAAGGTGGAGGCTAGGGTGTGCCACACTGGAGTAAGGTGGAGGCTAGGCTGTGCCACACTGTCCCGTCCACACACACACACACAGCCAACTCGGTCAAACGCGCGGGAATCAACATGCCAACAAAGCATTTACCGGGTAAGAGAAATAATACCTCTTCTCAACTTCCTCCCTCAGGCAGTTGAGTGGCGGCGTTACCGTTTTTAACAACCGCTGCGACTAACGTTCATTATTTACTTTCATACACGACAGAGAGAGAGAGAGAGAGAGAGAGAGAGTACAGTATGCAATATTCATCACTACAATTTTTTTTTTTTAGGTTTTAGTAATTGTTGTATGTATGAAAAATAACCGTGTGTTTTTACAACCTTATCTATACAACATTGTCCTTAGTTATTGAAGAACATGAATACATAACACGGAAATAAAATTAATATCCTCTTAATTTGTAATAAATTTTGTCTAGTGTTTAAAGTGACTAAGATCGTTGACACACAAACATACCAGTCTCTTTGCCCCGTCATTAAACACCGTGATTTCAAAATGACTGAAATATTGAAATAATGGTTAAATACTAAAATTATCAAGGAATAGAATGAAATAGAAGAGAATAATAATAACATACACATAAGTGGGTAATGGTCAGAGGGTTTGGTGCCAGGAAGAGCGAACGTCAGAGAGAGTGTGAGCGAAAAAGCGAAGAATTTAGAACACAACGGATGTGGGTTAGCGGTTAACTTTCATAGTGGCGACGCGTGGTGGGGGGTGGTGGTGGAGTTTGAACCACCACCACCACCCACCACCATCACTACCACCACCACTACCACCATCACTACCACCACCACCACCCCTACCCCCACCACCACCATCACCACCACCACCCCCACCACCACCACCACCACCACTACCACCCACCACCACCACCACCCCACCACCACCACCCCCACCACCACTACCACCACCACCACCACCACCACTACCACCACCACTCCCACCACCACCTCCACCACGACCACTACCACCACCACCCCCACCACCACTACCACCACCACCACCACTACCACCACCACCCCACCACCACCCCACCACCACCACCATCACATATCTGCCACTTCCTCTCTCCCATCCCTTCCCTACCCACCCACTAGCCACTACCACACCCCCGCCACACCCTCACCTCCTACTACCACAAGCACCAACCTAACACTATACCTACCACCACCATCCACCACCTCTCCCCCCACCACCACTACCACCACCACTACCACCACTACTACTACTACCACCATTAAACCATTGTTACCACCGAATAACACCCACTTTCACACCACTACCACAATTACCACAACCTCTACCACTACCTAGTAACCTCTTAAACTACTACCACCTACCACTATTCCTAGCTACCACCACCTACTAACCCCTCACATCACCACAATCTCTTACTAATCAACCCAAACCTTTTCACCCAGACGAGTGTACAGGAGGTGAGAGTGAGTGAGTGAGTGAGTGATTGAGTGAGTGAGTGATTGAGTGAGTGAGTGAGTGATTGAGTGAGTGAGTGATTGAGTGAGTGAGTGATTGAGTGAGTGAGTGAGTGAGTGAAAGATAAGTATACAGTACATACAGGAAGTGATTGTATGAGTAAGTATGAGAGCACAGATGAGTGAATGAGTGAGTGAAGAGTGAACGAGACAGCTTCTCAACTGTAAACTCTTAAAAGATATATATGTATTTATTTTTTACATTCTTCAGAACGTCTTCAAGAATATTTTAAGAACAGATTTCACATTCTTTAGAAAATAAAAATATCTTTGGTATTTGTTAACGACTTGTAATAAAATAACACAAACCTACAACAAATACCTAATTTAACCTAACCTAGACTAAGCTAACCTAACCTAGATTAAGCTAACCTAACCTAACCAAATCTGATTATACTGTATATAAAAGATTAGCGAATCGTTCAATCTCTCAGGGGGGTAAAGTTAGGCTAGGCTAGGCTAGGTTAAGTTAGGTTAGGTTAGGTTAGGTTAAGTTAGGTTAGGTTAGGTTATGCTATGTTAAGTTAGGTTAGGTTAGGTTAGGTTAGGTTAAGTTAGGTTAGGTTATGATATGTTAAGTTAGGTTAGGTTAGGTTATGCTATGTTAAGTTAGGTTAGGTTAGGTTATGCTATGTTAAGTTAGGTTAGGTTATGCTATGTTAGGTTAGGTTATGCTATGTTAAGTTAGGTTATGCTATGTTAAGTTAGGCTAGGTTATGCTATGTTAAGTTAGGTTGTGCTATGTTAAGTTAGGTTAGGTCGTGCTATGTTAAGTTAGGTTATGCTATGTTAAGTTAGGTTATGCTATGTTAAGTTAGGTTAGGTCATGCTATGTTAAGTTAGGTTAGGTTATGCTATGTTAAGTTAGGTTAGGTTATGCTATGTTAAGTTAGGTTAGGTTATGCTAAGCTAGGTTATGTTATGCTATGTTAAGTTAGGTTAGGTTATGCTATGTTAAGTTAGGCTAGGTTAGGTTATGTTGTTTTAGGCTAGGTTATGCTATGTTAAGTTAGGTTAGGTTATGCTATGTTAAGTTAGGTTAGGTTATGCTATGTTAAGTTAGGTTAGGTTATGCTATGTTAAGTTAGGTTAGTTTATGCTATGTTAAGTTAGGTTAGGTTATGCTAAGCTAGGTTTGATTAGGTTAGGTTATGCTATGTTAAGTTAGGTTAGTTTATGCTATGTTAAGTTAGGTTAGGTTATGCTATGTTAAGTTAGGTTAGGTTATGCGTTACAGTAGTTAATCTTAAGGTGAAATAATTTGGCGGCTAACTTTTAAGATGATTCAATTTATCCTATTAAACGAAATAATCACAGAATTAATAAACAAAATTAATACAAACAAAATGATTATAACAAACTAACTTATATTGTCACGTTACTAAACATTCCAAGTTGACAGTGTTACCAGCTCACGTTACTAAACATTCCAAGTTGACAGTGTTACCACCTCACTTTACTAAACATTCCAAGTTGACAGTGTTACCACCTCACTTTACTAAACATTCCAAGTTGACAGTGTTACCACCTCACGTTACTAAACATTCCAAGTTGACAGTGTTACCACCTCACGTTACTAAACATTCCAAGTTGACAGTGTTACCACCTCACGTTACTAAACATTCCAAGTTGACAGTGTTACCACCTCACTTTACTAAACATTCCAAGTTGACAGTGTTACCACCTCACTTTACTAAACATTCCAAGTTGACAGTGTTACCACCTCACTTTACTAAACATTCCAAGTTGACAGTGTTACCACCTCACGTTACTTTACATTGTAGACCTACATGACACTTTGTTTACATGACATGACACCAGCATGACACGGGAACAGTTCACCCCAGCATGACACGGGAACAGTTCACCCCAGCATGACACGGGAACAGTTCACCCCAGCATGACACGGGAACAGTTCACCCCAGCATGACACGGGAACAGTTCACCCCAGCATGACACGGGAACAGTTCACCCCAGCATGACACGGGAACAGTTCACCCCAGCATGACACGGGAACAGTTCACCCAGCATGACACGGGAACAGTTCACCCCAGCATGACACGGGAACAGTTCACCCCAGCATGACACGGGAACAGTTCACCCCAGCATGACACGGGAACAGTTCACCCCAGCATGACACGGGAACAGTTCACCCCAGCATGACACGGGAACAGTTCACCCCAGCATGACACGGGAACAGTTCACCCCAGCATGACACGGGAACAGTTCACCCCAGCATGACACGGGAACAGTTCACCCCAGCATGACACGGGAACAGTTCACCCCTCACGAGTTTTCTTATCAAACCGAACAGAGAGAGAGAGAGAGAGAGAGAGAGAGAGAGAGAGAGAGATATTACCAAGCTTACCTACAGTTCACAGCCTTTCCTTATCACCCATATAATGTATACAACAGGTGGGGGAGGAGGTGAGTGAGACACGGGGGGGGGGGGGTGAGACACAGGGGGGGGGGTGAGACACAGGGGGGGGGATGGAGGGGGTGAGATACACGGGGAGAAGGGAGGGGTAGAGTTAAGACAAGGATTACCTCAGCATCACTATACTCCCTGAGGTAAATGGCTCTTTCTCCGGCCGTACACTAATTACTTCCTCGAGTTTAATTGGGCATCAAAATTAGCAAACAAGCGAGGTAAATACCATGACCTGCCGCCCTGTGACCCCTGCTTGACCTGACATGTTGAAAGGAATAATTACCTCTGCTCTAATTATCTTTCATAGGCCTGTAATCATTATAGGGGTATAATTACTGAGACTAATACAGCTTAATGAGCAGTGTTTATTATGCACTTCATCAAGGGGGATACAATTTGGCCGGGCTAATACTTCTTGCGTGTAATTTTATGTCTGTGTTTCATTATAAATGTATAATTTGGGGGATGTTATTCTTCTCTACCATGAAATATTCCCGTGTAATGTCTAAAGTAAAAAAAATAATTTTATTCTTACTACAAATTCAGGTACGACATCGCCTGTGTACAACAATTTCTGTCTTTCCAAGCACGAGATCTACTTCGGTCACAACACGCCTACGCAGTGAGGTGAAGCGTACGATAATATAGAAAACTGTTGGTGAGGGAAGCGTAAATATCACATGTTATAAATATTCAGGAGAAATGATTGAGGTGCCGTCAACAACACTTATTATGGGTTCTATGATGCAGATAAGAATAAATAAATAGTTAAAGATTAAATTAGGTCGATCATGTTAGTTTTAATTGGATTTAGCCTTGTTGGTTCGTCTCTGGTATCTAGCTTAAGCAAAACAAAGCTAAAACACACCGCCCTCACACCGTTAACAATATATATACAAAAGCTAAAATACAAGTGGAGGAAAAATAGCCAAAACACTCCGGCATGATGTAATTTTACGTTTTTTTACTGGACGTGAGAGTACGATCAGCTATTGCACTGAAACACATATTTCTTCTTTACTACATATATAAAGATCAATGCAATACAGTCACTCAAAAAACTATCCACACAAAACTACGTCGAAAAAATATGACACAACACTTGAAGAATTTTGACAACCCTACTGAGACAACAGGAGTCACAGTGATCAATCTGAAATTCATCGATCACCCCAGGTACAGATAGTTTTTTTGGGGGACTGACTACATACTTTAGAGTGAAGAAACATCGACACAAACACTCCTGAAAGTACGATCGTCTCCTTGTCATCATGAACCGTAACTCCCGTACATAACACGAGGATAGACTCCGTTACAGTGAGGGCAAAAATAGTACAGTGGTGACAAAGCGTAACGTGGATTTAATGGTGCGTTATGGTGTGGGTAGTGGTGGTGGTGATGAATGTGGGTGGTGGTGGTGGTGGGTGTTGGTAGTTGTGGTTGATTGTGGTGGTTGTGGGTAGTAGTGGTAATATTGATAATGGTGGAAGAGGTGGTATAGTGGTGGAAGAGATGGTGTAATGGTGGAAGAGATGGTGTAGTGGTGGAAGAGGTGGTATAGTGGTGGAAGGGGTGGTATAGTGGTGGAAGAGGTGGTATAGTGGTGGAAGAGGTGGTATAGTGGTGGAAGAGGTGGTATAGTAGTGGAAGAGGTGGTATAGTGGTGGAAGGGGTGGTATAGTGGTGGAAGGGGTGGTATAGTGGTGGAAGAGGTGGCATAGTGGTGGAAGAGGTGGTATAGTGGTGGTATAGTGGTGGAAGAGGTGGTATAGTGGTGGAAGAGGTGGTATAGTGGTGGAAGAGGTGGTATAGTGGTGGAAGAGGTGGTGTAGTGGTGGAAGGGGTGGTATAGTGGTGGAAGGGGTGGTATTGTGGTGGAAGAGGTGGTATAGTGGTGGAAGAGGTGGTATAGTGGTGGAAGAGGTGATATAGTGGTGGAAGAGATGGTATTGTGGTGGAAGAGGTGGTATTGTGGTGGAAGAGGTGGTATAGTGGTGGAAGAGGTGGTATAGTGGTGGAAGAGGTGGTATAGTGGTGGAAGAGGTGGTATAGTGGTGGAAGAGGTGGTATAGTGGTGGAAGAGATGGTATAGTGGTGGAAGAGGTGGTATAGTGGTGGAAGAGGTGGTATAGTGGTGGAAGAGGTGATATAGTGGTGGAAGAGATGGTATAGTGGTGGAAGAGGTGGTATTGTGGTGGAAGAGGTGGTATAGTGGTGGAAGAGGTGGTATAGTGGTGGAAGAGGTGGTATAGTGGTGGTAATGTTGACAGTTGTGGAAAGAGTTGGTGGTGATAATGTTAAGAGTAACAGACAGCAGGGAACTTTCATTACAAAAACAATAAAAATGTAAAAACCAACGAGAACTTCAAAAACAATACTTAGCCATTTTGTTACTGAAAAAAAAATCGTACACAATAAAATAACTGGGGTAAGGATGAGTTTTAAACTGT
This sequence comes from Homarus gammarus, assembly GCA_958450375.1. Taxonomy (NCBI): domain Eukaryota; kingdom Metazoa; phylum Arthropoda; class Malacostraca; order Decapoda; family Nephropidae; genus Homarus; species Homarus gammarus. Next base: position 574,557 of record CAUDMG010003338.1, read on the forward strand.
GACAATTTACTCCAAGTTTCAATGGAGCCAAGTGCCACAGCTGAAGGCAGATGGTATATTTGACTTCAATAGACAACCGGAACATGAAAGCTCTAAGCGTTGTGTTGAATTTATGTACAGACAGACAGACAGACAGACAGACATACACGTGAATATGTATAATTTAAAACATATGGCGAGTGACAATCGTGTAATCGTCCCTCTCACATGACTTATATATTTTCTACGTTTAAAAGTTGAAGACAAGACGTGTGTGTGTGTGTGTGTGTGTGTGAGGTTTATATGTTATCTTCCAACCAGTTTGTACCACTTTCTCTACACTTTTCTTCCACCTTTCTCCACTTATATTACCCCCACTTTCTTTCAACACAGTCTCCCCGTGATCCACCTACACAAAAAAATAGTTACTACATGAATAAGATAATGAAAACCACCAAACGTCTTCGTCTCGTCACTCTTATCACCAATACTTGCAAGTCCACAGTCAGACGATTAAGAACGTTTAGACTCCAGTACACCAAGTCTCTTTCATCCCGGGACACGACCTCAGCCAGGAAAGTTGCGTGGGGGAGGTTGAGGACCATGGGGTTAACTCTTCCACCTTGAACCCCTCCCGAGAAGCTGAACTTCCTCGTCCTGAAGAAGTTTGTTATTTCTTCAGGTATAGAAGGGATTTAGAAGGTCGTCCACCGGCTGAGTGGTGGCCTTATGGTTACCTTCAGTGACTGGGGGCAGGCCAAACAACTGAAGAAAGTCACTTGCATCAACGATGTGCCAGTGAAGCTGTGACCGTTGAACTCTGGGACAACGCAGTGTGGGGGATATTTATGAGGAAGAGGAGGAATAAAAATAAGAGAACGTAAAAATAACAAGACTACTCTTTATGTGTGTTGTATTTACTAATCTATAATACATTAGTTAAACAATAAAAGTACATAACATCATTTTAAACAGTAATACATTTAATCTTGGCTACAGCTTCACAAACAATCATACGATGAAATTAAAATTGTGATGAATCCAATGAAAGTATTTTAGTGGAGTATTGTGGAGTATTTATAGTTTATTATATAATTTAAGCTTAAATGACAAAAAATATACCCGTAAGATACATCTGTCCTGCAACCGTTCTTAACCTAACCTAACACGGGGTCACTGCCACTATGTCCTGCACCGTCCACCTCACTCACTCACTAACTAACACAACTTTCTCTACAGTTTTACGCCAACATAAGTTTCATTTTGATTTTATATACAGTTGCTTCAAGAACAGGTGTTATTAATCATCCACCCTTAGTTATCATACCAGTTATCAATTATCCACTCATAGTTATCATACGAAAGTTATGAAGTCTTAGTTTTTGTTATCACACCAGAGTTATCAATCAGCCACCCATTTTCGTGTTATCATACCCGCAGCAGACCATCAGCTGACCCCGCAGCAGATCATCAGCTGACCCCGCGGCAGACCATCAGCTGACCCCGCGGCAGACCATCAGCTGACCAAAGAGCCTCATGTCTACAACACTCACACCACCAAGACAGGTTTGCCGACCCATCAACTTTCTACCTATATTTAATTTTCCTGGTTTCTCCTCACCTTCGTCCCTCAATTAAACTATTCTCCATCTAAGTGAGGTATTATAGTTCTTCTCATCTGTCTAAGTGAGATATTATAGTTCTTCTCATCTGTCTAAGTGAGGTATTATAGTTCTTCTCATCTAAGTGAGGTATTATAGTTCTTCTCATCTGTCTAAGTGAGATATTATAGTTCTTCTCATCTGTCTAAGTGAGGTATTATAGTTCTTCTCATCTAAGTGAGGTATTATAGTTCTTCTCATCTGTCTAAGTGAGGTATTATAGTTCTCATCTAAGTGTGGTATTATAGTTCTTCTCATCTGTCTAAGTGAGGTATTATAGTTCTTCTCATCTGTCTAAGTGAGGTATTATAGTTCTTCTCATCTGTCTAAGTGAGGTATTATAGTTCTTCTCATCTGTCTAAGTGAGGTATTATAGTTCTTCTCATCTGTCTAAGTGAGGCAATATAGTTCTCATCTGTCTAAGTGAGGTATTATAGTCTTCTCATCTGTCTAAGTGAGGTATTATAGTTCTTCTCATCTAAGTGAGGTATTATAGTTCTTCTCATCTGTCTAAGTGAGGTATTATAGTTCTTCTCATCTGTCTAAGTGAGGTATTATAGTTCTTCTCATCTGTCTAAGTGAGGTATTCTCTCATTAAGGAAGGTCGTTCACTACTACCAGGTGGCTTCAGAGGTCAGGCAGATGGTTAAGTCACCCCCTCCTCAGGTGACCTTCTCGGTAAGGTGAACCTTCAGGTATTACAGAATCCTCCAACCACTCTCTCTCTCTCTCTCTCTCTCTCTCTCTCTCTCTCTCTCTGTCTGTCTGTCTTTCTACTCTTTTTTAAATTTTACAATGTTGTCTGTTGTAAAGGTATGTGTATGTGTGTGTGTGTGTGTGTAGGGGTCTGTTTGTGTGTGTGTGTGTGTGTGTGTGTGTGTGTGTGTGTGTGTATTGCCTCGAATATAACCCATTCTCCACATCTTCATCTATTCATTATTCATCCATTCTCTCCTATTCTCACCATTATTCAATTATCCTATATTCATCTACCAGAAATCCTATTTACTCTCTCATTCATCCTAGAAAATCCTTCCCACATCCTTCATCCTATCTACGTCCTTCACTAAACACTACCTAGAAATGTACTCTCTCTCCTATCCGAGTACTATTTTAAAATCCTAATTCACAAGTACCTGTTAAATCTTATCCTCGAGTACTTCTTAAATTCTACTCACAAATACTCACTAAATCCCATCCGAGTGCTTAATGACTCTTACCTACGAGTACTTATTAAATCCTATCCTTGAGTACGAATCAAATCCCATCCTCGAGTACTTAGCATTCCCTCCTGCCAATGAGTATATATAAGACATCATTACCCAGTCATTACTAATCACGTTTCAGGCTATTAAACACGAAGATCAAAGCATTATGACACGAAGATCGAAGCATTATGACACGAAGATCGAAGCATTATGACACGAAGATCAAAGCATTATGACACGAAGATCGAAGCATTATGACACGAAGATCGAAGCATTATGACACGAAGATCGAAGCATTATGACACGAAGATCGAAGCATTATGACACGAAGATCAAAGCATTATGACACGAAGATCGAAGCATTATGACACGAAGATCGAAGCATTATGACACGAGTATTGAAGCATTGTGACACGAAGATCGAAGCATTATAACACGAAGATCGAAGCATTAAGACACGAAGATCGAAGCAGTATGACACTCGGGAGACCTTCGCACACCTACGAAAGAATATAATAATTGTTCCATTGTTATGTACGGAGATGCCGAGCACTATATGATGAGGGAAGTAATGTTTGGTAACTCGATCACATCCGGGAAATAAACAAAATCTATAATGCCAGATGGCGAAACATTCCTATAAATTCATTAAATGAAGAATTATATCACAGGATCGCTAAGTCTAGGCTTGTACAGCAAATTATAATACATATATATTTTTTCCACCCGTGTGACACATTCCTGACGATACGAGACCCCCCCAAAAAAAATAAAAATAAAATAATATAAATAAATAAATTAATAAATAAACACGGAAAACTATATAAATAATGTTTATTAATTATCTTGTTAATGGACGTTTATTTGACGAACATAATGGTAGGTGGAATAAATTTAGGTAACGCTAAAGTAGTCTGTATCTGCAACAATAACTTGGTAGAGTTGATGTGGTCTTACCTTCGAAAGTCCTTGTAAATATCCCGAGTCTCCAGGATGGTATCTGTCTTATGTCTATTCTTAATTACGAAACATTTTGATTCACGATAAAATAAATTTCAATATTGGTATTGCTGTTCTTGATCTATGTCCTTCCGCTTGCCTGAACAAAAACATTAACTTGTCAACGGAATAACCACTGTTTACAAGTACCACATTCTTTGGCTGCTAAACCATTGCTTCCCGAGTGACAATTAATCCCACGAAGCAAAAAAACAAAACAAAACAACTTTAGCGTCTTGTAAATGTCGGCAAAGTTGTCGACCCTCACTGTTTGCCACGCGAGAAACTGGGTGGGACCTTCGCCCTGTGTCACCCCACCTCTTACTAGCACGGCGCGAGGCACACTGACTCACTCACTCAATCTAGGTCCCCGTAAAACAGCTGAGTGAATGAGTTCGTGCGTGTGTCTTTCTCTTTCTCTCTCTCTCTCTCTCCCTTACTGCCGAGACCGAGAGAGAAATCGTCGACGTCACACCTGACCCAGAAGCTACTTTGTGTGTGTGCGTGTGTGTGTGTGTGTGTATGAGCGCGCTCGACCAAAAGTTGCAGGTACTCTATATACTTATTCAGATGTCAGATTCACATTTACCCTCACGCATGTTGGTATTTGAGAAAAACAATACAACTTAACCTCCCAGCTACACAGGTTATATGAGCTCTGAGGAAGACGTACCAGATGAGTGATCAGTGCAAGACATCCCTCACTCACATACGTCAGTCTCCCTTCGATAACATCAAGACTTCAATTTCTTAGTTAACTTCTATCTTTTAAGTTTAATAATTACAAGATTTTAACCGTTCTAAAATAAGACGTGTTTATCACTAACACATTACGACGCAAAGATTCTGAGGTTATTTACATATTACGTAGGATTAAACTGATCCTCTGAAAAGGATTTGAGGCCCACGATTCTTACACGGTCCGGGGATACAACAGGTTATCCCAGGAGCAAGTTAAAGAGCCGGCAGTCTTTCCATCTTCTTGGGAGTAAGTTCGATGTACAGTCACTCAAAACACACACACACACAAGACCATCTACTATTAACTGACTTCAGATCACTGTGTCTTCATTACCACGGGAAGAATTCAATCATCCTGAAGAGAATGTAAAACCTCAACGTGTCTTGTTCTTACTGCATGAAATTTTTGGTAGATAATTTGACAAAAACAAATAAAAACAATAATCATCTTTTAATGTTTTATATCTCAACTGTGTGTAGGGGATGAGAGACCACAGATAAACGTTAAAATTATCAATATAACCATCATTTCTGACATTCATGTTGACTAGAAGGAAACAAAGGTCGATACTAAAAAGGAAACTTGTCATTGATGTGGTTTTCCGATGAGGGTATAAGACTCAATCCTTTGTTACGAGTCAATAGTTACGGAAATAATAAGTATATCAATCTGACCTCTGTTTCCTTCTCTTCCCTACACAAAAAAAATATAATTAACTTGTACCATCAGAGAATAGGGTGAAAATACTGCCTCCATCATCACTTGACACTCGAGGGTTCAATATTTACGGCATCAGTACCTGTAAACGATGCCAAATCTTTCCACTGAATTAGATAACCGACATACCAACAATTAATTCATTAGTAAAGACAAGGAAGCAGTGTGAACTAACAGACCATATCTATAAGACTTGGAATAATCACATAACTCATAATAACCTTTGGGAAACTTTCTCTCAATTTTCCATTCGAGAACTTTGGAAGTCACGAGTGCGTGAGATGTATGTGTGTGTGTGTGTGTGTGTTTTAATGCTGCCACTCACCTAACGCAATGGTAACATGCGTTCATTCCCTTACCATCTCCACGCGATCTCACACGATACGGTTTGGCAAAAAGAGTAAAAGAATCATTCACACAACACCACACCGTCATCTGTTTACTTAAATATAGTTCGCAGTAACTCTAAATAATTTCACTCAATTATTTCATCTTAACCTTATCGATATAACCTGGCAATTAAACTAAATACTTTAACCCAAATAGTTTAAATTTATTCTAACATAACCCAAGAAACTTTAAACTTAGCTAAACTAACCCGATAACTGAAACCTAATCAAACCCGGATACCATAACCTAACATAATGATAATACTGTACTAATAACTTTATGATAATATAATGTACAGTCACTCAAAAACTATCTTTACCAAATTGTGTTGAAAAAATATGACACAACGGACGAAGAATTTTGACAACCCTACCGAGACAACAGGAGTCACAGTGTTCATTGTGGAATTCATCGATCACCCCGAGTACAGATAGTTTATTGGACTGACTGTACCTCATTCACCTGTCGACTAATGAAAGCTACGGATAATTAAGACACGACAACACAATACCTGGGAAGATGAGACCCACGTGTTGTTTTCTTTCACGGAGTCTTTCTTGGAGTCTTTTCTTGAGTCTTTCTGGAGTCTTTCTGGAGTCTTTCTTGGAGTCTTTTCTAGGAGTCTTTTCTTGAGTCTTTCTGTAGTCTTTCTTGGAGTCTTTCTTCTCCCTGTTGGTGTGGAGTAGTTGGCAGGGGGTGAAGGTAAGGGAGCTCTCGTGAGTACTGTGGTTCCTTGGTGATGATTGGATGGATGTTGTTCATTTAGGTCCACAAAAGAAGATTCACTGATGGAGGGAAGTGTGGAGTTCGTTTGTGGTTCGTGGTGGTGGTTAGTGTGGTTGTGGTAGTGTGTGGTAGTGGTGGTAGGAAGCATGAGTCTGCTGGATCCAACAGGTGACCGAGTTGCTGGGGAAAGAGAAAGGCTTCTTTATAACGCACATCACACACATCACCCTCCCCTCGCCTTACCTGGTCACTCACCTGTCTCTTACCTGCCACATTTTATAATTAACTACATGTGATTCCTTAAATCATTGCGTGATTTGCATGTTCTATATGAGTGAAGTCCTTAAGTCATCAGTATTCCCTTTAAAACTTTACTATATGGAACAAAGAACTAAGGAAGATAACTATAATTTTCAACAAATATATTTTATTATTATTATTATTATTATTATTATTATTATTATTATGCTCAATATATCTTTTGCGATCATGTTTGTTCGCCTGTCGTACTGTGGTAGTCTGTGGTATCATGGTAGTGTGTGGTACCTTGATGGTCTGTGGTATCATGGTAGTTGGTTGTATCACGATAAGTAATTCTTTATGGTCCCCGACAGCGGCTCACAACATGTAATTATTTCAACGACAACTCATGGTATTATAGAAGAAAGCCAACCCAAGCAGAATAAGAGCGAACGTTAGTCTGGCGTAACTTCCATAAGTGTATCATTATGGGGTGGAGAGAAGACTGGCGAACGTTAGTCTGGCGTAGTTTCCACATATTCTGTATCTGTGTCATAAGGGGGAACTCCCGGGGCCAGTTAATAAGCTTTATATTGGTGATACCTGTTATGATTACGGACCTTCAATCCACGCCATGATAGCTGTCAGTCGGAGTAACATATCAATATTTTCTTTCGACCGGAGTTAAGAGCCTCGTCTCATACTAGTAGAGTCTCAGAGCTATTTTGAAGTCATCTTGGTTGTCATCCTTGTATTAAATTATGAGACACACATCCTTAAATGTTCGTAGGTATACATTTCTTTATCTTAACCCTTTGAGTTCTGAAGGGTTAAATCATAATCGTCAAGGGGTTAAATCAACGCCATCAAGAGGTTTAAATCATCATCAAGGGGTTAAATCATCATCGTCAACAAAGGGTTAAATTATCATCAAGAGGTTAAATCATCATCGTCAACTAAGGGTTAAATCTTCATCGTCAAAGGGTTAAATCATCGTCATCAAAGGGTTAAGTTCGAATGTGAAAAGGTATCTAACCGTATTCACCTGATTCGTTCAACTGCCTCACCTAAGCTAACACACAAATATGGATTCTAAAAGACTCCCACGTCAAATCTTCCTCCAAACTGAAGATGTGAGAGATTGTACTTGCCTTAATTTATGACGCAAAGATGAGTCAGAACAGCTATTGACTCGGAAAAACAGGATTTGGGGCTCTAACTAAGGATTTGGGGGTTTAACTACGGATTTGGGGCTCAATGGAAAGTCTTTTATACCCTAAGAGATATTTTAAGGGCATTTAATAATGTTTTGGGGTATAATGAAAGGTCTGGGTTCCCTAAAAAAAAGTTTCTGAACCCTAATCAAACATTTTAAGACCCATGAACCATTTTTGGGCCACAAGTAAATTTTGTGGGTCCATGAAAAGTTTTGGGACCATAAGTAAATTTTGTAGGTCCATGAAAACTTTTGAGGAGTCACTAAAAAAATTAAGGTCCTAAACAAAGTCTTGATGACCATAAGGAAGGCGTTAAGGCCGTGAGAGAAAGGTTGTAGAATTTGTCTATTATCTACGGCTGAGAGTGAAAGGAAAAGGTGGACGGCAGCCAAGAGAAGGGAGCTCCAGACTGACGAGGCGGAAATAATTGTAGAGCGTGTAAACTTATCAACGCCAAGAACGGTTCAGCTCCCTCAGTGTAACTTCCAGGTTTAAGATTCTCAAGGGTCCGTACGTTCAACTTTCCCTCCTGACTGGAAAAGTAATAACGCATCCAACAAATGTGAAATTAAGAGCATTTATATGTATTGATGGTGCGGTGTCTAAGTGGCTACACCGCTCGTCTTTTGTCCTAAGGGTAAATGGTTCTATCCACACCAAAGGCTTATTAACATCGTATTCTATTCACACATGGACTCTCTAACGGGTCGTCATGCTTATGAAACTTACTTTTACTTTCAACTCCTATTGGCATGCCTGCAAAATGAATCATGATCCTGTACAATATCGAATACTAACCAGTAAAGAAAATGTAAAAAAAAGACATATTGTATTCCCTGTCCAGAAGTCAGTGTCACGCACCTACAATGGCAAGATTAAAAAAAGAAGTAAGTCAGTCTTAAAATTATCAAGTAGAGTTTCGTCAGTAATACTTGTGTTGTCCGACAGGTTAAATTACATCATGAAGAAAATTTATTAGTACGGTGGAATTCATGACACAATTATGCTTTGTAACAGCAAATATGACCTACAATGTGGTGATGTAGTGCTAAATATTTACCTCTTATAGGTAATCACACACACACACACACACACACACACACACAAAATATTAGAAAATTAAACTAACCTGTACTCAAGCCTCGACAACAAGAACTTACAGCACGGCATAAGTCTAGGTGTGTGTGAGAGAGAAAACAGTAGAGATTATGTTCCTTGTATCAGTCACTCACTCTACCCAACACCTTCCTGCCGCTGGGTTTCCTTACCATCTGATATACAGGTTCCCGAGATTCTAATAAAATGACTGATATTTCTCGTGACGTAACCTTACTGACTATTAATGAAAATGTACGTCCATGTTTGGGCGTGTCTGTGTGGAAGTTACGAGTCTGTTATGTATCTGTGTGCGTGTATCTGTGTGCAAGTGTCCGTGTGTGTAAGTGTATCATTACTCCCGAATCCAGTCACGTACAGAAGCCTAACATAAAACACAGGATCTAGCAACTAAGGAAATATAACACGGAAGTCTGGTTTATGTACAAGAGACACAATGTCATCAGGCTATACCCAAGAACTGCCTCTTCAAGATACTGCTGCTGTGAACTTAAGACTAATTCACTAAATAACAGGGTTTGGGGACACCATCTTAAGGCGCTTCAGGCCGGAGGTATAAATCTTCACCTGCTTGGGCTATTTATCCCCGGAAATGCAAATGAGGAGCTTTCAAAGTTGGCCGAGTGTTGACTACTGCAGTGGCTTTGTAACTCACATTTACTATCACCTCAACTATGCTCGTTAAAATGCAGGTTGTGTAATGAGGACGGCACGACTGTCAATTGCCTTCTGGGTTAATGTCACGGTTAGGTTAGGTTCTTTTTAATTAAGGGTAATTACCATTTGAAGATCATTTATAGAATTTTTTTTACATTTATAACAATTTAATCTAATTTAGCCTAATCAAACCTAACATTAGTTAATCTAATTAAGCCTATTTTAACCTCCATTTAATCTAACCTTAACTCTATCTAACTTGGCCTAATGTAACTTAACCTAACATCATTAACTTAACCTAACTTAAACTAATCTTATTTTTATCTAACCCAATATAACTTAATCCAACTTAACTTATACTGCAGTGTAACAACGAAACCTATACTGATCATAACTTAAATTACCACAAATTAACTTAACCTGCCGTAAATTAACCTGATCTACCAAAAAATTAAGCTACCCAAACCTATCCTTAAGTAACTTACCTAAAATTAACTTAACCTACCATATACTAAACCACCCTACCCTAGATTTCCTATAGTAGTCCTCGTAAATAAAATAAAATTCCCTGCAGCAAATAAGAACCATTACTGTAATCTAACCATGGCACATATGGTTAGGTTGCCTTTGGTGTTTTCTTCTGTTGATTTCAGATATATTTAGCGATATTACGTAAAGTGTATTTCTGTTGCCAATTTTGTTATATTCTTGAGCTAAGAAAGTTTTTATCTTCAATGTAAATATTTCCTCGAGTTGGTGCTAAGGGCGTGCCACTCTTGTCAAGTATTACCGAATATATAATAAGACAATAAACACGTCGGCGGGTTAGTCGTCAATATTAACCCCCCAAAAAATAAATCGGGTGGCAAAAGAATCGGTTTTTAGTCAAGTTGCCCAAAACACGAAGGTTACAACCGACTTGCTTTCCGTGTACACATATCAAGGTAGTTTTTTTCTCCATGAATAATAAATACAACTAAATGATCACCTGAAGATTAGCTCCCCAGCTTATTTTACCTGATTGATTAAACAGCCTATAGTTTATACCTCGGTGGGGGTGGGGGTTAAGTTGGTTAGGTTAGGTTAGATAAGGTTAGATTAGATTAATGAAATAAGCCGTGAGATGGGCCAATGTTCAAGTGATCATTCCATTTAAATAATTGATGATTCGTAAACAACAGACCATAACCCCAAACTGATGATTTAGCTGGCACCGCTGACCTTAACATTTACCCGTTCTTAACCGCCGGGAACAGTTCTTACATGGATAATTAACCTGTTTGTTATGTTGCTCACCTTGCAAACGCATCTGGTTGACTGTGTCCAGGTAACTCGGCTCTAGGTCTGGGGGTTAACCTCAGTCTGGGTCTTGTAGCGGGATGTATACATACGTCTTTGGGCACAACACAGGAGGTTGAGTAAACGTGTAGTCACACTCGTTCATGTCCTCGTTGTTATTACAGCACTTCAACAATTAAGGTCTTTAAGCGTGTAATCAGTTTAGTATTTACACGCGTCAGTCATCAGCATTCAGCATCGGATAGAACCAAGGACTACAAAACTCTGTGAACTTCAGGGAGAAAATAACAAAAGGAACTATGGTGGGAAGAGAAAGTAGACGTCAATTTTTAGTCCTCACGTCGGCGGATGGCAGAGGGACTAAATGGGCGTTCACTCAACAGATGGCGTTGATAAAGAGAGAATCCCGGTTCGTCGTCCTCTTATGTTTTTATAATGCTTGTCAGAACATACGCTTTTGTTCTTAACAGATATCTAGAAAGTGAAGAAGAATTAAAAGAATAGTTTATACAATTGGTAATCTATATTTCAGAGTAACATAAATGGATTTTAGATTTACGGATCACCTGAAGATTAAACACCTTAACGCTACCTAGAGGTTTATATTAAATTAGGGTAGGGTAGGGTAGGGTGGGTTGTGTTCGGTTAGGTTAACATTAGAGTGGTTAATCTTTTGGTGAAATAACCCGGGGTGTTAATCTTCAGGTGATTCAGGTTTGCCTATGAGGTTCAGGATTGAGAGAAATCGTGCGAAAATAATTAACACAAACAATGATAAAAAAGTAGTGATGTAGAATGGACACCAAACAAATAAACTGTATATAATTCATCAATGGCCGCTGACACCTGCTGACACCTGACATGAAGTTCCTGATGTCAGTCGTGACTTGAGTTAATTAAGAAAGATGTGGTAACATGTACTGTCAAGAAGGAAGGCTTTAATTCACTGTTACTGACCTGGCCAAGTAACACGACACGGTGCAGTCATCCTTGTGTCGGCAACCTCAACAAATTTTACCTAATGATTAAACACCTTAACCTTATCTGTAGGGGTTAGGTTAGGTTAGGTTAGGTTAGCTTAGGTTAGGTTAGATTAGATCAGGCTAGGTTAGGTGATTCACTTGATTAAACACCATAAATTTACCTTGTGGGGGGGGGGGGGGATCAGGTTAGGTTAGCGTAAGGGTGATTATTCTTCAGGTAATCTCATATGTTACGTGTAAACAATGACTCACATAAAATAACAACTTGTATACATATGTTATGACTCGTAGAATACATCATGATCTGAAGAATACATAATGACAAGTAAATACACGTTCTGTAATGACTTGTATGACTTGTATAAGTGAGTGATGATTTTTAATACACTCACCGAGAGTTTCCCTGACGCCGCCGGTGAGAGAGAAATGTATATATATATTTTTTTGTGCAGGTGACACCGAGAAAAACATCTTCATCATTTCTCTTCCTCCCTACCTCTTCCTTTTCCTCCAACACCCTCTTCCTCCCCTCTCTCCTCTTCTTCCCACCCTCTTCCTCCCCTCTCTCCTCTTCTTCCCACCCTCTTCCTCTTCTCTCTCCTCTTCTTCCCACCCTCTTCCTCCTCTCTTTCCTCTTCTCCCCACCCTCTTCCTCCCCTCTCTCCTCTTCTTCCCACCCTCTTCCTCCCCTCTCTCCTCTTCTTCCCACCCTTTTCCTCTTCTCTTCTTCCCACCCTCTTCCTCCTCTCTCTCCTCTTCTTCCCACATTATCCCTTCCCTTCCAATTCTTCTTCCTTCATCATCTCTCTTTCCCATCGTCTCCCTCCCACCCTTCCCTGCACCCCCTTGTCTTGCCCTTCAAATACCTAACCTCCTCCCTGCCCCATTCAACACCCCCTCCCCTCCTTTCTCTCTTACCCTCTCTTTCCCTATACCACCCAAGTCACTCTCTCCCCGTTTCTGTCCTTCATATCTTCTTCCCGCTCCCCCCAAAACTCCCCATCCCCCCCCCCAACCCCTCTTCCCGCTCCTCTTCCCGTACCTCTGTAACTTCCCTCCTCCCTACATCTATCAGTAAGGTCAAGAGAGGCAGATTAATAGGTCTAAACTTCCTTAAAAAAAACACATAAATTTCCTCCTGTAATTTGGGAGCAATAAAATACATGTTTGTTATGGTCGAGTCTCAGTGTCTACGCCACTGAGACTTCGTACTTTGTGTCGAGGCTTCAGTGAGTGAATTTACTTACGGTCTCCTTTACATTATGGGGGAATATTTCAACCATACGATTTTCTAAGATACCAAATCGAATTTTCCCAATTTCTTTTTAAGTGGAGCTACAAGAATGAATTTAACTGTATTTATAAACTACACAATTAAGATAATACTTAATAATAGCTTTGAAATTTCACTAAACATATTAATTACTTAGCTAAGGTTTACAAATGGTTAAAAAAATGAGAAGTGGGAGCATTGTTTATGTTTTGGTCACTCACTGTAAGGTATAGACAGCCGTTCAAACAGATGTGTTAATGTGTGTAGTTTCTCCATAAGTGAAACTAACTCGTGTTTACTTTCTATGTGTATAAGATGATGTGGCATAATACTGTAGTGTACATTGACCCTAATTCATGTTTACGTATTGAGGGAAAACTAAACTCCAATAATTATCTAATTTAGGATCACCTGAAGACTAGACACCCTAGCTTATTTCACCTGAAGATTAAACCTCCTAATGCTACCGTGGGAGAGGCTAGGTTAGGTATGGTTGTGTTGTGTTATCTTATGTTAGGTTAGGTTAGGTTAGGTTAGGATATTGAACCATCAGATAAAATCAAATCTTCAGGTGACCCCCCAATAATAATAATAATCAGTTCAGTACACAATTTCTTCTTCCCCAATAGTAATTAAACATTATCTTGCGGTCGTCCTTGGTGTAGGTAACAGGGAACACACACACACACACACACACACACACACACACACACACCACCTGTTTCATTTAACCTGAGAGAGATCCCATTATTACAGCTTCCAATACCTCTCTTATATACCTGGTCCCAACGATGTGATTGGGTTGTCGGTTGTTACGCCCGTATTATTAAACAACATCTTCCCTTGAAGAGGGTCGTCGTGTTTCAACCCGAGTTTTAAACTAAATGAGTCCTGAGGGACACCGCAGTGCAGTGCTTAACGGGGTGGTGTGGCGGTAAGATTAACTAATACCAATATTAAATTAATTTTATTGGAATTAGTTAATTTTACCGCCACACCCAGTTAAGTACTGTACTGCGGTGTCCCTCAGGACTCATTTAGTTTAAAACTCGGGTTGAAACACGACGACCCTCTTCAAGGGAAGATGTTGTTTAATAATACGGGCGTAATATCTCCATCTCCGGGCCCCTGTTTTCACCTGTGTATGTTAATTACTCACACACCTGTCGCAGTGGTCAAAACATCCTATACAGTACACGCCTGAGTAAATTCCACGGGGTTTAAATCACCAAGTACAGTACCTGAGTATTCTTATACATACTTTTACTACTACGACTACTTCTTCTATTACTACCATAACTACTAATACCACTACTACTATTACTACCATAATTACTAATACCACTACGACAACTACTTATATTATTACTACCACTACTACTACAACTACTTCTACTATTCCTATCATAACTACTACCATACTATTACTACCACTGTTTTTACATCTAACATTATAAATACTACTACAAGTACTTCTATTCTATTAGTGCCAACCCCTACAGATGTACGACCCCAGTGCTGCCAACCCCTACCGATGTACGACCCCAGTGCTGCCAATCCCTACTGATGCACGACCCCAGTGCTGCCAATCCCTACAGATGTACGACCCCAGTGCTACCAATCCCTACAGATGTACGACCCCAGTGCTGCCAATCCCTACAGATGTACGACCCCAGTGCTGCCAATCCCTACAGATGTACGACCCCAGTGCTGCCAATCCCTACAGATGTACGACCCCAGTGCTGCCAATCCCTACAGATGTACGACCCCAGTGCTGCCAATCCCTACAGATGTACGACCCCAGTGCTGCAAATCCCTACAGATGTACGACCCCAGTGCTACCAATCCCTACAGATGTACGACCCCAGTGCTGCCAATCCCTACAGATGTACGACCCCAGTGCTGCCAATCCCTACAGATGTACGACCCCAGTGCTGCCAATCCCTACAGATGTACGACCCCAGTGCTGCCAATCCCTACAGATGTACGACCCAGTGCTGCCAATCCCTACAGATGTACGACCCCAGTGCTGCCAATCCCTACAGATGTACGACCCCAGTGCTGCCAATCCCTACAGATGTACGACCCCAGTGCTGCCAATCCCTACAGATGTACGACCCCAGTGCTGCCAATCCCTACAGATGTACGACCCCAGTGCTGCTAATCCCTACAGATGTACGACCCCAGTGCTACCAATCCCTACATATGTACGACCCCAGTGCTGCCAATCCCTACAGATGTACGACCCCAGTGCTGCCAATCCCTACAGATGTACGACCCCAGTGCTGCCAATCCCTACAGATGTACGACCCCAGTGCTGCCAATCCCTACAGATGTACGACCCCAGTGCTGCCAATCCCTACAGATGTACGACCCCAGTGCTGCCAATCCCTACAGATGTACGACCCCAGTGCTGCCAATCCCTACAGATGTACGACCCCAGTGCTGCCAATCCCTACAGATGTACGACCCCAGTGCTGTCAACCCTTGCAGTTGTACCGCTCCCAGTGCTGCCAAATACTACTACTACTACTATTTAAATTACTACTGTTTATAAAAAAACCCCTCCTTATACTATTACTATTAGGTACTACCATTAACATTACTGCAAAACCTGATATTAATTATACATTCTTGAAAACATTAGTTCTTAAAGTACAAAAATTCATGTGATCAATGATATCCGATTAATTTTTGCCTGACTGTGTACGGTGTAGGTATTGTTATAATGTTTAATGAAATACGAACACAGTAAATTTACATCAATACGTTGGTAAAGCCTTCAATAACACACTAGAATTAAGAGGAATTATTTATCTATTTCATTTATTAAATTATATCTGAGAATTTGACTAGATTGAGCGATATATTTGTATGTGAGGAAAAAAATCAGATTATATAAAGATTTGGCGTCCCAGGAAGCGTTAGGGTGGTTAAACTTTAGGTGAGTTAAGCTGAGGAGGGGAGGGGACGAGTTAAGCTGAGGAGGGAAGGATGAGTTAAGCTGAGGAGGGGACGGGACGAATTTTCAGGTGGGAACATTGGGGTGTCTAATCTTCATGTGATCTAAAAATTTCCTAATACACCAAAAAGTTCTAAACGTACAGAAAATCTTAGCTCGACTATGAATCACAAAATCTCTAACACATAATAATACCGTGTGATAAGTTCGTTGGCAGGAATGAAATATTAAACTGATAACGGAAGACGAGAATGAAAACTTTTGATTACTAAATGACTTCCTTCATTACCAGCTTAGAAACAAAAAAAAAATGGCACAGGAACGATATTTTTTGCAGGATTTTAACCCAACCAGCTTTCTCTCTCTCCCTCTCTCTACTTTCTCTTATTTTCTTTCTTGTCTTTGTGTTCCTGTCTTTCTTTCGTCCACTCTTATTTTCTACTTCTCTCTGTTTCTTATTTTCTCTCTCTGTCCGCCTGTCTCTCTGTCTCCTTGCCTTCACCCACATTCATTTATCTTTATATGTCAGATCCCTAAATACTCATAATATCTTGTCAACAAATTCCTTAGTCATTTTATTCGTCAACTTCTACCTGTCTGTCAACTTTCACTCTTCGATCAAGTTCTTGGTAATACTACACTTGAATAGAAAGTTGAAGTATAACGTGGTCGTAATTCTATCAGATTAGCATTTTTCTAGTTGAGTTTCCCCTTAAATCAATTCATTTTCTATGTTCTTATTGGTAAACGGATCACATGAAGATTAGACACCCCGAGCTTATACTAAGTTCACCAGATGATTTTTAGACGTCTTAAAGGAACAGTAATCCTGAGGCGTTAGGTGTGGTGGGGGTACGTTAGGTTAGTTTACGTTGGGTTGGGTTAGGTTAGGTTAGGTTAGGTTATGTTTAGTTAGGTTAGATTAGCTTTGGTTAGATCAAGATGGATTTAATTAGGTTAGATTAGCTTACGGTGTTTAATCATCAGGTGAAATAAATTGGAGTGTCTGATCTTCACGTGATCGTAGGGCAGAGAATATAATTTAATTTAAAAGTTGGATTCAGGGGTCGAAAGATATACCCTATACACTCACTAAAACTCCAAAGTCAACAAGATAACAAACAAACAACAGACATTCATACACCTGTAACCCCCCCCCAAAAAAAAACACACACACACAAAGAAAACCACGATTATTATACGGGACAAACCAGACGAATTATTTACTTTCCAATGTTTCATAATTTTTGTGTTGTCTTGTGTTTGAGTATTTTTTTTTGGTCACTTGATATCAACAGACACTCGTGGTTGTGTGGTTACTTTCACGTTGGCTCTATGTCTGTTACTGGTGAAGTTGATCACTGAAGTAAGTTTGGTGGTGCGTGGATCTGGGTTATGGAGTTGAGTAAACTGAAAAGTTACCAGAACACGGTCTATCTATCTATCTATCTATCAGGTAAAAAAGTTTGGGGCTAATCTTCAAGTGATTCTAAAAATATCCTTTATGTAACAACCATAACGTCCATTATAAGTTTACCTGTTAAGAAATTGTCATCAAGTTTTGAAATATTGATTAATAAATTTAAAAGAATCCCAGAGATATGATTTAAGAAAAGAACTTTGTTGTCAATAAATATAATTCCTTTATTGGTAAGTATAAGGCACTGGTTACATGACTAAAAAATTAACATTACCAAAATTCCTAAATACAAAAACAAAGACAAATTGTTTTAAATTAATAGTTGTAGCTGAACCAATTCCTTGGATCATTGTACGGTGCCTTGTTCATAAGGGATTCATATTGAACTTTTGAACCAGCGGATCTATCTCACTTCAACCAATGAATCAAATTACCTGAATGACTGGATAAATTAACCACGAACACAGGAACAATGAACCACAGGATACAGCATGACTGTTTGTCTGTCATTCTTCTTGAACTCTTAACGCTCAAGAAGTCAATGATGTCGACAGGAGAACTTCAGAATGGGGAGTAAACCGTGAAGGAGGAGAAGGGTCGGGTGATGGGTGCAAGAGGGAGGGTTGGATGGGGGGCATGGAGAACTGTTTACAATTGTAGTTTTCCTCTCTAACAAACTTTACAGATAGTCCTTCTTCCTCTTTTAATTTTTAAGATTCCATATAACCGTAAGTCTTTTGTTTTTTTTAATATTTGTCTATCTTCTTACGCCATCAAAACTTTCCTCTTCTTGGTCTTCTCTCCCGGTTTGAAGTCATTAAACTGCGCCTCTTCCTCCTTCCTCTGCTTCTCTTCCTCCATCACCGTCGCCGTCACCATTGCATCCACGTCCTCAGCGTTATACACACTTCCCTGTCATCATCAAAAATGGTTAAGTTGACCACAAAATTTAAAGAAAATGGACTAAGACGCATAGAGAGAAAATGTAAAACGTTTGAATGGATAACATCTGAAAACGTGAAAACTATTGACTGGGTGTGAAAAATCCTGAACCCCTTGTGTATGGAATTCCCTCTGAGATGAATAAAATCGTCCGACGTTAGCTAAATAAAATATTAAAAGTAGCGTCTCTGTAGTGAAGGGGTTAATGGTGAATCTAGTGTGGAAGATAAAGATTACTTCACAGTCGATCTTTATTTCTCTATTTTATATCAAACTTATTACCAATTACACGTATAGACCTGCACATAAAAACACTCATTGAGCTCTAATATACAAACAAACAAAAATTGAGATGATTTCTTTGCATATGGTATTCGGGTGAGCTCTCTCTCTCTCTCTCTCTCTCTCTCTCTCTCTCTCTCTCTCGCATACACAAGTACTCAAGCAATAAAAAAAAGTATTTGTTGCCGAAAGTAAATATGTTTGGGCAATTGAGCAGTATGGCGGGTCTCTGATAATGAAACAATATTCTCGTGAGGTGTTCATTGTATAGCGTTCATATGTCGTGTTCGAATAAAATAAGTCACAATAATACCGCCAAAGTGTTGAAATTTAACCACAGTGTTCGCGTGTGGTGAACATATATATATGTGTGTGGAGTTCCGTTTCGTGATGGCAGTGACGTCATTCGTTGTCATGGTGTCATCGATCATCGCCTTCTCTCCCCCCATCCATGGTACCATTGATCACCCCCTCCCGCCCCTCCCCCCTCAACGCCGCCACGCCATCTACAAGGCTCTGTCATCAACTTTAATGCCAGGTATTGACTCGTTACTTTAATTGTCAAGGCAAGTTATATAATGTGGTGTGTTTATCTAATGAACTTGAGAGAGAGAGAGAGAGAGAGAGAGAGAGAGAGAGAGAGAGAGAGAGAGAGAGAGAGAGAGAGAGAGAGAGAGAGAGAGAGAGAGAGAGAGAGAATTTCCAAAGATTACGTCACTTTATAGCATGTGTATTGGGGAGGGGGGGGGGAGAAAATCACACCTGTACATAAGCACAACAGGTATACATACACCCAGGTAAGAGACTCACCTTAGAGGTAGCACAGGCGAATATACCGTAGGCGGTCATCAGACTACCAATCACGATGAAGGTTATGCCAACAGCTAGGCTCGTCTCAGTCATCTTGGCCTTCACTCTAACTCCTGTGGTGGTAGTAGTGGTGGTGGTGGTGGTAGTAGTAACCTGACTAGTAGATAATCAACTTGGAGTTCTTAATACTGTGTCTAGAGTGAATAATAATGACTAAAATATAGGACTGTCGACTCTATAGCGTTGCGACTGCTGAGTTGACGCTGTTTTTTCTTTTTATAATCTTGGTTCTTGCCGTTGCCGTTCCATCCGTATCTGTTGTGGTTACTGTTGTCGCGTTGGTGTTGTTACCGTTTGCTTACGTTGCTGTGAATAATCATGTTACCGTTACTAATTTCCTGTTTTCTTATCAATCAATGAGTATTCTTGCAATAACCACATTCTAAAAAATATCATTTACTTGTATGCTTCGTAATTCCAATTTCTGTAATTCCATTTAGCAATTACAAAATAAATGTTATAAAGTAACAAATTTGCTGATTATTATAAAAAACAGTTTCCCGGTATAAATAACACTGTCCCTTCAATAACACTGTACCGTCTTACCTGTACAGTAAAGGTGATAGAAGCTAATTAAGTCAATAACGATGTAAGTAATACCAGCCCTTACCTTGGCGTCTTCTCCCTGAGTTAGACTACTGTACTGCGTCTCTCCCCGCCCGTTCTCCCTCCCAGTCCAATGTTGTTACTGTCACCAAGGAACCTCCTCACTGTTGCCACAACCCTTCACTAAATAAACCCCGTGTCGACTCATCCTCAATTTGAACTGATTATATATAGTAATATTTAAGAGATAATTAACAACAACTATGATATATAGAGAAAATATCGTATTATAATTTTACGAGATTTAAGATTGGTAAGAATATATTTTACACCCGAGTCTGGTAACACTGACAGCGGGGCTTGGTCGCTATAGCAAGCATTAGTAAACAATTATCTTTTTTTCATACCTTTACATAATATATCAACTACCTGATATACTTATGCTATATTAAGAAACTGTTTGTGAATTCATATATATCAGGGATTATATACTATATCAATTATTAACAATGTTTTTAGTTAATCACATTTACAAAACAAACAGACTCGTTCACATACATCTAGAAACCTCTATCGAGCTCCTCCATGTGTGTCTGTTGATTGATTCTCTCTCACATACGGCATCACCATCGATTTTATTCCTATTTGCAACACCACAAATTGATCTCACATTAACCAAACTCTTATCCTTTTAATAATCTTTGCTGTTCCTTACCTTAACAACCTGACATAGACCAGCCAACTTAACCAAACCGAACCCAATAATATTCCACCAACCTGTACAAACACCTTACGAACTTGATTATCAACTAAAATATCTATGAGAATAAAATAAATATATTGTAGTATACCCCAAATAAGATTGTTTTCTTTGATATAGCTTTCCAGTACGTTATGAGAGAGAGAGAGAGAGAGAGAGAGAGAGAGAGAGAGAGTGTAAACCTTGGCTTGGTATTAGATGAGAAAGGTAACTCAAGGTACTGACCCTCCACACTTCTGCTTTTATTCCCTCCCTCCCTCCATCTCTCCTTCCTGCCTCCCTACTTACTTTCTCCCCTTCCTTTCTCCTCCCTCCTTTCCCCTCTTCTGTATCTCTCTCCATCCCCCACCCTCTTTCTCCCTCCATCCATCCCACTCCCTCCCCTCCTTCGTTTCCACCCCCTCCTTTCTTTCCTTCCTTCCTTCATCCATCCCTACGTACCTGATATAGGAAGCAGGTAAGAAGATTTACCAGCAAGAATGGCGCCCCAATCGGGAGCCTTTTGTCGGAGTTAATAAAATTGAAGCCTGAAAGAGTATTGCCGTCTCTTACGATATCACGAGAGTCGAATTGGTATTGTTATCGTCCCTAGGAATTGATATTAGATCTTAGGAGGATCTTATTGCGATATCAGTTCTTAGGAGGCTGCTGCTATCTTGTCGTACGATATCAAGTGAAGAGAGGATGCTATCGTCTCCAGTCTAATTTTTGATGCGAGTTCCTAGGAGGTTGTTATCTTGTCTTGCGATATCATGAGTGTAGAATTGGTATAGGTATCGTTTTATAGGCCTCTTGATATCAATTCCCAAGAGGTTGATATTTTGTCTTAGAAATGATCAAGGAATGTGTCCTCAATTACTGTATGGAAATATTTTTTTACCAGCAACGTGTAAGACGATGGTATACCTTATTGTGTTAAAAATAAAGTCACAGCGTCGAAATATTCACCATGATTCATTTTACCATTTTTTGCCTCTTGGTAGTAAAAAATTTCTCCTTTGTGTGTTTTTCGCTCTACATAATAACTTGCAGACTACAGTCATTCATACAGACATCTTTAACATAAAAAAATACTCTCCTCACTGATAATGCACAATACAAACCTCGCCTTTGAAAAATAGTTTGAAGGTGTTTAAGAAAGTCGCTCTGTGCGAGGTCTTGATTATTAGGTGAGTCTACCGTACAACGACAAAGAAAACGGAAACGGTTTATATCTCGTCAGAGAATTGGGTTTCTAGCTGAGAGCCGCAACACAAAGGAGCTTATCAACTAACACTTGCAATTTCAATCTTATTTCTCTGTTCTTCTACCTGAACTGTCTTTACAAGCCTAGATCTGATTCTTAAAGGTTCGTAGGTTATATGTTTTTCCTCGTAACGGGATGGGTAAGAATTTAACTGTTTGAAGAAAGGTGATGGCTGATGTGTTATGAGATACTCCTACCTATATGCTGGGAATCTTTGTGTATCTCCGGCTTTAGACTTCTATTTTAAGACGTATCTTTAACTAGCGAACTTCACCTTAAAGTTTAAAAGGTCAAAGCGATACGTCTCCTACACACACACACACACACACACACACACACACACACATACTACTACTACTTTTTTGCTGTCACTCGCAATCGAGTATGACGATCATCCAGCTATGATACAATGAAATGAGTTATTAGGGATGTCACCTACAGTACTGTAGGTTGGTGAGTTTTGGAGGTGACTAAAGAGGCCGCAGGGTCATCCACATCTGTTGCACATGTGGAGGGCTGCATCTAGTGCGGGAGGGGTGGTGGCAGAGTCTTTCCGGCGTTGGCGCTTGTCTGCCTCGGTTTACAGTCGGAAGTATTGACCCCTTTTCGTGTGGTGCTCCTCCAAGCGTTACGATGTGGAGTAATCGACTCCTAGGTGTGTGGGTCGATTTGGCACTTTTTCAGGTTGGTCTTATGACTATCCTTAAGCCTTTTCAATTGTCCACCGGCGTTACGTTTACTCTTCGTTAGGTGACTGTAAATTAGCTGCTTTGGCAGTCTACTGTCGTCCATGCGGCTAACATGGCCAGTCCAGCGTAGCTGTTCATGGATAATGGTGGCCTCGATGCTCCTACAGTTGGTGTAGGCAAGAACACTGGCATTTGTTCTCTTGTCTTCCAAGCGAACTCGGAGGATGGAACGTAGACAGGGTTGGTGAAAGTTTTCAAGTGCCTTGAGGTGTCTCCTGTATGTGACCCATGTCTCACTGCCATATATCAGGGTGGGGAGGACCACTGCTCGATATACATGCAGCTTTGTAGATAATTTCAGCTCCCTACAGCTGAAGACACAGTTTCGGAGTCCGCCAAAGGCTTGAGAAGCACATCTGAGCCGATGTTGAATCTCTTCATCGGTGTCTGCGGTGGTGGGCAGGTGGGAGCCGAGATACCAAAAGTAGGTAACATTAGAGAGGGTTGTACCGTTAAGCTGGATGAATGGTGGAGGTGTGTCAGAACCAGGGGCAGGTTGAAAGAGAATATGAGTCTTACATACATTCACCTCAAGGCCAAAGTGCGTATACGCATCTGCGTAGGTGTTTAGGATCTCCTGTAGGTCGTGTTCAGTGTGAGCATCATGGGTAAGGTCGTCTGCATATTGAAGTTCGGTAATGGAAACTGCGGACACCTTTGTTCTTGCCTGGAGTCGTCTTATGTTGAAAAGACCCTTCATCCGGTACTCGATGTCCACCCCGCCGGCTAAATTGGCACTGGCACGAGTAAGGAAAGCAGCCAAGAAAATGGAAAAGAGAGTTGGTGCCAGTACACACCCTTGTATAACCACCGTCTGGATGGGGAAGAACTCTGACTGGGTGCCGTTTTGCAGGACACTACCGTTCATGCCATCGTGGAGTTGTCTCACAATGGCGATGAATTTTGGTGGGCAGCCAAAACGGCTGACGGTCCACCATAGGGCTTCCCTGTTGATCGAGTCGAAAGCCTTGGTCAGGTCGTTGAAGGCCATGTTCAAGTCACAACGCTGTTCTCTACACTTTTCCTGTATTTGGCGGGCAGCAAAGATCATGTCACTGGTGCCACATGATGGTCTAAAACCACATTGAGAATCTGGGAGAAAGTTTTCCGCCTTAGGAAGGAGTCTTTTAGGAGGACTCTGGGGATAATCTGGCCAGCTACAGACAGCAGCGAGATCCCATGGTAGCCACAGTCTGATCGGTCTCCCTTGTTCTTATAAATATTGACAATGGAAACGTCTTTAAGAGCTTGGGGGATTTCCTCCTTTTCCCATATATTCTCCAGGAGAGAGTGGAGACGGTTGGTAAACAGGGGTCCTCCTGCTTTACACACCTCGGCTGGGATTCCATCAGGCCCTGAGGCTTTGTTATTTTTCATCTGTTTGATGGTAGTATGTCGATTTTATACCTAGTCAGCTTTTTTGCCACAAGGCAGTTCTTCTTTCAGGACGCCCATTTGTGCCAGTATCCAAGAGGGTCCTGACATTCCTTGCAGCGACCATAAAAAGTTGTAGGGTTTGTTTTTGTTTGGATCTGTGATTTTGACTGTGTTTTCGACCGCATAAGGATGATCTTACTGGGTGCGGTTGCCCAGCGAGGTTGGGTTTTTAGACAGGTTATGTTTAGGGCACCTTTTGTAGCCCCCTCCCCATGTAGGGTGAGCAGAGTGGCTCCTCGAATGGCCTGCTCAGTCGCACAGACAGGACCGGATTGCACTGCTGCCTAGATCCCAGTGCATAAACGACCATCTTATCTGTACTGCCCATGTCCAGAGTTGCGACTAGACTCCCGGCAGTCATCTCTGCCTGTTTCCGTCGCCACTTGTCCTGCGCCATAGGACTTTTGGGGGATTAGGGGTTTTGATGATGATGAGAGGTATGATGAGCTGGATGATAGCTGTGCGTGAGTTGATTTATGTGGCGAGGCAGGAGTGCAGGCTACAGCCACACATCTTGGCTCTCCCTTTTCCTGATCCAGTGATGCAAGTGTTGCAACGACTGGGGAGAGGGAGAGTTGCAATGGACTGCCGATAGCCCAGTTTGTTGGGTTTCGCCTAAGTAGCCTGTCCAGTGTCCATTAGGCATTGCTTTCGTCCGCCAGTGTAGTCGTTGGGTTTCCACAGCGGTCACCTCTTCCGCTTATACCGCCGTTGGGGTCTTGTTGGAGCTGTGTAAGCATGTCTGACTGATGCGGGGCTCCACCGCAGATTTTTCGTTCGGGGTTTACTCCCGTAGTCTTATGCCTACCAAGGTTAATCGCAAGGCAGCCGGGCAATGGCTGGTAGGCGCCAGAACGTGTCCACATGCCAGTGGGCCTATGTGCCGTCCCTCTGGGGCCCACTGCTACTCCAAGATCCACTGCTGGTCTAGCCTGGGCCCACGAGGCACCCAGTTACCATATGTTGCCACCAGGAGGCACAGCAGGAGTCTTGATGGTGAAGAGGCTATGTACTGGCAGGGGAAGACTTAAGTAAATTGCTTCCCTGTTCGCCACGAGGGCCAGCCAGTGGCGACAGCTGAAAGCGAGAGGGAGCAAGCAGTGTTTGTAACTCAACACTAACATAATGCTGCCACACAAGACGCATTTCACCACCCTTTGTGCGATATACACACACACACTACTACTACTACTTTGCTGTCACTCGGAATCGAGTATGACGATCATCCAGCTATGATACAATGATACGAGTTATTAAGGATGTCACCTTCATTGGTGAGTTCTGAGGTGACTAGAGAGGCCGATACGGGACGGCACACACTGGGCCCAACCAGCGATTTCCTGGTCAAAAACCTAGGAATCGATACCCATGTTTCACCACCGTGACCCACTACAAATACTTTGATAAAGTGTATTTTTTAAGGCCTTTCAGAATGAAAGTGGGTGTATACGGTGATAAAAGTGTTTTATTACTGTAGTTGTAGTATATTTACATAGTATTACTACTGTATTTACTTATATTGTATGGTTATATGTTTTGTAATACATTTTTCTATCAAATCTCTTCTGCTGAGAGTCGCCATCTGAAAGGGATGAGTAGTTTCAGAGACCAGACCTTACCAGAGCCAGCATGAACAGTAATCGTCAAGCTACACTAACCATTGCTCAAATGAGAAGAAGTTGTCTGTTTTTTAAGGGTTAACATTTATATTTTATTTTGATATTCGGCGTGAATTTAACGTCTCATTTTATGTATCTAATTTAATTTATGAATCATATATACATCCCTGGCTGTGTTACGTATGTCAATGATGTTTGTATATTATTTTTGGAGGTTTACGAAATATTTATCGGTGGGCGTGTCACGTTACCCAATGACGAAAACGAGGCTGGTTGGGATAGGTAGAAAGCGCGAACACACGTGTGATACAAACGCGATAGGTGCCAGCCATGTCAGATAGTTCTTAAGAAATCGCTTTTGTTCAGTAACACGCATATATGTGCAGCTAGTGACTTGCACAAAAAATTTTTGTATATTTTCCTATTAGTTCATGACTAACACAGGACAAAATATTACCGAACCTCTCTGTAAATATTCCGAACTGAAAATATATTAAAACACACTATTACTGACTTAATATCCCTGATTTTCAATTTTATAATGCCAGTAGTCATGTCATTGGCATTCATAACTAAAATATTGCCATTTTCAATATTTTTAAAATATTTACAAAGGCTGTATTTCGTGACAGTGCGATTTGTTTGTGGAAACGTATATGGGGATTTGACATTTTACTAACTTTCACGAAAGATTGCTAAGCTACAAATATTGTGACCCTTATTTTCGGCCATGATTTGGCATTTGGGGACCAGTGTGCGGCAGGGCCATCCACAGATGTTACACGTGTGGAGATCTACATCTAGTGCGGGAGGGGCGGCGGCACCGTCTTTCCGGCGCTTGTCTGCCTCGGTATGCAGTCGGGCTAACTCGAGAGTATTAACACTTTCTCTTGTGGTGCTTCTTCAAGTAGCTGCTTTGGCAGTCTACTATCATCAATGCGGATAACATGGCCAGTCCAACGTAGCTGTTCATGGATAATGGTAGCCTCGATACTCCTACAGTTGGGGTCAGCGAGAATACCGCCCCATGAAGAAGTTTGTTTAGGAATCGGGCGATAATTTTGCCAGCGACGGACAGCAGCGAGATCCCGCGGTAGTTGCCACATGCCACAGTCTAACCGGTCATCCTTGTTCTTATAAATATTGACGACGGAGGCGTCTTTAAGAGCTTGGGGGATTTCCTCCTTTTCCCATATATTCTCCAGGAGAGAGTGGAGACGGCTGGTAAACAGGGGTCCTCCTGCTTTATACAGCTCGGCTGGAATTCCATCAGGCGCTAAGGCTTTGTTATTTTTCATCTGTTTGATGGCAGTAGCTACCTCATCCAGGGATGAAGGAGCTGAGGTGGGTCAGCTCTGGATGTTGAGGGACCTGCTGGATAGTCAAGACATACGCATCAGTGTTTAGGCTGAACAGCGAATGGTAGTGCTCCTTCCAGCGGTAAAGGATGCCTTCTTCGTCTTTAATTAAGAATTGCCGTCAGATAAGTGGAGGGGGGTCACGCCATGAAAGAAAGAAAGAAAGAAAAGAGAGAAAGAGAAAGAGAGAACCATTAGCTCTCCAGTGTCATGCAGTATAAAAAAAGAAAGAAAAAAAAGACACGCGAAACAAAATTTATTTTTATGAAAGACCATTGCTGGAGGAGGTCAGTAGTCCTTCGTCCTCCGGGGCGAGTATTATGGTTAAGACTCCCAACACCACCCAGGTGCCCAAACCGATGCAAAAGCCGTAAATTGCGTAGTATACACGATCGACGGTGGGGTCGTGTTCGGCGGGGAAGGAAGGGCCGTCTAGGGATGAGAGGGAAGGGCCGTCTAGGGATGAGAGGGAAGGGCGGTCTAGAGATGAGAGGGAAGGGCGGTCTAGAGATGAGAGGGAAGGGCTGTCTAGGGATGAGAGGGAAGGGCGGTATAGGGATGAGAGTGAAGGGTCGTCTAGGGAAGCGAGGGAAGGGCCGTCTAGGGATGAGAGGGAAGGGCGGCATAGGGATGAGAGGGAAGAGCCGTCTAGGAAAGCGAGGGAAGGGCCGTCTAGGGATGAGAGGGAAGGGCCGTCTAGAGACGAGAGGTGGGGGGACTCGCCTCGAACTTTGATGAGAGAGTCGACGAGGCTATTGACCCTGTCCAGGTAGGTTATGAGAGGGCTGAGGGAGGCGGTGTGGGTCGACAAGTCACCCACCAAGGAGCTGGTGTTTATGGAGACGTGTGGTGCCTCAGGTGACCCCCCTCCCGACGACGACTCCGGTGACTCCCCTCCCGACGACGACTCCGGTGACCCCCCTCCCGACGACGACTTCGGTGACTCCCCTCCCGACGACGACTCCGGTGACCCCCCTCCCGACGACGACTTCGGTGACTCCCCTCCCGACGACGACTCCGGTGACTCCCCTCCTGACGACGACTCTGAGGACCGGGGTGTCTTCTCAAAGGACGACATAACTTTAATTGTTATATCGGGTTAATCAGAATAATTAATATTTTGTTTTGAAAATTATTATAAAGCGAAATAATGGAGATATTAATTTCATCCATTCACAAGGACATCGGTAGACAGGTGTAGTGGAATGTGAGTGGTGGAGGTGTGAGTGATGGAGGAGTGTTGGAGGTGTGAGTGGTGGAGGTGTGAGTGGTGGAGGTGTGAGTGGTGGAGGTGTGAGTGGTGGAGGAGAGATGGTGGAGGTGTGAGTGGTGGAGGAGTGATAATGGAGGTGTGAGTGTTGGAGGTGTGAGTGGTGGAGGAGTGATGGTGGAGGTGTGAGTGGTAGAGGAGTGATAGTGGAGGTGGTGTGATGGAGGAGGTGGTGTGATGGAGGAGGTGGTGTGATGGAGGAGGTGTTAGAGGTGGAGATGAGAGTGGTGGAGGAGTGAGTGGTAGAGGAGTGATGGAGGAGGTGTGAGTGGTGGAGGTGTGAGTGGTGGTGGTGTGAGTGGTGGTGGTGTGAGTGGTGGAGGAGTGAGTGGTGGAGGAGTGATGGAGGAGGTGTGAGTGGTGGAGGTGTGTGATGAGATGAGAAGGTGAATGGTGAGAGGGAGGTGATGTGAGGGTGGTGAGGGTGGTGTTGGGTTAGGGAGATGTGTGATGGAGGAAGTGGTGAGATGGAGGAGGTGGTGAGATGGAGGAGGTGGTGTGATGGAGGAGGTGGTGTGATGGAGGTGGTGTGATGAAGTGGTGTGATGGAGGAGGTGGTGTGAGGGAGGAGGTGGTGTGATGGAGGAAGTGATGTGATGGAGGAAGTGGTGTGATGGAGGAGGTGGTGTGATGGAGGAAGTGGTGTGATGGAGGAAGTGATGTGATGGAGGAAGTGATGTGATGGAGGAAGTGATGTGATGGAGGAAGTGGTGTGATGGAGGAGGTGGTGTGAGGGAAGTGGTGTGATGGAGGAAGTGATGTGATGGAGGAAGTGATGTGATGGAGGAAGTGGTGAGATGGAGGAGGTGGTGTGATGGAGGAGGTGGTGTGATGGAGGTGGTGTGATGAAGTGGTGTGATGGAGGAGGTGGTGTGAGGGAGGAGGTGGTGTGATGGAGGAGGTGGTGTGAGGGAGGAGGTGGTGTGATGGAGGAGGTGTTAGAGGTGGAGATGAGAGTGGTGGAGGAGTGAGTGGTAGAGGAGTGATGGAGGAGGTGTGAGTGGTGGAGGTGTGAGTGGTGGTGTTGTGAGTGGTGGAGGAGTGAGTGGTGGAGGAGTGATGGAGGAGGTGTGAGTGGTGGAGGTGTGTGATGAGATGAGAAGGTGAATGGTGAGAGGGAGGTGATGTGAGGGTGGTGAGGGTGGTGTTGGGTTAGGGAGATGTGTGATGGAGGAAGTGGTGAGATGGAGGAGGTGGTGAGATGGAGGAGGTGGTGTGATGGAGGAGGTGGTGTGATGGAGGTGGTGTGATGAAGTGGTGTGATGGAGGAGGTGGTGTGAGGGAGGAGGTGGTGTGATGGAGGAAGTGGTGTGATGGAGGAAGTGATGTGATGGAGGAAGTGATGTGATGGAGGAAGTGGTGTGATGGAGGAAGTGATGTGATGGAGGAAGTGATGTGATGGAGGAAGTGGTGTGATGGAGGAGGTGGTGTGATGGAGGAAGTGGTGTGATGGAGGAAGTGATGTGATGGAGGAAGTGATGTGATGGAGGAAGTGGTGTGATGGAGGAGGTGGTGAGAGGGAGGAAGTGGTGTGATGGAGGAAGTGATGTGATGGAGGAAGTGATGTGATGGAGGAAGTGGTGTGATGGAGGAGGTGGTGAGAGGGAGGAAGTGGTGTGATGGAGGAAGTGATGTGATGGAGGAAGTGATGTGATGGAGGAAGTGGTGATATGGAGGAGGTGGTGTGATGGAGGAGGTGGTGTGATGGAGGTGGTGTGATGAAGTGGTGTGATGGAGGAGGTGGTGTGAGGGAGGAGGTGGTGTGATGGAGGAGGTGGTGTGAGGGAGGAAGTGGTGTGATGGAGGAAGTGATGTGATGGAGGAAGTGGTGTGATGGAGGAGGTGGTGTGATGGAGGAGGTGGTGTGATGGAGGTGGTGTGATGAAGTGGTGTGATGGAGGAGGTGGTGTGAGGGAGGAGGTGGTGTGATGGAGGAGGTGGTGTGAGGGAGGAGGTGGTGTGATGGAGGAGGTGTTAGAGGTGGAGATGAGAGTGGTGGAGGAGTGAGTGGTAGAGGAGTGATGGAGGAGGTGTGAGTGGTGGAGGTGTGAGTGGTGGTGTTGTGAGTGGTGGAGGAGTGAGTGGTGGAGGAGTGATGGAGGAGGTGTGAGTGGTGGAGGTGTGTGATGAGATGAGAAGGTGAATGGTGAGAGGGAGGTGATGTGAGGGTGGTGAGGGTGGTGTTGGGTTAGGGAGATGTGTGATGGAGGAAGTGGTGAGATGGAGGAGGTGGTGAGATGGAGGAGGTGGTGTGATGGAGGAGGTGGTGTGATGGAGGTGGTGTGATGAAGTGGTGTGATGGAGGAGGTGGTGTGAGGGAGGAGGTGGTGTGATGGAGGAAGTGGTGTGATGGAGGAAGTGATGTGATGGAGGAAGTGATGTGATGGAGGAAGTGATGTGATGGAGGAAGTGATGTGATGGAGGAAGTGGTGTGATGGAGGAGGTGGTGTGATGGAGGAGGTGGTGTGATGGAGGAAGTGATGTGATGGAGGAAGTGATGTGATGGAGGAAGTGGTGTGATGGAGGAGGTGGTGAGAGGGAGGAAGTGGTGTGATGGAGGAAGTGATGTGATGGAGGAAGTGATGTGATGGAGGAAGTGGTGATATGGAGGAGGTGGTGTGATGGAGGAGGTGGTGTGATGGAGGTGGTGTGATGAAGTGGTGTGATGGAGGAGGTGGTGTGAGGGAGGAGGTGGTGTGATGGAGGAGGTGGTGTGAGGGAGGAGGTGGTGTGATGGAGGAAGTGATGTGATGGAGGAAGTGGTGTGATGGAGGAGGTGGTGTGATGGAGGAAGTGGTGTGGAGGAAGTAGTATGATGGAGGAAATGGTGTGATGGAGGTGGTGGTGAGATGAAGTGGTGTGATGGAGGAGGTGGTGTGATGGAGGAGGTGGTGTGATGGTGGAAGTGGTGTGATGGAGGAGGTGGTGTGATGGAGGAAGTGGTGTGATGGAGGAGGTGGTGTGATGGAGGAAGTGGTGTGATGGAGGAGGTGGTGTGATGGATGATGAAGGAGGTGGTGTGATGGAGGAGGTGGTGTGATGGAGGAGGTGGTGTGATGGTGGAAGTGGTGTGATGGAGGAGGTGGTGTGATGGAGGAAGTGGTGTGATGGAGGAAGTGGTGTGATGGAGGAGGTTGTGTGATGGAGGTGGTGGTGTGATGGAGGAGATAGTGTGATGGAGGAAGTGGTGTGATGGAGGAAGTGGTGTGGAGGAAGTGTTGTGATGGAGGAGGTGGTGTGATGGAGGAGGTGGTGTGATGGAGGAGGTGGTGTGATGGAGGAGGTTGTGTGATGGAGGTGGTGGTGTGATGGAGGAGGTGGTGTGATGAAAGAAGTGGTGTGATGGAGGAAGTGGTGTGATGGAGGAAGTGGTGTGATGGAGGAGGTGGTGTGATGGAGGAAGTGGTGTGAAGGAAGTAGTATGATGGAGGAAATGGTGTGATGGAGGAAGTAGTGTGATGGAGGAAGTGGTGTGGTGGAGGAGGTGGTGGTGTGATGGACGAAGTGGTCTGAGGGAGGAGGTGATGTGATGGAGGAGGTGATGTGATGGAGGAAGTGGTCTGAGGAAGGAGGTGGTGTGGTGGAGGAGGTGGGGTGTATGTTTAGTCACAATTGAGGTAGTTAGTTAAATTAACTGGTATGAGGCAATTGCTATTGTTGCTGTTATTATTCTCAGTACAAACTGGCTGTTGTCAAGGCTCACCCCCATCACTACTGCCACCACCAGCACAGAGAGAGAGAGAGAGAGAGAGAGAGAGAGAGAGAGAGAGAGAGAGAGAGAGAGAGAGAGAGAGAGAGAGAGAGAGAGAGAGAGCCTGTATGAGTGGATGCATACTTGAGTTCTTCCGTCGCTCCTGAAGGAAGAGAGGGCGTCAGAGGCGTGAAGACCACCGAGAAATACAACAGTAGAAGGACCCGAAGAGCCGGGGAAGGCACAGGTTATGACGAAGGACATCAGAAGGAATGGCTGAGTGAATACCCTTTACAAAGTCGTCCCTGGGAGACCTCAATGGATTTTACAAACGACGTGATCACTGGTACAGGAAACTAGGGTAGAGAAGAACACCCCCAAGGATGTATTACAAGAATCCTGTAGAAGTCGGCAACGAAGGAGGAGGGGGGAGGGGGGAGTGTCGAAGGAGTTCATAAGCAAAGGAGTAATTAGGGTATACCAAAGTCCACTTGAGGATGCCTTTGGGTCCCCTGCAAGAACTCCTGTAGAAGATGAGGATGGGGGCAGGGATAGAGGAGGGGGAGGGAAGGAGAAAGAGGGAGGGAGGGCGTGTGAGTGAGGCAGGAACTCCATTAGTGAAGGCTGTGGAGCGTGTGTGGTGAGGTAGCCAGACGGAAGTGGAAAATGCGCTGAGATACTGGTGTTGTGGAGGCGAGGGTGATGGATGGCCTTATTTACCTGTGTGTGTGTGTGAGAGAGAGAGAGAGAGAGAGAGAGAGAGAGAGAGAGAGAGAGAGAGAGAGAGAGAGAGAGAGACTTTAACCCCTTGTGAACGATGACTTAACCCAGACTATTAAAATACCATACTATTTAAGCCTAAGACAGACAGACAGACTCTAACACACACACAGGGTCTTAAAGCTGAGTTAATAAACCTTTAATATTTTCAACGTATGAGAAACTTCCTTAAAAAAAATGGTTTTCTCTGCAGGAAACTTATTTTGCATAATACTGGACAATATTACACACCTCCTCCTCCTCCTCTTCTTCTTCTTCTTCTTCATCTTCTTCTTCTTCCTCCTCCTCCTCTTTATTCTTCTTCCTCCTCCCCTTCCTTGTTTTTCCTCCTTTTTTATTTTTCTTCCTCCCTTGTCTTTCTCCTGATTCCTCCTCTTCCTTCTCTTTTTCGTATTGCTCCTCCATCTTCTCTTCCTCCATCTCCTTCTCCTCTTCATGGTCTTGTTCCTCCTCCTCCTCCTCCTCCTTCTCTTAATTCTCTTCTTCCTTCTTTGGTCTCCCTTGTTCCTTTTCCCGTTCCTTCTCCTCACCTTCTTCTTCCTTCTCTTCCTCCTCCTCCTCCTCCTCCCTCATTCCCATACTCTTATTTGGGGTGTTGGGGGAGGGGGGGGGTGTTACCGGTAGCCCCCCCCCCTCCCCCCCGCATATTAGGTCAATATACCAAGGTTGTGTTTTGGTAGGCAAGTGAGAGAACATATCTGACTTGCCTATTGTGGTGTTGTGATGGTGATTATCTCTTAAGTAATGATGATAAGAATACATTTGTATGGTGAGTGTATGGTTGAGCGTATGGTGATAATTTGGGTGATAATATTGTGGAAAATATATGCCCGAAAAGCAACAACAATGGCAACTACAACAACAACAACAACAACAACGATAATAATAACAAAAACAACAACAATAACAGTAATAATAATAATAATAATAATAATAATAATAATAATAATAATAATAATAATAATAACAACAATAACAACAATAACAACAACAACAACAACAATAAAAACAACAACACCGCCGACACCAACAACGACAAAAATAATAATAACAACAACACCCACAACAAAACAACATCAACAACAACAACAACAACAACAACAACAGAAGCAAAAAACATCAATAATAATACTAATAACAATAATACGTGAGAAGTGTGAGAGGTCCGTGAAAGGTGTGTGAGAGGGATTGGAGAGGTGTGAGAAGGAAAGGCGTGTGAGAGTATATTACCAAGTTATTTCCCGTCCTTGTCCTTGGTGAGAGAGTTACGTCCGTGGCAGCTTGTGTGTGTGTGTGTGTGTGTGTGTGTGTGTGTGTGTGTGTGTGTGTGTACCGTAAGCACACACACACACACACACACCTCATTAGCATACCCAAATTGACCTGCAAGGAAGCGCTACAAGGAGATGGGAGATGATTAATAATGCTCTCTCTCTCTCTCTCTCTCTCTCTCTCTCTCTCTCTCTCTCTCTTTTGCTCTATCTGATGATGTGATAGTGGATTTGACTGACTCAGTTAATTACGCTTCCAAGAGAGAGAGAGAGAGAGAGAGAGAGGTGGTGGTGACGAGGAGGTGGTAGTAGTGGTGAGGTGGTGGTGAGGTGGTGGTGGTGGTGGTGAGGTGGTGGTGGTGGTGGTGAGGTGGTGGTAGTGGTGGTGAGGTGGTGGTAGCGGTGATGGCTGTGTGGTGGTGGTGATAGTGGTGGTGAGGTGGTAGTGGTGGTGAGGTGGTGGTGGTAGCGGTGATGGCTGTGTGGTGGTGGTGGTGAGGTGGTAGTGGTGGTGAGGTGGTGGTGGTAGCGGTGATGGCTGTGTGGTGGTGGTGATAGTGGTGGTGAGGTGGTGGTAGTGGTGGTGAGGTGGTGGTAGCGGTGATGGCTGTGTGGTGGTGGTGATGGCTAGGTAGAGGCGATGACAAGATGATAGTGTGGCAATGTAAATGAAGTCAACAGATGATGGGAATGGATCCTAGCTAGTGTTGTAAACTAGTACTAACTAATAGCATAGCCACAACACCACCAACCACTAGCTTGTTGTAATAACCTATAACATACAACATCCAAAGGGACTTATACTTACCCTTCCTCAAAGTGTGTGTGTGTGTGTGTGTGTGTAGGTGTGTGTGTGTGTGTGTGTGTGTGTGTGTGTGTGTGTGTGTGTGTTATACGTAACGCCAGAACCCACGAAACTTCTAAACTCTACAAGTAAGATAGTTTAGGTTAGGTTACTTTAGTTTGGTTTGGGTTGGGTTGGGTTGGGTTGGGTTGGGTTGGGTTGGAGAGGTTTGGGTTGGATTGGGTTGGGTTGGGTTGGGTTGGGTCATATACCACTACCCGCTCCACATTTAGGAAATTTGTATTTTTCTAGTTTTAGTAAGGAACACAATTGAGGACCACTTAGAATGCTCCATTAGTAAGAGGCGCTTCCATGAATATAAATGAAGGTAAACCATTTTATCATAGTGGCAAAATCATCGATACCTTGATTTACCTGCGTTGAGGGAGCATTTTAGTGGTATAGAGTTGGCAACAGTGTTTATGGGCTCTCTCTCTCTCTCTCGTCAAAACACACACACACACACACACACACACACACACACACACACACACACACACACGTTACGATACCTTTAAATGTCTTTGTTGTTTCAAGTACTTTACCATATATACAAACCTTGAGTTATATACCAAATTAACCAGCCGTGGGGGACGTGGGAGTCGTGAGAGGCGTGGGAAGCGTGGGAGGTGTGGGAGGCGTAGGAGGTGTGGGAGATGTGTGAGGCGTGGGAGGTGTGGGAGATGTGTGAGGTGTGGGAGATGTGGGAGGAGTGGGAGGCGTGGGAAGTGTGGGAGGCGTGGGAGGCGTGGGAGGTGTGGGAGGCGTGGGAGGTGTGGGAGGCATGGGACGTGTGGGAGGCATGGGAGGTGTGGAAGGTGTGGGAGGCATGGGAGGCGTGGGAGGTATCGGAGGCGTGGGAAATCTGGGAAGCGTAGGAGGCGTGGGAGGCATGGGAGGCGTGGGAGGTATCGGAGACGTGTGAGATATGGGAGGCGTGAGAGGTATGGGAGGAGTGGGAGGCGTGGGAGGCGTGGGAAGCGTGGGAGGTATGGGAGGTATGGGAAATGTGGGAGGTATCGGAGGCGTGGGAAAGTGAGTGAAAAATGTTAGTGGTAAGGAAATACAGATGAACATACAGGTGACTATACAGGTGAACAAACAGGTGAACACAGAGGTGAACATACAGGTGAACAAACAGGTGAACACAGAGGTGAACACAGAGGTGAATAAACAAGTGAACACACTAATGAACATACAGGTGAGCATACAGGTGAACACACAAGTGAACACACAGGTGAACACAGAGGTGAATAAACAGGTGAACACACTAATGAACATACAGGTGAACAAACAGGTGAACACACTAATGAACATACAGGTGAGCATACAGGTGAACATACAAATGAGCATACAGGTGAACACAGAGGTGAATAAACAGGTGAACACACTAATGAACATACAGGTAAGCATACAGGTGAACATACAAATGAACATACAGGTGAGCATACAGGTGAACACACAGGAAAACACACAGGTGAACAAACAGGTGAACATATAGGTGAACACACAGGTGAACACACAGGTGAACAAATAGGTGAACACACAGGTGAACACACAGGTGAACACTGTTATCTTAATTCCCATGTTACAGCGGCATTCCTTGCTAATGGGCAGTTTAACCACACACACACACACACTGCACCATCCTCGACACCGGCTCCTACTACCACCTGAGATCCCTAGCCCGAGAATTGCTGTTCGACACCACAACCGCATCCAGCCCATACGTGCACGAACTGATCGCTATAAGAACAGCCCAGTCCCAACCATTGTAAAAATTATCAATAACTTGTAATAAACCAGTGTATTCACTCCCAGTAAACACTGCTCCTTACACTGTCACCATGTTGAAATGCCCTGTAGTTTGAGCTTTTCCACATCTAGTTATTATATATCTTATTTATATCACTTATGTTACTTGTATATTATTTGTAATTCGTAACCCATTCCCCAAATATGTAACTGTATATCTTCAGCCTTCTGGCTGCCAAGCTCTTTCAATAAACCGTTAATTATTATTATTATTATTATTATTATTATTATTCACACACACACACACACACACACACACACACTACCATCAATACCTCTGCTTCCACTAATCATATTTAACCACAACTACAACCATTAATGCACCTCTTCTACTACCACTATTACTGTTCTACCACCACAACTACCACAATTAGAGAGCAACAACAATTAGTCCCCCCCAACCATTGGTGTTATTGTTATTGACAGGACTGGTTATGTTGCTACTACCACAAATACCACCATCTGTGCAATAACAACTACAGTAACTAGCTCTCCTATCAACGACAACTACCACCACTACCACCACCATTACTATCACTACCACCACACATCAGTTATCTCTCCTTTATTCTTCTCTCTCTTCTCCCTCCTCTTCACCTTCTTCTTCCTTTTCCTCTTCCTATTTCTGTTCCTCCTTATTTCCTTCCTGCTCCCCTTTATCCTCCTTCTCGTCTTCCTCTTCCCCTTCTCTTCCTCCTCATTCATGCGCATCATTCTAGGATGCCCAAAATCAACCAGAATTGTAAACACGAGGAAAGAGCTCGGACTGCCCTCCCTATCTGAGAGGATAGCTCTACTTAATACCATGTTTTGTGTCAAAGTTTTCAAGAACATTGGCCCCCAAACTACATCTCAAACTGAGTTGATGTTCTATC
>CAUDMG010003338.1:617500-665000 GCA_958450375.1 Homarus gammarus
CCTAGAAAGACGAAGAGTGCGGGGAGATATGATAGAAGTATTTAAGTGGGTGAAAGGAATCAATAAAGGGGATATAGATAAAGTTCTTATAATATCCGAGCAGGATAGGACTCGGAGCAACGGATTTAAGTTGGATAAGTTTAGGTTTAGGAGGGAGATAGGAAGAAACTGGTTTATAAATAGGATGGTGGACGAGTGGAACAAGCTTAGCAACTTTGTAGTAAGTGCTGGAACTCTGGAAAGTTTCAAAAGGAGGCTAGATAGATTCATGGATGATGGAGAGTGGTAGTAACTCTCGACAGGAGCTGCCATGCACAGGCCAACCGGCCTATTGCAGACTCCGTATTTTCTTATGTTCTTATGACACACACACACGAACACACACACACACACACACACCTGACACACACACACGCACACACACACCTGAAGGCTGCCAGGGGTCATATGTTCCTCGGTACATATTGTGTTGTGGTCATCACTTGTTTATGACACTGAGTTAATAGATTGATTTGCTTACGGTGTTTTAATGGAAAAATTTTACTACTACTACTACCATTATTATTACTTTTTTTTTTAATCGTGGCCTCCATCCTCACCCAATAGCCACACCTTGGCCACCATTTAATTACCTTAATATTAAATATCCTAATACATAAGTAGCTATCCTGTCTGTGTTAAATTAGTTGAGCCGCAGATCTATGCGGCATTCAGTGACTGTAGCCTCATAGTCAATATCTGCAGCAGTTGTCGGAGTTGGGGCAGAAGCTCTCGTTCCCCTGAGGCAGAGCAAAGCCGATCGAAGGAGAGAGAAGGACAGTCGACATCTCATCCAGGCTGTAACAAAACTTCTGGGCTGCTGCTTCTGTTCGGAGATCAGCTCCGCGAGTCTGGCGTAGAAACATCTTGCACTTGGGCCCATCCCACCAGAGGTTGTGAACACTCGAGGAGTGAAGCTGCCTTGATCAACGTTTTGGATTCTCTCCCCATATGCCCTTCTCTTGTCGTTCTCGTTCCTCCTATGTGCAGCATCGAGAGCTAGGTTACGGTGACAAACGGCCATGGGATCAAAAATCCTCATGTCGAAGAAAGCTCGCTGTCCCCGCGTCCAGAATCCTCGAGCACTGATACTACTACTACTCCTACTACTACTAATACTACTACTACTCCTACTACGAGTACACTACTCTACTACTACTACTACTAATAATAATAATGAATAAGTTGACGCGTTTCTTAATTAACAACGTGGTAACTCGTCAACAGCGATACCAGTTAGTGATTTTTTCCCACGAACGAAAATCAAATATATCAGAAAATAATTGTTATCTTATTTTTCACTTTTCCATTTTATCAGCAATTATTTCTTATTTTATTTTATTTATTGGATTTATTTTATTTATATTTTTCTGACAATACTTTACCGTCCAGTATATAGGTCACCTGTCCACCTTATCCTACCTGCATGCGTCTTAATTACCTCACCTGTAGGGATGCGTCGCAGAGATGAGAGATTAATATGACCTCAATCTGTTTCTCTGACTCGAATACAAAATGGATTCTCCTACCTACAGGTTAGAGGGGAGGGGGTAGAGAGGGAAGGGGAAGGAGAGGGAAGGGGAAGGGGGCGGAGAGGGAAGGGGGCGGAGAGGGGATGGTGGGGGTGGGGAAGGGATATATCTACAGAGTCTTTGCGAATCTGTATCTTTTGTAGTTTAAGTGACCTAGTTTCAGTACGACCTGACTTCTACAGCTTAAAGGAATGAATTGACCGTATGTGTGTGAGTGATTTAAGTGAGGCTTCGTTCTCGTGTTTCTTGTATCATCCAGGTGTGTGTGTGTGTGTGTGTGTACTCTCTGAATTATAGATCAACTCACCTGTTACTGTTTGCGCTTTGCCTCTGGGTTGAGTACATCTATAATTCACTGGAGAGTCCTTGAGTACTGATAATGGCGCTTAATATTGTGTAAATGGCTTGGTTAGCCCTCTTGATTACGATGTCTTGACACCTTGAGTACGATGTCTTGATACCTTGAGTACGATGTCTTAACCTCTCCTCCAATATTACTGAAGGGGCGAAACCACAGCACGCAAGGGGAGTAAGACAGTGTACTCAAGGGTTAAGACAGTGTACTCAAGGGGGTACGATAGTGTACTCAAGGGTTAAGACAGTGTACTCAAGGGGGTAAGATAGTGTACTCAAGGGTTAAGACAGTGTACTCAAGGGGAGTAAGATAGTGTACTCAAGGGCTAAGACAGTGTACTCAAGGGGAGTAAGATAGTGTACTCAAGGGTTAAGACAGTGTACTCAAGGGGGTAAGATAGTGTACTCAAGGGTTAAGACAGTGTACTCAAGGGGGTAAGATAGTGTACTCAAGGGGAGTAAAATAGTGTACTCAAGGGGGTAAGATAGTATACTCAAGGGTTAAGACAGTGTACTCAAGAGGTTAAGTCATCGTACTCAAGAGTTAAGATAGTGTACTGAAGGGGTCAAGTCATCGTACTCAATGGGTTAAAAGAGTGTACTCAAAGGGTTAAGTCCTCGTACTCAAGGGTTAAGAATATGCTAAATACCTTTCTAATCTGATCTTGGTTTAAGCGTCGACAGCACCATCCACCACACCTGTACCGTATAGTTACCTGTATAGTTACCTGTAATTATATAAACCCTGATGCTGGGGTTTTCAATACTCATTATCTCTCCTCCCCAAGAGAAAAAAATACTGATATGTTTGTTTATTGTATTTTCCTTGTATCTATAGATTACTTGATTTTTCTAATGTATTCAACTAATCCTTCCCCCCCCCCCCACAACAAATACCTCCCAATGAGTGTGTAATTCGTCTAATTATCTGTGTATTTTAGGTAGTTCTTCAAATACTCAGTGTACAATAGGTAATCCAATCTT
Organism: Homarus gammarus; assembly: GCA_958450375.1. NCBI lineage: Eukaryota > Metazoa > Arthropoda > Malacostraca > Decapoda > Nephropidae > Homarus > Homarus gammarus. Next base: position 620,410 of record CAUDMG010003338.1, read on the forward strand.
AAATAATCCCTTAATCACGGTTATCAATACGCAAGAAACACCTGTGTTATACCTGGTAGTAATGAGGTCACAGGTAAAGTCACTTCTGATCTTACAGTGTCCAGGAGACCTTGTCATGGCGGCCATTAAGCTGGTCTCTTGCTGCAGTATTTCTTTCGTCTTCATTTGTCGGCGATCCTTTGAACACTTCCGGGGCGTATGTGGTCGTGTGAGGACCAACTCCCGGTGCGGAAGGTTCAAAGTGAGCGCGCTGGCTGGCTGAGGATTGATCGCAACACAGCACAGGGAGTGGGAAGCGTTGTGCCCGGGTAGTCGGGGAGGACGGGCCGCGCAGCTCTATTTTTATTGATCGCTGGCGAGAGGCGCGACTGTGGCCAGAGTTGTTCTCAGTGGCTGCTACGGCCGCCAGTCCTAGAGGTGAACCCTGGGAGTCAACCTACACGCCTCCCTGCCATGACGATCTTGTAGGACCCGCCCCGCCCTCCGACACTTCCCGCTCCTAGTCGAGAACATCCCAGGTTGTAACGGATCCTGGTGTAAGGGGCGTGGCCGAGGCAGTAAGCTAAAAACGGGCGTGTGTGGTGCTAGTAACACACCTACACACACACACACACACACGACACAGTAAAGAGACCCCGCCGACGAAGTAGACGACGACGCAACCATGATGTGTGTTAGTGAGGTGGTAGCCTGAGCTGCTGCCAGTGGTAGAGTGTTGTTGTTGTTGGTGGTGGTGTGTTAAGTTGACCTGGTCTCACGCCCTTAACAGCCAAGATGAGGCATAAAGTGAGGTGGTGGTGTTCACTGACCGTCGTACAGCACCGGACAGCTCTTGCCTTCGTCTTGTTCTCGCTCTTCCCGGCACTACTGGCCATCTACACGCAGGAGAATGAGATCAACATGCCGCATCAAGAGTAAGTATTCTCATATGACTTTTATTCCCGCCCGTTCGTGTCTTACCCCCCTTTCCCCCTCCCTCCCCCCTTTACACAGAAAACGAGCGAGGATTCAAGAACTAGGTAGTGGAGTTGGAGGTGGAACAGCTTACCCTCCAAGAAAAAAAGGAAGAAGAAGAAGAGGTGTGTGTGGGTGTGTCTGTGTGTGTGTGTCGGCACTAGGCAAGGGTGTTGAAGTGCCACTCGAGTCTTGACCTACAAGTGGCTGACGAGTATGAGGTGGTCCTTCACGAGAGGGGAGGGGGGAGGTAACACCATCAAACATACTTTGACACACACACACACACATTTTTTTTCGTGTGTTCAGTCCTCACAGCATGGTACAACAAAACGCGGCAACACCTACAGGTAGTTGGTCAAGGAGAGGCCATTCAGGTCACGAGTATCCTTCTTCACGTCACGAATATCCCTTTGTAGGTCACGAGTATCCTTCAGGTCACGGATATCCTTTTGCAGGTCACGAGTATCTTTCTTCAGGTCACGAATATCTTTTTTCCAGGCCACGTGTATATTTTCAATCCGTCTTCAGGAATTTTCAGGTCATGGGCACGTTTCAGGTCACGAAGGACAAGTTTCAGGTCACAGGAAGTATATTTCAGGTCACGAGAGGTATATTTCAGGTCCTATTGGTTTCAGGTTACGAAAATGAGCTAGATAATGAGCATACCTGTACCTGAAGACCTAGGTGACCTGGAAGGTTTTTTCTTTATTCCTGTCTCTCACTCTGTCTCTCTGTCTGTCTGTCTGTCTGTCTGTCTCTCTGTCTGTCTGTCTCTCTGTCTGTCTGTCTGTCTGTCTGTCTCTGATGAAACCCAACTGCCAATTGATATGCATAATATTGTATGTACCGTTATATGTTATCTATACATGTTCATATTAATTGTTCATTCTACCTGTTCATTCTACCTGTTCATTCTACCTGTTCATTCTACCTGTTCATTCTACCCGTTCATTCGACCTGTTCATTCTACCTGTTCATTCTACCTGTTCATTCTACCTGTTCATTCGACCTGTTCATTCTACCCGTTCATTCTACCTGTTCATTCTACCTGTTCATTCTACCCGTCCATTCCACCTGTTTATTCTACTTGTTTAGGTTAGTGTTTGCGTTAGGTTAGGTTAGGTTAGCGTTTGGTTAGGTTAGCGATAGGTTAGGTTAGGTTTGGTTAGATTAGGTTAATGTTGCGTTATGTTACGTTAGGTTATGTTAGCGTTTGGTAAGAGTTAGGTTAAGTTAGCGTTAGATTGTCCAGTCTCGTGTGTGTGTGTGCGCGCGTTTATACAATATGTATATATTCATATATGCGCGCGTGTGTACGTTAACATTTATAAGTGGCTCCGCTGGTGTGCACCCCACTTTGCACCAGACAGACATATGTGGGTGTGTGTGTGTGTGTGTGTGTGCATATTTTTAAGACATACATATTAATGAACGCTCAAGACACAGTATGTATATTTTCCCAAGACATACAAATATTCACTGAAACATGGCAATACACCCTGTGTGACACCTCATATGAGTATACACCCTGTGTGACACCTCATATGAGCATACACCCTGTGTGACACCTCATATGAGCATACACCCTCTGTGGCACCTCATATGAGGCATACACCCTATGTGACACCTCATATGAGTATACACCCTCTGTGGCACCTCATATGAGTATACACCCTATGTGACACCTCATATGAGCACACACCCTATGTGACACCTCATATGAGTATACACCCTCTGTGGCACCTCATATGAGGCATACACCCTATGTGACACCTCATATGAGCACACACCCTATGTGACACCTCATATGAGTATACACCCTGTGACACCTCATATGAGCATACACCCTGTGATACCTCATATGAGCATACACACTATGTGACACCTCATATGAGCATACACCCTGTGATACCTCATAAGAACATACACCCTATGTGACACCTCATATGAGCACACACCCTATGTGGCACCTCCTATGAGTATACACCCTATGTGACACCTCATATGAGTACACACCCTGTGACACCTCATATGAGCATACACACAATGTGACACCTCATATGAGTATACACCCTGTGACACCTCATATGAGCATACACACTATGTGACACCTCATATGAGTATACACCCTATGTGACACCTCATATGAGTATACACCCTGTGACACCTCATATGAGCATACACACAATGTGACACCTCATATGAGTATACACCCTGTGACACCTCATATGAGCATACACACAATGTGACACCTCATATGAGTATACACCCTATGTGACACCTCATATGAGTATACACCCTGTAACACCTCATATGAGCATACACACTATGTGACACCTCATATGAGTATACACCCTGTGACACCTCATATGAGCATACACACTATGTGACACCTCATATGAGCATACACCCTGTAACACCTCATATGAGTATACACCCTGTGACACCTCATATGAGTATACACCCTGTGACACCTCATATGAGCATACACCCTATGTGACACCTCATATGAGCATACACCCTGTAACACCTCATATGAGCATACACCCTATGTGACACCTCATATGAGTATACACCCTATGTGACACCTCATATGAGTATACACCCTGTGACACCTCATATGAGCATACACCCTATGTGACACCTCATATGAGCATACACCCTGTAACACCTCATATGAGCATACACCCTATGTGACACCTCATATGAGTATACACCCTATGTGACACCTCATATGAGCATACACCCTGTAACACCTCATATGAGCATACACACTATGTGACACCTCATAGGGCTTAAATAAACATTGTATGTGGAGCTTCTAAGGCGTGTTATATACTGTATATGTATATTTTGATACATATACAGGTATATTCAGACATACACATTGTATACTGTATTCCTGCACTATCTTTGTCTATACCTTTTGAGTCACTGCAAACTTGTATAACAATTATACTGAATATCTATCTATCTACTGTATCTATTTATCTATCTGTCTATCTATCTATCTATCTATCTATCCTGTATCTATCTATCTATCAACTGTATCTATCTATCCTATATCTATCTATCTATCCTGTATCTATCTATCTATCTATCTATCTATTTATCCTCTATCTATATATCTATCTATCTATCCTGTATCTATCTATCTATCTATCAACTGTATCTATCTATCCTATATCTATCTATCCATCCTGTATCTATCTATCTATCCTTAATATATTCATCTATCTATCTATCTGTGTGTCTGTCTGTAAATCTCTCTATCTATCTATCTATCCTCTATCTATCTATCTATCTATCTATCCTTAATATATTCATCAATCTATCTGTGTGTGCATGTATTCATAACAGGGTTCGACCCCCAATACCAGGCCGCCAGACTCTCCCTTAGTCAGTAATCAACTCGGTGCCGTATATTTAAAACTACTTATTCGGGTTGAGTTCCGTCCAGACAAACACCGATTCCCATGCATTGAAAAAAGGTGCGGAGTCGTGTTGGCTGAGGCGACCGACCGACCGACCGACCGACCGCCCGACCGACCGACCGATCGCAAGCACCTATTTTTTTTGTGATTTAACTGAGTGAGTGACGTAGATAGATTGATGCATTGTGGGTAAAATTATAGATTCCTGTATAATTTAGTTATTTATTTAAGGTTTAAACTACAATATATTGTATGTATTTTACATAGTCAAGGATCAGTATCTAACGTAACGTAGCGTAACCTATATTCGTCAATGACATACAAAACTCTGCTCTGAAATGATGTATTACTGTAGTTTAGTTTAGTTTAGGTTAGGTTAGGTTAGGTTAGTTTAGTTTAGTTTAGGTTAGGTTAGGTTAGTTTAGGTTAGGTTAGGTTAGTTTAGTTTAGTTTAGGTTAGGTTAGTTTAGTTTAGGTTAGGCTAGGTTAGTTTAGGTTAGGCTAGGTTAGTTTAGTTTAGGTTAGGCTAGGTTAGTTTAGTTTAGGTTAGGCTAGGTTAGTTTAGTTTAGGTTAGGTTAGTTTAGGTTAGGTTAGTTTAGTTTAGTTTAGGTTAGGCTAGGTTAGTTTAGTTTAGGCTAGGTTAGTTTAGTTTAGGTTAGGTTAGGTTAGGTTAGTTTAGTTTAGGTTAGGTTAGAACACGACACTACAAGAAGAGAACCTAAATAATTTTTCCAGGAGCGCGTGTGTGTATGTCTGTCCTTAACTTCACTAATTGAAGTTAGGTATAGTAAGTGCTGTAATTGTACAGTACCTGTAATGCTGTATCAATTCTAACGCAATCCATACACCTGTACTTGATTTTGTAATTGAACTTGTATTTATACCTGTTTTGTACCTGACCTGTACTTGCACCTGTACTTGTGTTAGTCTTATTATTTCATATTAATTACAATAACCTGTGCCCTCACTGTCGCTTATGAACCAACAGAATGAAAATTAACGATATTTGGAGGACGATTGTTCTGTAAGCACAAACATCAAGGGACGCTGTAAGCACAAACATCAAGGGACTCTGTAAGCACAAACATCAAGGGACGCTGTAAGCACAAACATCAAGGGACTCTGTAAGCACAAACATCAAGGGACTCTGTAAGCACAAACATCAAGGGACTCTGTAAGCACAAACATCAAGGGACTCTGTAAGCACAAACATCAAGGGACTCTGTAAGCACAAACTTCAAGGGACTCTGTAAGCACAAACATCAAGGGACTCAGTAAGCACAAACTTCAAGGGACTCTGTAAGCACAAACATCAAGGGACTCTGTAAGCACAAACATCAAGGGTCTCTGTAAGCACAAACATCAAGGGACTCTGTAAGCACAAACATCAAGGGACTCTGTAAGCACAAACATCAAGGGACTCTGTAAGCACAAACATCAAGGGACTCTGTAAGCACAAACATCAAGGGACTCTGTAAGCACAAACATCAAGGGACTCTGTAAGCACAAACATCAAGGGACTCTGTAAGCACAAACATCAAGGGACTCTGTAAGCACAAACATCAAGGGACTCTGTAAGCACAAACATCAAGGGACTCAGTAAGCATAAACACCAAGGGACTCTGTAAGCACAAACATCAAGGGACTCTGTAAGCACAAACTTCAAGGGACTCTGTAAGCACAAACATCAAGGGACTCTGTAAGCACAAACATCAAGGGACTCTGTAAGCACAAACATCAAGGGACTCTGTAAGCACAAACATCAAGGGACTCTGTAAGCACAAACATCAAGGGACTCAGTAAGCACAAACTTCAAGGGACTCTGTAAGCACAAACATCAAGGGACTCAGTAAACACAACCTTCAAGGGACTCTGTAAGCACAAACACCAAGGGACTCTGTAAGCACAAACATCAAGGGACTCAGTAAGCACAAACACCAAGGGACTCTGTAAGCACAAACATCAAGGGACTCTGTAAGCACAAACTTCAAGGGACTCTGTAAGCACAAACATCAAGGGACTCTGTAAGCACAAACATCAAGGGACTCTGTAAACACAGACATCACGGGACTCTGTAAACACAAACAAGTGGACTTTGTAAACACCCTATGCACGTCTAATACCCGAAATAAAACACCACTGAAAAAAAAAATGTATAAAAATAAATAAAAGAGAGTTACTGATGATTGATATTAAAGATGAAGTGAACATACAGGTGAGATACGTATAGGTAAGAGATTATAATTAGTAGTAAGAAAGGGAAGGGTTAATACCGTGACCTTAGCACACACACACACACACACACACACACACACACCCTGACGTACGATCTTTGAAGAAACCCTCATTGTCTCGTAAGTTACTGTATATAAACCAATCGATACGTTTTAATATCTCCAGTTTAAGAGAGAGAGAGAAAAACTTACGACCCTTTGAGAAGTTCGAACCTGGATAACATATATATTGAGCAGAATGAAACAATGAACTTAAATGAATCTTGACTCTTATGTTTATGATTACAGTCAGTTACTAAAGTCCATCCGTTCGACTCTCCTGAATCCCGAGCCCCCCCCCCCCCCCCGCCACCCGTGAGAGATTCAAACTCATGAACCCCGAAGCAGCATTTATGGCTAGAATAATGTATCAGTCTACTGCTTCGAGTTCACGAGTCTTAATCTCTCGGTGGTTCAGGAGGAGATGTGAACGAACTTAAGTACTTGTAGTTAACTATACTGTATCTTGACTGAATTCTGGTGACGCTTCAGTAAGTTTACCTAAGTTTACAGGTGAGTTATAGTAAACTTTTGAGGTATACTGCTGGGCAATTATCTCATGTAAACTGATGGGTGTAATGATATGAAAAACTTAAGAGTTATTTTTTCGGGGAAATTAATGGGTGAATCTTTAGTTGATGAGGTGTAATGTGGACTTAGGAAGGAAGAATTGGGTGTAATCTTGACTCATGAAGCAAGAATTGGGTGTAATCTGGACTTATGAAGCAAAATTTGGGTGTAATCTTGACTCATGAAGCAAGAATTGGGTGTAATCTTGACTTATGAAGCAAAAATTGGGTTTTATCTGGACTTATGAAGCAAACATTGGATTTAATGTGAACTATGAAGCAAAAATTGTGTGTAATCTTGACTATGAAGCAAGAATTGGGTGTAATATTAACTATGAAGCAATAATTGAGTGTAATCTTGACTCATAAAACAAGAATTGGATGCAATCTACTCAGACATAAAAAAAAGAAAAATGGGTGATATCTCCAACCAACTATCCATTATGACGTAAAAATTGGGTCATATCACCAACCAATTACCAATTACAAATACAAAAATCTGTCCCCCAGAAAAAAATTGAATCAAGTCAAAATCATAAGAATTACGACTGACGCCAAAATTTGGGATGTAATAGGGACAGACAAAGTGCCACATTACTGACCCAATTCACAAGGTTTAGTAGTGTGTTTTATGCTTGTGAGGGCGGGCTGGCACTGGCACTAAAGTCTGCGTACACCACCACCAACACCACCTCTTGGTCGAGTAGTGGTGATTCAACTCTTAGAAGTAATTAGAGTGGCACAATTTTTATTTTTAGAGTAATATGGTCTCTCTCTCTCTCTCTCTCTCTCTCTCTCTCTCTCTCTCTCTCTCTCTCTCCTTCCTTCCTTAATAACCACATTTATTTCTTATTATCTTCACATTCCTTCACATCAGCTGTTAGTTACTTGTATTTTTCACCTATTCTCTTCATTTTCCTTCTAATTCTATCTTCTTCTGTCACTATTTACTTCCTATTGCCATATTCTTACACCGTTTGCTTCTTCTCTTTTCCTTATTCTCTATTCTTCCTTATTCTTACCTATTTTCTTGTACTGTTTCTATTCTTTTATTTCGTTTATTCCCCCTACCATCTTCCCTTCGTTTGTCTCAATTATTATTTATTTATATCTTTCAAATTCGTTAATCCTTTCTTCCCTCGTCTGTTTTCATACATACATACATACATACATACATATATACATACATACACGAAGCCATATCTGGTGCTGGTAATGGTAGTGGTGGTGGTAGTAGTGGTGGTGGTGGTAGTAGTGGTGGTGGTAGTGGTGGTAATGAGGCTTCTATATGCTGGTAGTAGTGGTTGTTGTAGTTGTTGTGGTTGTTGTGGTTGTTGTTTTTGTCGTTGTTCTTGTTGATGTGGTATTGATAAATGAAGGAGGGAAGGAAAGAAGAGAAATAAGAGAGAAAGAGAGGAGGGAATGAAGGTAAGGAAGGAAGGGAGGGAGAAGTAAAGGAAGGGAGAAAAAAAGGAAGGGAGGAAAGGGAAAAAAAGACAAGAAGGGAGTGAGGGAAACGAGAAGGGTGGGAGGGGGAAGGTCAAGGAATGTTTGTTATGCAGCCAACTGCCCCCTAAAACACTCCACGCATTTCCCTTCAGTTCCCGCCTGCCCTCCCACCCCCTCCCCCTCAGCCCCTCCACCCTTCCTACCCCCTCAGCCTCCCTCCTCCCTCCCCCCAACTCTCCCTCCTTATTCCTCGTCTAATTACCTGGTTCATCCTGGTCCACATTTCCTTAAACGGAAATGTGGAAGGAAATGCAATTATGAAGAAGATCTCAGGCGTGGTTCTCGAGTCTGTAGTCTTGTCAGAAAAAACTCGTATACCACAAATGCTTTTCCTATTACGGCAGTTGTGAGGACGTATCTAACTGGCTGACTTACGGTAGCCAAAATGGAGGAATGAATTACTCTGAGACTGTACTGGACAACTATTTATGGGATAGAAATAATGTTAAAAAAGTCAAAATCTTCATCTGATATCTATGATGTTCTGGCTTTGTTTATATACACAAAGAAATTGACCAATCAGCGACGAGGTTTTCTTTTTTCCCCCATATAAGCTCAGTGGCTAGCTGGGTATCACTGAGTTAATCTCCAACCTGGAAGTAATATTCGCTAAACGAGTCTCCAGCGGATCGTGGTGGAGATGGTTGATGGAGATGGTTGATGGAGATGGTTGGTTTGTGACTGAATGCAAAGGTTAGTATAGGGTGGAGGAGAGATGGAGGAGCGCTTGTGATGGATAGGATGATTAACCTGAGTCTAATTATGATGGAGATAAATGAAGGAAAGGTAATTAGATGCTGGGCTTTCAAGAATGTTTTACTAGTGAATGGTAACTGGGAGTAATTAAGAGCTATTTACCTGTTCAGGAGGTAATAATTAGCCAGGTGATCGCTTTAATACACATGAACATCAGCCCCTCCTACCCATTTCACCTGGACACTAACCTAACCTAACCTAACCTAACCTAACCTAACCTTAATTGGCCTAACTTAAACTAACCTAACATTAATTAACCTAGATCAACTTATGTGAGGGTGTGTGTGTGTGTGTGTGTGTGTGTGTGTGTGCATTTTTACAGACCTGTACTCACTCTTATGAGATTGCGCAGGGCCTGTACTCATTCTTACAGACCTGTACTCACGCTTATGGGATTGCGCAGCGCTTGTACTCACTCATACAAGCCTGTACTCACCCTAACCATATTGCTCAGCGCCTACACACTTAACACCGCAGAGAATGACGTCACGAAGCGTAAATAGGAATATTTTCGGAAGTCGACGGATATTTATGCCAGGAGAGAGAGAGAGACCTAACTTAACCTAACCTAATCCCGCCCCCCCCTCCCCTAAGCAGAGTTAAGGTGTTTAATCATCAGGTGAAATAAGCTCTGTGTGTGTGTGTGTGTGTGTGTGTGTGTGTGTGTATTGCTCAAGTAATGCAATTATAATTTTCTCGGAATAATTAAAAGAATTGGTAGGGAGGGGGGAGGGGGAAAGATGGGAGGGGGAGAGGGGGAAAGATGGAAGAGAGGTAGGAAAGGGGAAAAATAAATGAAGAAGAGGAAGAAGAGGCGAGATGGGAAGAGGGGAAGGGAGGGAAGGTGGGAGGGAAGGAGGGAGAGTGGGAGGGTGGGAGGGTGAGGGATGGTTTGAGGGGGAGGGGGGGAGGGAGGAGGTGGTTTCAAAGGGTTGCCAGGTTTTCATTTCCGGAGTGGCCCGAGTCACAACTTCTCGACCACCACCACCATCATCACTACAACCATCACAACCACCACCACCACTATTACTACAACCACCAAAACCACCACTACTATTACTACAACCACCACCATCATCACCACCACCACTACAACCATCACAACCACCACCACTATTACTACAACCACCATCATCATCACTATAACCATCACAACCACCACCAATATTACTACAACCACCATCATCATCACTATAACCATCATAACCACCACCACTATTACTACAACCACCATCATCATCACTACAACCACTACAACCATCACTGCCACCACCACTATTAGTACAACCACCATCATCATCACTACAACCACTACAACCATCACTGCCACCACCACTATTAGTACAACCACCATCATCACTATAACCATCACAAGCACCACAACCATCACAACCACCACCACTATTACTACAACCACCATCATAATCACTACAACCACTACAACCATCACAACCACTATTACGACAACCACCATCATAATCACTACAACCATCACTGCCACCACCACTATTAGTACAACCACCATCATCACTATAACCATCACAAGCACCACAACCATCACAACTACCACCACTATTACTACAACCACCATCATAATCACTACAACCACTACAACCATCACATCCACCACCACTATTACTACAACCACCATCATCACTATAACCATCACAACCACCACAACCTTCACAACCACCACCACTATTACTACAACTACCATCATAATCACTACAACCATCACAACCATCACAACCACCACCACTATTACCACAATCATCATCATCACTACAACCATCACAACCACTATTACTACAACCACCATCATAATCACTACAACCACTAGAACCATCACAACCACCACCACTATTACCACAATCATCATCATCACTACAACCATCACAACCACTATTACTACAACCACCATCATCATCACTACAACCACTACAACCATCACAACCACCACCACTATTACTACAACCACCTTCATCATCACTACAACCACCACAACCACTACAACCATCACAACCACCATCACTATTACTATCACCACCACCATCACCAACACAACAACCACTACGACAACCACCACCACAACCACCCACCACTACCACAACCACCACCACAACCACCCGCCACTACCACAACCACCAACAACCACTACCACAACCACAACCACAACCACCAACAACCACCACCACAACCACAACCACCACCACTACCACAACCACCACCACAACCACCAACAACCACCCACCACTACCACAACCACCACCACTACCACAACCACCAACAACCACTACCACATCCACCACCACAACTTCCACCACTACCACCACCACTACCACAACCACCAGACTACCATAACCACCAACAACCACAACCACCAACAACTACTACCACAACCACCACCACTACCACAACCACCACCACTACCACAACCACCACCACTACCACAGCCACCACCATAACCACCACCACTACCACCAACAACCACTACCACCAACAACCATCGCTACCAACACCACTACCACAACCACCACCACTACCATAACCACCACCACAACTACCACCACAACCACCACTACTACCACAACCACTTCCACAACCACCAACAACCACTACCACATCCACCACAACCACCCATCACTACCACAATCTCCTCAGACTTCTCTTCCCTAAAAAAAAAATCACAGTTTTTGCGTGGTGTTCTTAGTCTAAAGTTCGGGTCTCAAGTTGGGCGGAAAAGACTTGGGAATTGCATCAAGTTCCTCCTCCTTATAATTCAGTTTGAAGGTTTAAAGTTAGGTCAGGTTAGGTTAGGTCACCATCCTCCCACACCATACGTGACAGACACACAGTTAGGTTAGGTCACCATCCTCCCACACCATACGTGACAGACACACAAGTTAGGTTAGGTCACCATCCTCCCACACCATACGTGACAGACACACAGGTTAGGTTAGGTTAGGTCACCATCCTCCCACACCACACGTGACAGACACACAGGTTAGGTCACCATCCTCCCACACCATACGTGACAGACACACAGGTTAGGTTAGGTTATTATAGTAAGTTCTCTCCAAAATATTGACCTTCTTGATGGTAGTAGTAGTGGTAGTAGTGGTGGTTGAGATGGGTGGTTGGGGAGGTAAGGTGGTGGTGGTGGGTAGTGGTGGTGATGGTGGTGGTGGGTAGTGGTGGTGGTGGTGGTGGGTAGTGGTGGTGGGTGGTGGTGGTGGGTAGTGGTGGTGATGGTGGTGGTGGGTAGTGGTGGTGATGGTGGTGGTGGGTAGTGATGGTGGTGGTGGGTAGTGGTGGTGGGTAGTTGGTGGTGGTGGTGGTAGTGGGTAGTGGTGGTGATGGTGGGTAGTGGTGGTAGTGGGTAGTGGTGGTGATGGTGGGTAGTGGTGGTGATGGTAGTGGTGGGTAGTGATGGTGGTGGTGGGTAGTGGTGTTTATGGTAGTGGTGGGTAGTGGTGTTGATGGTGGTTGTGATGGATGGTTGTGGTGGCAAGGGAACATCAATATACTTCACAAGTTTTGAGAGATCCGTCGACACCCTCAGTATTTACGGCCTGGACACTCGGGGAGGTACGGGCAAGATGAGTCGCCGTACCGTTATCATTCCGGTAAAGTGTACTGGAAACTGGTACTTCAAATACTATTTTTAATGGCCTCCAACCTCCCCTTTATACTACTTCAACAGCCTTCCCCAATAGCCACACCTACGCCGCCATTTTATTACTATAAAATTAACTATCCTAATACATAAGTAGCTACCCTTTCTGTGCTGAGTTAGTTGAGCCGCAGATCTATGCGGCATTCAGTGACTATTGCCTCATAGTCAATATCCGCGGCCGTTGTCAGCTTTGGGACCGAAGATCTCGTTCCCCTGAGGCAGAGCAAAGCCGACCTGAGTAGAGAGAAGGACAGTCGACATCTCAACCTGGCTGTAACGTAACTTCTGGGCTGATGCTTCTGCTCAGAGGTGTGAAGCTGCCTTGATCAACGTTCTGAATTCTCTCGCCATACGACCTAATCTTGTCATTCTCGTTCCTTTTGTGTGAGGCCTCGGGTGACAGTTTACGGTAACATGCGGCCATGGGTCGAATATCCTGACGTCAAGGAAGGCTCGCTGTCCCGCGTCCAGAAACCTCGACAGCTGACGTCTACACGGGCTACTACTACTCCTTATACTACCACTACTTCTCCTCCTCTTACTACTACTACTACTGTTACTGTTACTTCTAATTCATAATATTTATTCACCTGGGAATACGAGAGAGAGAGAGAGAGAGAGAGAGAGAGCCCAGACCACCATATTTTCCCCTACGGTGGGAAAGTATAAACAATAGCTACAAAACAATAGCACTAGCTACAAGGGTGGGGGGGGGGGGGGAGGGGACCAGGGGGGTATTGTCTCATCGGCCGCTGCTCCGACACTGTAAAAAGATCGTCTATTTTAAGGAAGAAGTATCGTCGTCAGCCTTGGGTTTCGCGGCTTGTCTTGCCAGCAGTAAGTCTCTCTCTCTCTCTCTCTCTCTCTCTCTCTCTCTCTCTCTCTCTCTCTCTCTCTCTCTCCAACACCTGCGCCACTTCGCCATTGTTTTTTCTACGACGTCTTCTCGCTCGGTAGTAAGACATCGTACACGTGGTTGAATGTTTAACGTACATGGAATTCCTGTATCGTACGTATGGGTCAACTATCGTACTTAGGAAGTTTAAGTTAACGTGCATGAAATTATACTATCGTACTCATGACGTTGAATTAATGCACATAGGAATTTAATGATCACACGTTGAGGTTCATTATCGTTGAAACCGAAGTATCGTAGGAGTAGTTAGGATAATGAGCTGTCGTGTTACCTTAAGGCGAATATCGTGACCAAGATCGGTGAGTTATTGAGAGTCTTGGTGTGAAGTTAATGAGCTTATATCGTTAATTGTTTAGTATGAGAGATCGTGAGCGTAATTAGGGTGATTCGTTAGCGTAATTAGGGTGGTTAGTTATCGTATTCAGAAAGGTTATTATCATTATGTTATCCCCCTTCTTTTTCCTCCTCCCCTCTTCCTTTTCCCCCTCACCCTCCCCTTTCCCTTTTCTCTCCCCCCTTCCCTTTTCCCCCTCACCCTCCCCTTTCCTTTTTCTCTCCCCCCTTCCCTTTTCCTCCTCACCCCCTCCCTTTCTGAGTTTTTAAACACAGGTGAAACAAGACTACAGCCTTACCTTATGTAGCGACTATCCTGAGAAAAAATAAATGTTACGTTTGATAGTCGGATTTTCCCAGCTGTCGACACATAGGTTCTCACCCCGGCGTGTACTGTTGCCTGAATGTTGATATATATATATATTTTTTATAGTAATGAGTGATGGAAAATGTGTGTGTTTGTGTGTATGTGTGTTTCAGGAGGTGTTTGTGTGTGTGTGTGTGTTTTAGGGGGTGTTTGTGTGTGTGTGTGTGTGTGTATTAGGGTGTGTGTGTGTGTGTGTGTGTGTGTGTTTTAGGGGGTGTTTGTGTGTGTGAGTGTGTGTGTGTTTTAGGGGGTGTTTGTGTATGTGAGGAGTGGTGTTTATGTGTGTGTGTGTGTGTATGTTTTTATATCACACACACACAAACATAAGACGAACACCACCTCAACAACAACCACCACTCACCATCATATCTGAGGCAAACTAAGGTTGATTGAAAGTTCCACTACGGATTTTTTTCCCCTCTTCTTCCCTCCCCTCGTATCTCTCCTCCTACCCTTCTCTCCTCTCTCTCTCTCTCTCTCTCTCTCTGTCTCTTTCTCCCTCTCTTTATCTCTCTCGTATCCTTGGTAATTCCCTTGACCCTTTATCCAACCATTCCTCCTCTCCCTTCTCCTCTCTTTCTACCCCTTCCCTTATCGCAAAAGGACCCTCCACTCAGCATCCTTCCCTCCACTAGCCCTCTTATCTCTACCCTTCCCTCCCTCTACCCTCAATCCCACTCCCCTTCCTCTACTGCCCGCCTCCATTCGCACCACCCCTTCATTGCCCTTCCCCACTCACCCCACCCCTCCATTGCCCCTCCACTCACCCCTTCATTGCCCCTCCACTCACCTCACCCCTCCACTCACGCCACCCCTCCATTGCCCCTCCACTCACCCCTTCATTGCCCCTCCACTCACCCCACCCCTCCATTGCCCCTCCACTCACCCCACCCCTCCATTGCCCCTCCACTCACCCCACCCCTCCATTGCCCCACACTCACCCCACCCCTCCACTCACGCCACCCCCTCCATTGCCCCTCCACTCACCCCACCCCTCCATTGCCCCTCCACTCACCCCACCCCTCCATTGCCCCTCCACTCACCCCACCCCTCCATTGCCCCACCACTCACCCCACCCCTCCACTCACGCCACCCCTCCATTGCCCCTCCACTCACGCCACCCCCTCCATTGCCCCTCCACTCACCCCACCCCTCCATTGCCCCTCCACTCACCCCACCCCTCCATTGCCCCTCCACTCACCCCACCCCTCCATTGCCCCTCCACTCACCCCACCCCCTCCACTCACGCCACCCCTCCATTGCTCCAGCACTCACCCCACCCCTCCATTGCCCCTCCACTCACCCTACCCCCTCCACTCACGCCACCCCTCCATTGCCCCTCCACTCACCCCACCCCTCCATTGCCCCAGCACTCACCCCACCCCTCCATTGCCCCTCCACACAGCAGTTTAGGTTGGTATTCTCAACAGCAGGTCCACGAGGTAAACTTTTCACTCAGCAAGTCTCTTCGATGAGCCGTCTTCCCTACCGCCCTCCCCCTCCTCCTTCCCCCTCTCTCACCCTGTCCCTACCACCCCCCTCACCCCTTCTTTACTACCTTCTCTCACCCCTTCCCTACCACCTTCCCCTTTCCCTACCACCTCCCCTCACCCCTTCCCTACCACCTTCCCCCTTCCCTACCACCCCCCTCACCCCTTCCCTACCACCTTCCCTACCACCCCACCTCACCCCTTCCCTACCACCTTCCCCTTTCCCTACCACCTCCCCTCACCCCTTCCCTACCACCCCCCTCACCCCTTCCCTACCACCTTCCCTACCACCCCACCTCACCCCTTCCCTACCACCTTCCCCCTTCCCTTCCCTACCACCGTCCCTCACCCCTTCCATACCACCGTCCCTCACCCATTCCCTACCACCCCCCCCCCCTTCCCACAGCTTACCGTCTCACTTTCGTCTTATTGTGATGAACGACCTCGAACCAGCCACTTGAATTTCCTGGAAACTGGAAGAAAAAAATATTGTTTGTGTGTGTGTGTGTGTGTGTGTGTGTGTGTGTGTGTGTGTGTGTGTGTGTGTTTGCGTGTGTGTGTTTATCAGTAAGAAAGGGAGGGTGAGGAGGAGTAGGAAGAGGAGGGGATGGATGAGAGGAGTGGATGATGAGAAGAAGAAGGAGGAGGAGGAGGAGGAGGAGGAGGAGGAGGAGGAGGAGGAGGAGGAGGAGGAGGAGGAGGAGGAGGAGGAGGAGGAGGTGAGGTGAGGTGAGGTGTGAAGTGAAGTGAAGTGAGGTGAGGTGAGATGAAGTTGTCTGATGCATGAAAGAACCTGTTGGATAAATAGTTTTGGCTACTTCTCTTTCTCACTGGTTTCGTGTAACTGTCTGTCTATCTGTCTGCCTGTCTGTACTCTTTCTGTCTATCTTCTCTTCTCTTTCTCTGTCTCTCATCCTCCATCTACCTCTCTCTCACTCTCTCCATCTACCTCACTGTCTTTCTCTCTGTTTTTCTCTCTCTCTCACCCTCCATCTCCCTACCCCTCCCTCTCACCCACCATCTCCCTACCCCTCTCTCTCACCTTCCGTCTCCTTACCCCTCTCTCTCACCTTCCGTCTCCCTACCCCTCTCTCTCACCCACCATCTCCCTTCCCCTCTCTCTCACCCTCCGTCTCCCTAACCCCTCTCTCTCACCCTCCGTCTCCCTACCCCTCTCTCTCACCCTCCGTCTCCCTACCCCTCTCTCTCACCCTCCGTCTCCCTACCCCTCCCTCTCACCCTCCGTCTCCCTACCCCTCCCTCTCACCCTCCGTCTCCCTACCCCTCTCTCTCACCCTCCATCTCCCTACCCCTCTCTCTCACCCTCCGTCTCCCTACCCCTCTCTCTCACCCTCCGTCTCCCTACCCCTCTCTCTCACCCTCCCTCTCACCCTCCGTCTCCCTACCCCTCTCTCTCACCCTCCCTCTCCCTACCCCTCTCTCTCACCCACCATCTCCCTACCCCTCCCTCTCACCCTCCATCTCCCTACCCCTCTCTCTCACCCTCCATCTACCTCTCCATCTCCCTACCCCTCTCTCTCACCCTCTCTCTCCCTACCCCTCTCTCGCACCCTCCGTCTCCCTACCCCTCCCTCTCACCCTCCCTCTCCCTACCCCTCTCTCTCACCCTCCATCTCCCTACCCCTCTCTCTCACCCTCCGTCTCCCTACCCCTCTCTCTCACCCTCCGTCTCCCTACCCCTCTCTCTCACCCTCCGTCTCCCTACCCCTCTCTCTCACCCTCCATCTCCCTACCCCTCTCTCTCACCCTCCCTCACCCTACCCCTCTCTCTCACCCACCATCTCCCTACCCCTCCCTCTCACCCTCCATCTCCCTACCCCTCTCTCTCACCCTCCGTCTCCCTACCCCTCTCTCTCACCCTCCGTCTCCATACCCCTCTCTCTCACCCTCCATCTCCCTACCCCTCTCTCTCACCCTCCGTCTCCCTACCCCTCTCTCTCACCCTCCATCTCCCTACCCCTCTCTCTCACCCTCCGTCTCCCTATCCCTCTCTCTCACCCTCCGTCTCCCTACCCCTCCCTCTCACCCTCCGTCTCCCTACCCCTCTCTCTCACCCTCCATCTCCCTACCCCTCTCTCTCACCCTCCGTCTCCCTACCCCTCTCTCTCACCCTCCATCTCCCTACCCCTCTCTCTCACCCTCCGTCTCCCTACCCCTCTCTCTCACCCACCATCTCCCTACCCCTCTCTCTCACCCTCCGTCTCCCTACCCTCTCTCTCACCCCTATCTCCCTACCCCTCTCTCTCACCCTCCGTCTCCTTACCCCTCTCTCTCACCCTCCGTCTCCCTACCCCTCTCTCTCACCCTCCGTCTCCTTACCCCTCTCTCTCACCCTCCGTCTCCCTACCCCTCCCTCTCACCCTCCGTCTCCCTACCCCTCCCTCTCACCCTCCGTCTCCCTACCCCTCTCTCTCACCCTCCGTCTCCTTACCCCTCTCTCTCACCCTCCGTCTCCCTACCCCTCTCTCTCACCCTCCGTCTCCATACCCCTCTCTCTCACCCTCCATCTCCCTACCCCTCTCTCTCACCCTCCGTCTCCCTACCCCTCTCTCTCACCCCTATCTCCCTACCCCTCTCTCTCACCCTCCATCTCCCTACCCCTCTCTCTCACCCTCCGTCTCCCTACCCCTCTCTCTCACCCTCCGTCTCCATACCCCTCCCTCTCACCCTCCGTCTCCCTACCCCTCTCTCTCACCCTCCGTCTCCCTACCCCTCCCTCTCACCCTCCCTCTCCCTACCCCTCTCTCTCACCCTCCGTCTCGCTACCCCTCTCTCTCACCCTCCGTCTCCCTACCCCTCTCTCTCACCCTCCATCTCCCTACCCCTCTCTCTCACCCTCCGTCTCCCTACCCCTCCCTCTCACCCACCATCTCCCTACCCCTTCCTCTCACCCTCCATCTCCCTACCCCTCCCTCTCACCCTCCGTCTCCCTACCCCTCCCTCTCACCCTCCGTCTCCCTACCCCTCTCTCTCACCTTCCGTCTCCCTACCCCTCTCTCTCCCTACCCCTCCCTCTCACCCTCCGTCTCCCTACCCCTCTCTCTCACCCTCCATCTCCCTACCCCTCCCTCTCACCCTCCGTCTCCCGACCCCTCCCTCTCACCCTCCGTCTCCCTACCCCTCTCTCTCACCCTCCGTCTCCCTACCCCTCTCTCTCACCTTCCGTCTCCCTACCCCTCTCTCTCCCTACCCCTCTCTCTCCCTGGGGCTCTTACTAATTCTCTCCTCTCCACATAATGGTCACGATGCACCAATTTTTCATCTCAACTACCTGGCCATCCATTATAAGATGAGACCCATTACCAATTACTAATGGTCGTATACTGGAGATGATGATGAGAGAGAGAGAGAGAGAGAGAGAGAGAGAGAGAGAGAGAGAGAGAGAGAGAGAGAGAGAGAGAGAGAGAGAGTGTGTGTGTGTGTGTGTGTGTGTGTGTGTGTGTGTGTGTGGTGATCATTGATTTGGCAAGGTTCAATTCATCAGATTTTGAAGAGCTTATGGAAGAAGGCCTATGGGGGGAGGGCATATGGAGGCAGCCTGTGGAGGAGGGCCTATGAGAGAGGCCTATGAGAGAGGCCTATGGAGGAGTCCTTTATCCAGCAGTGACTACTACAGATTATAATCTGTAGTCATCATTGTCGTCATCATGATCAATAATTATTGATCATGATGACGACAATGATGATGATGATGACGACAATGACGATGATGATGATAATGATGACGACGATGACAGTGATGAGCCATAAATTTTTCATAAATAAGCCAAAACGAACAATAATCGAGCCATAATTGAGCCATCATAGACAGTGCGCCTCAGGGGGGTACAGGTGGAGGGAGCCGGCTAGAGGGGGGACGGCTGGAGGAGAGGTGGAGGGGGCGGATAGAGGGGGGACGGCTGGAGGAGGACAGGTGGAGGGGGCGGATAGAGGGGGGACAGCTAGAGGGGGACAGGTGGAGGGGGCGGATAGAGGGGGACAGGTGGAGGGGACGGATAGAGGGGGGACAGCTAGAGGGGGACAGGTGGAGGGGGCGGATAGAGGGGGGACAGCTAGAGGGGGACAGGTGGAGGGGACGGATAGAGGGGGGACGGCTGGAGGGGGGCGGCTAGAGGGGGACAGGTGGAGGGGGCGGATAGAGGGGGGACAGCTAGAGGGGGGACAGGTGGAGGGGACGGATAGAGGGGGGACAGCTAGAGGAGGACAGGTGGAGGAGGACAGGTGGAGGGGGACAGGTGGAGGGGGCGGATAGAGGGGGGACAGCTAGAGGAGGACAGGTGGAGGGGGTGGATAGAGGGGGGACAGCTAGAGGGGGACAGGTGGAGGGGACGGATAGAGGGGGGGACAGCTAGAGGAGGACAGGTGGAGGGGCCGGATAGAGGGGGAACAGCTAGAGGGGGACAGGTGGAGGGGGCGGATAGAGGGGGGACAGCTAGAGGGGGACAGGTGGAGGGGGCGGATAGAGGGGGGACAGCTAGAGGGGGACAGGTGGAGGGGAGACGGCAAGAGGGGAGGCGGCTAGAGGGGGGGGGGGGCGGCTAGAGGGGGGGGGGCGGCTGGCGGGTGGTTACTCCTGCATTGCGGGAACCACAGATGGTCATGTGTAATTGCCCGTGTTTATCCTTGTGATTACCTCCTGGAGTGTAGAGGAGGGGTGGAGGAGGGGTGGAGAGGGAGAGAGGGAGAAGAAGGAGGAGAGAGGGAGAGTGGGGGGAGAGGGAGGGAGGGAGGGAGGGTGGAGGGAGAGGGAGGGAGGGAGGGAGGGTGGAGGGAGAGGGAGGGAGGGAGGGAGGGTGGAGGGAGAGGGAAGGAGGGAGGGTGGAGGGAGAGGGAAGGAGGGAGAGGGGAGGAGGGGGAGGAGGGATGGAGGGGGAGGAGGGGTGGAGGGGGTGGAGAGGGAGAGATGTGGAGAAGGAGGGAGGAGAGGGAAGGAGGGGGAGGAGGGAAAGGAAGAAGGGAGGTAAAAAAGGGGGAAGGGGAACTATAGGCGTCCTCGATTGGCTGGTGAGGAGGAAGAGGAGAGAATAGAAAGAAAATGGTGTTGAAGGGAAGGGTGAGGGGGGGAGGGGGTGGAAGAGAAGGATGAGGTGAGGGGAGTACAGAGAGAGAGAGAGAGAGAGAGAGAGAGAGAGAGAGAGAGAGAGAGAGAGAGAAGGGAATAGGGGTATGGGGGGAGGGAGAGAAGGGGAGTGGAGGGGATAAGAGAGAAGGGGAAGAGGAGAGGGCTACTGTAACATTGTACACGTCAGCTTATATCACCTGAAAATTAACCACCCTAACCTAACCTAACATAACCTAACCTAACCTAACCTAACCTAACCCCATAAATCACTGGACGCCTTGGTATCCTCTCAAACACGCTCACCATTGTATAAATAATGAAATACACAGATGCTTGTATACTTTACTTGTATACACCACCACATGTATGCTGTAAAAAAACAAAAAAACAAACAAACTATAAACACACCTGTGCCATATGTGTAAAAAAACAAAAACAAACAAAAACAGCAGGTACTCACCACACACCTGAGCCATACCTGTAAAAAAAAAAAATATTACCTTGAGAATTTTTAATCAAGTTTATAAATATTTTTGTATCTATATAAAAAAAAGTCTGATTTTAATATACATTTAGGAACACAGATGTGATCCTGCCTAACAACAGTTGACATAGTTGACATAATTATGGCAGGATGGTCACTTAATCCGTGAAGTATAAACTAAATATAGCCGGTAGGTATCAGTGTCATGATAAAGCTAATGGCAACTTAATCTTCTCTTAAGACTGTCATTAGAATTGCCATGAATGTGTAGTGTACGTAGAGGATTGCCATAAGAACGCCAATGGCAAGTTAATTTTATCTTAACACTCTGCCATTGCCATTATAACTATTACAACTCACACAATACAACACCTATGGCAACATGAGTCTCCCTATAACATTTGCCATGGAGTCTAATGTTATGGCAATTGACACACTTCCTGGGTTAACTTTATGGATGACAACGTAACACATATTCCAGTCATTTCTATTGCGTCTTAAGCCAACTCGCGAGTCTCATTGGCGAGTCTCAAGTGAAGCCTCGAGTCTGTACGGATATGCAATTGTTTTTCACATTCACTACAGTTAGTTTAACAAGTGAGTGAATGTCGTGAATGTCTAGTCAGTGTCAGTATGTTAGTCACTTCACAAAACTCCTATCTCGCCTCTCCTGAACCCCGAACCCCCGAGAGATTCAGACCCGTGAATCCGAAGCAGTAGACTGATGCATTATTCTGTCTATAAATGCTTCGGGTTCACCAGTCTGAATCTGTTGGGGTTCGTGGTTCAGGAGAGGCGAGACAGGAATTTTTTTTTGTGTGTGTGTGTGTGTGTGTGTGTGTGTGTGTGTGTGTGTGTAAACTACTACTACTACTAATAGTCATTCATAGCCTCTGATAGCCACACTGCCAAAGAGGTGAAAGAGTATGTGACAGCCTGGCACTTGCAGCAGTAGCTCTAAAGTAGCCCCAAGTCGCCCGAAATACTAAATTAGGCCCAAGTAACCCGAGGTCCTAAAGTAGCCCCAGGGAGCCCAAGGTCCTAAAGTAGCCCCATGTACCCTGAGGTCCTAAAGTAGCGCTAGGTAGCCCGAAAAACTAAAGTAGTCCCAAGTAGCCCGCGGCCCTAAAGTTGCCCAAGTACCCCGAGGTCCTAAAGTAGCCCCAAAGTAGCCCGAGGACCTAAAGTAGCCCCATATAGCCCGAGACCCTAAAGTAGCCCCAAGTACCCCGAGGTCCTAAAGCAGCCCTAGGTAGCCCAAAGTGCTAAAGTAGGCCGAGGTAGCTCCAAGGATACAGAGGTATACCAAGGTAGCCCCCGATAATCCCAGATAGCCCCAGGTAGCCACATTGCCTAAGGATAGCAGACATTCCTGCTCCACTACCCAGCGCCTAGGTCCTGGGTGCCAGCCAAAGGTATTTCGTCCACCTGGGTACACGAGTCTAGTGCTCTCAACTGCTCTATCTCAGCTCCCAGGGCACTGTTAGAGCTCCCAGGGCACTGTTAGAGCTCCCAGGGCACTGTTGGAGCTCCCAGGGAACTATTAGAGCTTCTAGACCACTATTAGAGCTCTCAGGGCACTGAAAGAGCTCCCAGGGCACTGTAGGAGCACCCAGGCACTGTTAGAGCTCCCAGGGTACTGTTAGAGCTCCCAGGGCACTATTTTAGCTCCCAGGGCACTATTAGAGCTCCCAAGGTACTGTCAGAGCTCCCAGGACACTGTTAGAGCTCTCAGGGCTTTGTTAGAGCTCTAGGGCACTGTTAGAGGTCCCAGGGCACTGTTAGAGCTCTCAGGGCACTATTAGATCTCCCAGGGCATTGTTAGAGCTTTCAGGGCACTGTTAGAGCTTCCATTGGTCTAACACAGCTCTTAGAACCACCACCACAGCTACCACACCCCTACCACACCCCCACCACAGCTACCACACCACCACCACAATTACCACACCCCACTACACCACCAACCACAGCAACCACATCCCCACCAAAGCTTCCACATCACCACCACAATTTCCACACCCCACTACACCACCACCACAGCAACCACACCCCCACCACAGTTACCACACCCCAACACAGCCCTACCACACCCCACCACAACTACAACACCTCCACCACAGCTACCACTCCCCACCACAGTTACCACACCCCCACCACAGCACTACCACACCCCAACACAGCCCTACCACACCCCACCACAACTACAACACCTCTACCACACCCCACCACAGCTAACACACCCCAACACACCCCACCACAGTTACCACACCTCCACCACAGCACTACCACACCCCAACACAGCCCTACCACACCCCACCACAACTACAACACCTCTACGATAATTACCACACCCCACCACAGTTACCACACCCCCACCATACCCCACCACAGCTACCACACCCCCACCACAGCACTACCACACCCCAACACAGCCCTACCACACCCCACCACAACTACAACACCTCTACCACACCCCAACACAGCCCTACCACATCCCACCACAACCACCACACCACTACGATAATTACAACACCCCACCACAGTTACCACACCCCCACCACAGCACTACCACACCCCAACACAGCCCTACGACACCCCACCACAACTACAACACCTTTACCACACCCCCACCACAGCACTAACACACCCCTACCACACCCCACCACAACTACCACACCCCACCACCCCTACTACACCCCACCACCCCTACCACACCCCACCACAGCTACCACACCCCACCACCCCTACCACACCCCACCACCCCTACCATACCCCACAACAGCTACCACACCCCACCACCCCTACCACACCCCACCACCCCTACCATACCCCACCAACCCTACCACATCCCATCACAACTACCACACCACCACCATAATTATCACACCCCCACTACAGCTACCACACCCCACCACAGCTACCACACCCCAACCACACCCCCACCACAGCTACCATACCCCTACCACACCCCCACCACAGCTACCACACCCCCACCACAGCTACCACACCCCAACCACACCCCCACCACAGCTATCACACCCCAACCACAGCTACCCTACCCCTACCACACCACCACCGCAGCTACCACACCCCTACCACACTCCCGCCATACCTATCACACCCCAACATCAACTACCACACCCCCACCGCAGCTACCACACTCCCACCACAGCTATCACACCCCCACCACAACTTCCACATCCCCACCACACCCCTACCACAGCTGTCAGGTAGCAGGTGGGTCACAAGAGATGGCCACTACACCTTTAGTAAACCAGAGGTGAATCTTTCCCCAGTTGTTGACAAGAGACCTATTATGAAGGGAGGGGGGGGGGGAGGGGGGAGGGAGTTTATGAAGGAGAGAAGGAGGGGGAGGGGGGAGGGAGTTTATGAAGGAGGGAGGGAGGGAGGGAGTTTATGTAGGTGGGAGTGAGGGATTTTATGTAGGAAGGAGTGTAGGGAGGGAGTTTATGTAGGTGGGAGGGAGTTTATGTAAGTGGGAGTGAGGGATGGAGTTTATGTAGGTGGGAGGGAGTTTATGTAGGTAGGAGTGAGGGAGGGAGTTTATGTAGGTAGGAGTGAGGGAGGGAGTTTATGTAGGTGGAAGGGAATTTATGTAGGTGGGAGGGAGGGAGGGAGGGAGGGAGTTTATGTAGGTGGGAGGCTGGGATGAAGAGAGTTTATGTAGGCAGGAGTGAGGGAGGGAGGTGAGGGAGGGAAGTGAGGGAGGGAGGTGAGGGAGGGATGGAGGGAGGGATGGAGGGAGTTTATGTAGGTGGGAGGAGAGGGGGGGGAAGTTTATGAAGGAGAGAAGGAGGGAGGGAGGTGAGGGAGGGATGGAGGGAGGGATGGAGGGAGTTTATGAGGGAGGGAAGTATGATTCAAAGGAGGGAAAGAAACAAGGATAAAAGACAAAGAGACAGACAGACAGAGAGACAGACAGACACAGGATTGAGTGATAAAATGACCTCAGTTTTATGCAATGGCCGCTAGACTCATGTAAACAGACCCAGGTAATTGTTTACATTAGTTTACCCGTAATGACGTGAGAGAGAGAGAGAGAGAGAGAGAGAGAGAGAGAGAGAGAGAGAGAGAGAGAGAGAGAGAGAGAGAGGTGAACATATATGAATACATCTTTTTCATTAGCCAAGATCGCAATGTGTGGAAGTTGAATACAATTGGCTGGTTAAAGGGGAAGGGGAAATGATAAAGGGGAACTACGTAAGGGAGAGGCAGGGGGGAAGGGGTGAGGGGAGTGGGAAAGGGTGGGAGGGAAGGGTAGGTTTAAAGGGAAAGGGAAGAGGGAAGGGGGATTTGTAAGAGGGAAGGGGGGCGTGGTTAATAAGTTCAGAGAGAGAGAGAGAGAGAGAGAGAGAGAGAGAGAGAGAGAGAGAGAGAGAGAGAGAGAGAGAGAGCTACGCACACACACACACACACACACACACACACACACACACACACACAAACCAACCTTCAACAAAAAAACCCTTACACACATAAGCCATCTTTTATGTATGTATGTATGTATACCAACTTATACTGCCCACTCTGGGGTCACTAGACCTAAGGGGATAACTTAAATCTAGTCTTAATTTGAAGGTCGCTGCCACCAGACCCCACTGGACAGTATGTAGCTCGTTAGGTAGCTGGCAGAGTTAGCTAGGCATTGGGTTGGGTTATTCATTGACCAAATAGAGAGTGGGAAGAAGGGTGAAACATCAATCATGACTTAACTAATTTATTCCTCATAAAAACTTATCCCGTCACAATACAAAAAGAGTTGGCCTTCATCAGAATAACCACTATTATGTTCACTACACTTCCCATCAGTATACGTCTTTCATCAAGTAACTACTATTATCATCTTCATTCTTCATAACAACCAATGACCTCCTTACCTCGGTCATTCCTTCTTACTATAACACCCAACACATCGGACTGCACCACATGTTAGAGTATAGCACCACATGCTAGAGTATAGCACCACATGTTATATTATAGCACCACATGTTATATTATAGCACCACATGTTAGAGTATAGAACCACATGTTATATTATAGCACCACATGTTAGAGTATAGCATCACATGTTAGAGTATAGCACCACATGTTATATTATAGCACCACATGTTAGAGTATTGCACCACATCTCAGGTACACTCCACACCTACAAGTATGGAACTCCTCGGTATTCTTCAGGTACACATGCCAGGTACCTCGTTCACACTCTACTCATGCTAAGTAGATGGGATACTTCCCAGGTAACCATACCAGTACTGGTTCCACGCCTGGTATTCTTAGGTCGCTCCACGTGGCGACTGCGAAACTTCTCACACACACAATTATGTTCTCTTATCCTGAGTGGTGATATGTAGGGTAGCCACAGATTCACAGTAGAGGTGCATAATGGCCATAAGCAGAGTATGTATGTATGTATGTATGTATGTATGTATGTATGTATGTATGTATGTATGTGTGTGTGTGTGTGTGTGTGTGTCTGTATTTTAGCCACAACTCTTAATGATACAATTTACTGCCACACTTTGTAAACATCGACAAAGTCCGTTTCCTCACCTTAATTTATGCATTGAAATGTAAATGTCTCTTTTACACTCTCTCTTTGTACCTGTAAATGCATCAGGCTTTGTATTTTACACGTTAATTGTTAATGAATAAATAGATATCGTTTGGTCTTTGTGTTAAGTATTGGTTAGGTTTCGGCTCGGTTTTGGTTGGGTTGGGTTAGGTTTTGGTTTGGTTTTGGTTGAATTGGGTTAGGTTTTGGTTTGGTTTTCGTTAACTAACGTCAGGAATTAAGCTGACTAACGCAACATATATCAGAAAAAATAACAAGATTTAACTGCATGTCGGTATCTTAGGGAATGAGGCAGCAGATGGCCTTGCCAAGACTGGCTGCAACAAGGCCACACCTGACTACGTTGTTCCTCGAACACTTTCACAACTTAGGACCCAAATTCGCCGCAAACAGAGAGATGCTCGGGAAGCAGCCATCCCCCTGGACTCCCCGCCCACCTGGTACGATGTCCTCCGTAAACTTCCTGACCTCTCGCATGTCTATGGGAAAGGGTCGCGGAAAAGGGACGTGATTGCTGCCCGTATCATCATTGGGTATGACTTTGCTTGGGAGATTGGTATCCCCGCATCCCCTGAACAACGCTTTTGTGCATTATGCAGAAGACCCGACAGCCGCACCCTTATCCACTACCTCTTAAGGTGTCCCCACACACAACGCTTCCGTGACGCCTGCTGGACCACCACTCCACGACCCCCTGATGGAGACACGATGATCCTCCCCATACTGGCCAGATATTATGTAAATAATATTGATGATGTGTTAAAGGAATATCCTTCCTTCCTTGCCAGATGCTTCTGGTGTCATTGTACAGGGGTACCTAGTGACAGCACTAGGATCCCACTTCCTCTATCAAGGAATAAATATTGAAATTAAAAAAAAATGAATATACTTAACTGGCCTCACAAATCCCTAAATACAGCTGTAGGGGTTAAATAGCATACAACAACAACAACAACAACAGCTACTGTATTTTACCTCACTATACAACACCATAAGGAACCAAAAGTAAAATATAACACGAAATAAAAAAAAATCAGTGTGATTTTATTTGTTATTTTGTTTGGATTTTGTGATTTATTTTTAGCTTAGACAAAAAATTATATACAAAAGGGATGCATTTTGGGGGGGGGGGGGGTTTCTGAACAAAGGGTCGTATATGTTTTAGTTGTAAATGAAAGATATAATTGTTTTTCTCATGAAAGTCGAGAGGTTGTGAAAGAATTATTATTGTTACTATTGTTGTTAATTATTATTATTATTATTATTATTATTATTATTATTATTATTGTTATTATAAACGCCTTCTTCCTGCTGACCGCGGGTGTTGACTCCCTGCTACACGATAGACCATCAACGTTTGGCTGTAAACGCCTTCTGAGCGTTTAAAGGTTAATCACACTCCTCACGTTGAACTCCAACGTTATAATTCGGTCAAACCTGTTGAATACAATCCTTTTATAGTATTTCAAATAATAAATCATACATGGGCAATCACACATAAATGTTTAATCCAATATATATTCACATAACAATCATAGCTATGTAACTAGTCTAATTTTAACACTTATAATGAGTACTTAATTTCCCATATTTCCATGTTGTCACAATGGTAACCGATGCAATGGACACAGTCTACCTGTGTAAACTTAAGTTCAAGTTAAACTTACGCGTTGAAAGTTTCAAGAGAAACAGGTTGGGTGTTGACTCGATAATGGGGGATAGCTACAGTGGCAGCACCCTGCCCTTTTATTTTTTTATTTTACTTTTTTTTTAGGTTAAGGTGGGGAAAGGATGGAAGGTTTGCTGGGGCTCAAGGCACAGCCAGACATGAGGGATAGAGAAGTCACAGCATATGGTCGTGGGGGGAAAGGTTGGAAAAGAAGTTTAACGAGTTAAACAGGGGGGGGGGGGGGGACGACACCCCTTGTTTTACATATTACAGAGTTTGTTGGCTAACTAAGCTAACCTAGGATTAAGGATGAGATTGCACAATGGTTACTAGATTGTGACTTGTTAAATGTGAACTTATATCATCTAAGTTTTAATCTAAGGTAGATCACTGTGGCGGACATAGATGGGTCGCGGGTTGGTTGTTGTAACGCGGGCAGACTCCGGGCCACCAGGCGTGGGGTCGCCTTCCGTTGATGTCTTCTCCGCGTTGGTGGCCTGGGCTGTGAGGGTCGTTCAGGAGCTTGTCCCAAACCTTCTTCCCTAGGCGATGGAACCTGACGTTGAGGGCCTCTGTTTTATTTCTCAGGTGGATGGTTTCCACTGTCTCCTGGTAAGGTGGCGCTTGGCCACTGGCTGACTTCAAACACTTGATTTGGAAGCTCTGTAGTTGTTGTAGTCTGGTCATCTCGAGTGTGACGAGTGGTATATGTGGGTAGTCCAACACAGGCCTCACCAGCGCCCGGCGCCACATGCCCAGCCCTGGCTGACCGACTTTGCTGTGTCAGGGGTTTATACACAAACAAGCTCCCCTTACTACCACCCATCACGCCAACCTCCTCTGTGTCTCCCCATCTCCACCAGAAGGTGAGCAGGACGAGGATCGAGGACCCTCGTCTTGTCAACAGATATTATGAGACCACATTCAACAGTCCTCCGAGCAAATACATCCAGCAAGGCATGGAGCCTGAGTTTGGTCTGTGTCATAATGCAGAGATCAGCATAGTATTTTACAGCTTCGTTTGGCTGAACTGAAATGTCAGCAATAAGCTTGTGCATCAGTATATTAAAGAGAATAGGACTTAACACTCCTCCCTGAGGCGTGACAAGCTCAAAAGATCTCATTCTGGAACTTTTAACTCCCCTAAACAGAACACTGGCATACCTGTTGAACAGATAACCCTTTATCCATGTCAGGAGGTTACCTTGGATGCCAAAATTAGCTAGTTGCTCAAGTATAATGTCTCTATTAGCTACATCAAAGGCGGATTTAAGGTCTATGAAGGCTGTTTGTGTCTTATCTTTTGAGTGAACAAGATATTCTGCAAAGCATGTCTGTGTGCTATGCCCAGGCATGAACCCATACAGATTAGGGGGCCAGTTTGTCTTTGACTTGAAACATGAGACGGTTGAGAACAACTCTTTCAAGGACTTTACACATACAGGATGTGAGTGAAATTGGCCTGAAGTTTGGAGAGTTAGCTTTAGGGATTGGTACTATGTTTCCATGAGTCCATGTCTTAGGCAGAATACCCTGTGTGAGGCTCATTTGATACAGGTGAAGCAGTGGATGGTTAGGGATCTCATTTAACAATTTCAGGGTGTTATAGGTTATGCCATCCTCACCAGGGGAGGATGATTCACCTTTTATTAGTGCTGTTGTTAGTTTGTGGTGCATTATAGGAAACTGGTCGGTAAGGTCTGGTGAGGAACAGGCTATTTCAATATTGAAACCCCTATTAATGTGTGTGGTTTTAAGATATTGCTGTATGTCAGGAGGCAGGGAAGTGATTTGTGACACACTAGACCATTGGTCTAATAGCATGTCAGCATATTCTGCAGGGCTGTGATGAAGTTGGACTAGGATGGGTGACTTGGTAATGGCTCTAATTTTGTTACACACCTGCTAGAGAGGTTGTTCTATTAATCCCCTGTAATAATTGTTCCCAATAGGTGTTTCTCACCTGACCTTTGAGTTCACGAAATTCTCTGTTAGCTTTGAGGAATGCCAGGAGGTTGTCACTAGTTTTATTTTGCTTATAAGTGTTGGCAAGCTGTTCTACCTTCTTTCCTTCTTTGGTGAGGATGGGGTCATGTGTCCACAGAGGTGGTTTAGTGCTGCCCCCCTTCCTCCTTGACTTAACCCAGGTGGTATAATATGTGGTAATGACATTTACAAGATCACAGCAAAATTCATCCACTGACCCAGGTGTATATCGAGCATACCATCTGTGGATGTAGGCCTTGAAGTGCAGTTTAAGATTATCTGGGATGTTAATTCTGAGCTTAGGATGGGGTTCACACTTGACATCAGAAACAGTGTACTCAGTAAGTATTGCATAATGATCACTGACTAGGTGGTCTGAGATGACCTTAGCCTTGACATTACTGTCTACTAGGTTATGCCCCCCATCAGATGTGTCACTTTGTCTGTGTCGTATACAGTGATATTATGATTATTAATGTAATTCACGAACACCCTCCCAATAGTGTTACAATGAACATCACCGAGGACAGTGTGACGAGAGTTAAAGTCACCCATGCACAGCATAGCATTGTTGCCTGATGGCTTTGGTAACACGTCCGCTCGCAGCTCATTACACCGAACATAGATGTAATACAGCGAAAATTGACTGTTTGCTGTCTTTACTGTAAATTGTTGATAGTGAACACTTTCATCATTGTGAGTTTTGATCCATTTACAGACCAGACCATTCTATACATAAGTGAGCAGGCCACTTCCTGCTCCACTATTGTATGCTGTAAACCTAGCTATCCTGGGTGCAGCTTTCTTCTGGGTGCTGGACGTGTAAGGCTCTTGTAAACCAACTACATTAATGTTAAAAACTTTAACAAACCATTGTAGGTCATTAATTCTGCTGTTAACACTCCGGATGTTCCATGAACTGAACCTAAGCGTTCGTGTTACTCGTTCCACCATGAACTTAGTATAGAGAGTCGCGCGTTGGCTTCATAGATCAACCTGACCAATAAGTTAACCATTTCAAATTCATCACCCCTGGAGTTCTTGATAATGCGCCTCACGGCCCTTATTCCAGTAGGATTTTTATACACAGGTTCCTTCATTAGTCCCGCGAGTTCCTCCTCCGTAAATATTGGAAGAAGTACAGGGTTATGGACAGTTTTCAGATCTGGGGTTATTAAAGACCCCGCTGGCAGTCTGGGGCTCATTCTTCCCGTTCAAGCTTCCATCACTATCGGTTTCGCTCTGGCTACTCACCCTCAAGTTGGCATCATTATGAGAGGAGGCACCAGCTCCTTCAGAAGCTCCACTGACACTATCACTGCCATTGTTCACTGGTACACTTACTTGGCTAACGAAGGAGAGTCACTGTGCCTGCTGACTTCAGGTGGTGAAGCCGATCCGGCCGCGTTGGCATCACTGAGTGGGACCGCTATTGTGGATGGAGGCGGCCTCCCAGGACAACTGGGGTGCCAGGCCGTCACACCCTCCTCCCTGTACCTGGGACACTGCCTCCTGGGTGGGGAGGATTGGCTGTTGATTTCAGGCGATGGAGGCGACCCGGCAGTGTTGCCGTTGACGTCACTGAGTTGTGACCGCTATTGTAGGTGGAGGCGGCCTCCCAGGACATCCTGGGTGCCAGGCCGTCACACCCTCCTTCCTGCATCTGGGACACTGCCTTCCGTGTGGGGGGGGGGGCGGGGCTGCTCTCTCCCCTCCCGAGAGGCAGCTTCCTTGGTGGAGCAGCTCCTCGTGCTATGCAGCAGGCCGACAGAGCCAAGCCGTCTAACTGCCAACCAACCCTGTTATATTTCTTTTACCTACAATGACATGGGCGACAGGCACCGAATGTGACCACTTATGAACGCTCGAGTCTGAAACATTGAGTCTGAAACATTTACGAATCAACTGACCGGATTAGCACATTAACATGAGTCTACCGGCACGTACTCCCAACAGGCTGAAATAGTGAAGGGAAGTTGTCATCCACAGGAGTCTGGTGGGTTGAGAAAAATACGTATTTCTATCTACCATTTTTTGTTCTGGTATGAGTGAACCAAGTCGATGATTTATAATCTGAGGAAATTATAACCATCAACACTACTGCTACTTGGACCATAAACTCTCTCCTTAGGTCTTCCCGGTCTGTCATCAATACCCGTGGACGACATAAACAAACCTCCTCTCTCTCACCGTGTTTTTTCTCACACCCCGGGGCCGTGAAACTCGCCTTGTGTACGACCGTCCCTCTTCAAACAACCAGCACGTCTTCCATTACAGGTAAAATAAGCCTTTTCTCTGAACGTTCACAATTAAAAATCACGTTCTCTTGCAAGGAACAGGGGAAGTTCCATTTGAAATACGGAGTACAGAGTCGACAGCGTTCATATACATGCATCAATATAATTGCATCCATCTTCAATTGCTGCATAAAAAACAAAACATTACTGCTTGTGGTAACAATTATTATTATTGTTATTGTTATTATTATTATTGTTATTATTATTATTAAAACAACAAACAGCTTTCCCCCCACGACAAACAAAGACACAAGCAAAAAACTAAACAAAACAAGAAAATTGTATCTTAACATATACACAAACACACCAACTGTTGCCAAATAATTTTTTTCATAAAATTCCAGCTGGCAACGCCATCTGTAGCAACTAAGGTAGGGCATAGTCTATTGTTTAGCTAAAATAATGCTAGGAATTTAATGATATCTAGATCTATATGGCAACCTTATAGTGAATGTTGTCATGGTAAGGATATAGCTAGAATGTCGACTTTGTATGAATGCGTTGCCATAGTTAAGATAGGGGATATTATAGCAACTCTACAGCCAAAGTTGTCATAATCAAGACAGGGTGCATGTCAATTCTATAACCAGTGTTGCCATTATGTCAATTCTACAGCTAGTGTTGCTATAGTGTCATCCTTCAGCTAGTGTTGCTATAGTGTCATCCTTCAGCCAGGTCACACAGGCGAGCTTCGACAGGTGAGCACGTCTTAGGGCTTCACCTTCTAGAACATAAGATCTAATTGGTTGGATAAGCCCTTCGCTCTCATTGGTAGCTTGAAACGCTCGTGACCTGTGATTGGTCGCGGTCGGACTGAGTAAGGATTAAGGTGATTGGTGGATATTTACTATGTTGTGATGAATTTAATGACACACACACACACACACACACACTCACACACACACACCTGGAAAATCGTTTAAATAGCGAAAAAATCATCTTATCTGATCGAGGAGAATAATAGCTCCTCGCCCTAACTACCATGTAAACCCTAATGACCCGAGATGACCAGCTCATTTAGACACTAATGACCTCTCATGACCCTCAACAACCCTGGGGAGGGAGGGAGGGAGGGAGGGAACATTAGTCTTCAGGGTGTCATTGATGGAGGGGAGGTAGGAAGGAGGGATGGAGGGAGGGAGGGACGGAAGAATGAAGTAAGAGACGGGAGGAAAGTAGTAGGGAAGAAAGGAGGGAAGGAAGACAGAAGGAGGTAAGGAAAAACGGAGGAGGGAAGGAATAAGGGAGGAAAGTAGAAGGAAGGAATAAGGGAGGAAAGTAGAAGAAAGGAAATGATGAAGGAAAGGAGGGAGGGATGGAGTGAAACACGTGAGAGAGAGAACACAAGAACATAAGAAAATAAGGAGTCTGCAATAGGCTTGTTGGCCTGTGCATGGCAGCTCCTGTCGAGAGTTACTACCACTCTCTATCATCCATGAATCTATCTAGCCGCTTTTTAAAACTTTCCAACATTCCAGCACTTACTACAAAGTTGCTAAGCTTGCTCCACTCGTCCACCACCCTATTTGTGAACCAGTTCCTTCCTATCTCCCTCCTAAACTTATCCAACTTAAATCCGTTGCTACGAGTCCTATCCTGCTCGGATATTAACAGTGGAAATAAATATATATATATATATATATATATATATATATATATATATAGATTAGATTCATGTGGGTGATGTCACTGTTCACTGCCATGCAGGACAGAGGTTCGTACACAAAGAAATACATCATATTCATTAGCAGTATATATACCTGTAGGCCAGAGTCGTGTGGGTGATGTCACTGTTCGCTGCCATGCAAGACAGTGGTTCATTTTTTTTTTGCACCCCCTACATCCTTTTGTAAGGTGAAGCGCAGAAGCGTTTTCAGCGCCCAACAGGGAAGCATGCTAAGTGCTTACCTTTATGTCTCATGAGTTAAGGGCGTAGAAGCCTGAAGAGTCAAGGGCGTAGAAGCCTGAAGAGTCAATGGTTTTATGTCTAAGCAAGTTATTGGAAGCTCCAACAACTTACCCTGAATACGAATTCGCAACTTTCGATTTACAGCAGGTACCTACTTTGCTGCTAGGTGAACAGGGACCAAGGGAGGCTGGGAAGTGTGTCGGAACAACTTTACACCTGCCCGGGAATCGAACCCGTGACATCTTGCTTGCGAGGCAAGAGCGGTACCGCTCTACCCTCCGGTGCCCTGTACAGTGGTTCATATACATTGGACGTCATATTCTAATTGAAGACTAATCAGTGTGGGCTAGCAAATTTGCGATAAACAGCAAGAATGTCCCCAAGCAACCCCGATTCAATATAGTGATTACAAAGTTCATGATACAATAAGCCAGGTGGTCTGAAGTCTTTGACAGTGTCACATTCAATAATATAGTGTTCAAGTGTATGCTTTAAAGCAGGGGTTCTCAACCAGGGGGGAATTTCCCCCCTCAGGTTTTCAGGGAGGGGGAAAACTGATCCTAATATGGAAAAAATAAAGGATTTTCAGTATAATATGCATATTATTTGGAATGCACTTTTTGAGGCAGACAATCTTGGAAAGGAGGGGGGAATGACATTCTGACATATGGTGAAAGGGGTGCATGGGGCAAACAAGGTTGAGAACCACTGCTTTAAAGGTTTATCACAAAGTTTACATGCTGAGTGTTCCGATATGGGTACAGCGTTACTAATTTGCCAGATGTGTCTGTATCCTAGCCTAATTCTGGCCACAACTACATCACATTGTCTGGCCAGGTCTCTCTGCATTTCTCACGTTCTGGCGAATGTGTCCACCAGAGATGTCCCATTATGACGATATCACCTTTGAAGCTCATTACTTATTCCATTAATGACTCTTACTTGAAAACTAGGTACATTGATTATCACTAATAGACTTGCAAGCATTTGATGTAAATTATTAGTCACATTAGTTAAATATTTGCAAAGTCAATTAAGGATGATTCACGGTCTAACGAGATCATTTCCAGACAGTTATTTCAGTAACGCTGCTGACATTGATTCAGGTGTTCCTACTGGTAGAAGCTTCTAGAAGCTTGGACCCATGCATCATCCTTCGTGACGTCATTGTCAGTTAGCAGGGGTAGGTTCGCCCTGGTATAGCTAGTCAGTCTTGAGCTGGACACACAAGAACATAAGAATAGAGGAAAATGCAGCGGGCCTATTGGCCCATACTGGGCAGTAGGGTGTGTCAATTTAGGGGGTGAACTGGCTAAATTGAAAATCGAGTAATTTGGTAGCAATTTATTGTAGTCTTTAAGCATGCAAAACAATATTCTGGCATAAATTTTTTTTTATAATAAGTCCTACCTACATCAAATGGATTTTTAAATGTACATATTTGTGAATTTATAACATAACCAGCGTTTGCACACATGTTACTGTTTCAAGTTTCAAATTATTATATTTTATTATCCGTAGTCTATTTGAAAGCAACCAATGCCTTCATACTCTCTTTGCTTTGGTTTCTTGTCATCAGTAGTCTGCTTGCTATTTGTGCTTTGATGTAACCTTCTCGCCTCTCGTGGCTGTAAACATGGCCCGCTGCTTCTGTGACCATTTTCACACATCTCTTCACACTTTGAGTGTGGGAAGGCCACTTCGGCACCTGCATTGGAGTCTCTTTAAGGTTTCTCAATTCTTGGCTAGTTAGACTTGTTGTCAATGGTGGCTCTAAGACTTCCAAACTCAAGTCAACCAATTCTGACAATTTGGTGGCATTGACGTTTATTGGGGGAACTTTTCTTGAATGAAACGAACAGTCTCCCAACTGGTCGTCATCTATTAGCGTTCCTCTAATCTTTAGAATGACTTCTACAGCCTCGGTTTGGAGATTGGTACATTGACTGCAAAGCATTGCTTGCAAAACTGCTTCTGATCGAGCATACCAAGCGGACCTTCTTGCCACAGGTAACACGATGTCCCTCACTACCTTCCTCTGTGTTCTTACTAGCTGCAATTGAAACAAAAGGTGATTGGGCCCATCCACCCACATAGGATTAAGTTTCACACTAAACCACTGGGGAAGATAAATTCCAATAATAAATTCAACAATTAACCTCAAATTCTTCAGCACTTTGCCCTTCAATTCGTGTTTGGAAATCCAAATCCTGCAGAAACGAAGAGCTGTAGTGAACCAACGGCTGTGACTGACAGGTCCAATCTCCAAGAGAGCCAATGACTGAGGCACTTCTCCTGATCTTATTGCTTGAGCAATACGATAAGCATAGGATTGATCTGTGCTGAGATCTTTGATGACTCCTTCAGACAACGCCGGAAGGGGAGGGCCAACTTCGACCTTTGGAAAGGTTGTATTTATTTCTAGTTGTGTTGCTTCATCCAGCATGATGCCAAGGGGACCTGACCACTTGTTGTTGCTCTTTGTAGGACCATCAAGTTCCTGGATGAGATGACGAAGAGGTAGCTCGCCTGTATGTAAATCACATACAATCCAAACAAGTCTTCTTCCTAGTTTTTTCTCTAAATGCGTCATTACACCCCCCTGCCATCCGGTGTTCACTGCAGTTGAATCTCCACCAACAGCCTGCAGTGAACTGCCAAGTCCTCTCTCCTGAACCCAACATAAAATATGATCAGCAATGACCTCTGCATGTTTCTTCCCTTCTACTTCAGTTTCGGGAGCAAAGTGAAACAAAAACCGACCACCAGGCTCAGAACAGACAGAGTAGTGTTCTTCTTTGATGAGACCTGGAAACTTTCTGTTCACTCCCTCTACTTCTAGCAAAACTTTTGTGTCATCTATTCTTCCATCAAACAAAAGACAGGAGAGCCCTCCCTCGCTTAAATCTTTTTCATGCTGATCAGATATTTCCTTCATTATTTTTTCTTGTGCTCTTCTAATTTTATTATGATCTATCACCAAAGGTACATCCTCTCGGCTGATGAGGCCTGCATCTATCCAAGCGGCAGTTGCAATTTCTGCAGCCTCACGAAGTCCAGCATGGTGGCGAATACTAGCTAAAGCAATGTTTGAAATATTTCTTGTGTTGTATTTCATTTTCTTTGGTAAAGGTTCAGATGGCTCTTTGGAACTATCATCTGATGTTGCTTCCTGTTCATCAGAAGAACTATCAAAGAAGTGATAAACATCTTGACACAGCTCTTCCTCTCTTTGGATGGCTTCTTCACTCTTCATTTTCTTCTTTTGTTCCCTCTCTCGGATTTGTTCTCTCTTCTTGGCATTAGCAATCTGCTTCTTTGTTTCTGAATAATCTATTGAACCCATTTGCATACTTCCTTGGCCTTCTGCCTTTGTCCTCTGTGCCTTTATAAATTCAAGCTCTAAAACAGGGATCTTCTTTTCACGAGGACAACCACAATCAATGTGGGAATTATTTTCTCTCTTACCTGAGTGAGAACAGTTGGATTCAGAACATAATTGTATGGAGCACTTGCAGGTCAAAATGTCAAACAGAGTATCAAGTGTGTGCAGAAATTCATTTTTCCTGGCCAAGTTTCCTTTACCAAGTGATGTTTCAACTGCTTTGTGCCATAATTTCGTTAGTTTTAGCTCAATAGTTCGACACTGATTAATCACAGGTGGTTTGAATAGTGCATTAGCTTTTGTCCATTGATGCAGAAGAGGGACTATCATATCATTTATGAGTTCTTTATCTGTATAGTTCCTTCTGTCCTTTGCATTTTTTTCTCGAAGGAGTAACCCTAATCTTAGCATGTCTCTCACTGTTGGAAGTTCTGATACAGGAAGCTCCTTCCCTTTACCAACTAGCAGGCTCAAGTGGGTTGACAACTGACTTCTTGTCTTCAATTTTGACATCTTCACACTATCTGACAAATAGAAAAATATTTCAATGTTTCATAATTCAATTGTTGTTTCAAAAAATATCAATTTGTTTATCAAAAATGCTGTAACAGAAATAACATAATAATTTCTTAGAACATAATGTTTTATACAATGATATAAGTAACTGCGACAATCAATATGCCCTACTTACAATAATTAAAATGTAGAATTCGTCTGGTAGAGTAGGTGCAAGTGCAATGAGAGCATACCACCGTCTATGATATCTAGAAGGAGAGTGAGCCGGGCGCCTTATCCTCACGCTTGGTACAAGTCAAAACAACAATTAAACTGTCCCACACGGAGAGCCTGTTCATGTTCATGTTCTGACATGCATATTGTACACAAGCTATAGAACCATAAAATACTCCATAATCTATATGCTTACATGAGATTAGTTAATATCAACTGAATAATTCTAATCAAGTCTCATTAATTTGTTGAAATACTGATATTTGAAACTTTAAGGTATAATTGATGTAGGTGAGGGTTATTTCAATTCATTTTTGTTTGCTAATCTCAAGTTTAGACATAAAGAGGCACAATATTTTGACTACCAAATTTGATTTTTAACATGTTGACAAAATTGACACACCCTACTGGGCAGTCCCGTTTACACCCAAACCCTATTGCTCATATACCCATCCAACCTATGTTTGAAGCTATCCAGCGTATTCGAGTTAATGATGATATTTGGTAACTTGTTCCACTCATCCACTACTCTGTTTCCAAACCAATGTTTACCTATTTCACGCCTAAATCTAAATTTGTCTAATTTAAAACCATTGTTACGAGTTCGCTCCTGGTTGGATAGTTTGAGTACCTTTGTAATGTCCCCTTTGTTCAGCCCTGATTTCCATTTATACACCTCTATTATATCGCCCTTCACTCTACGTCACTCGAGGGAGTGCAAATTAAGATGCTTTAACCTGTCTCTGTACTCAAGGTTCCTAATGCCTGGGATTAGACTTGTCATTCTCCTCTGAATTCTTTCCAAGGATTCTATATCCATTCTGTATTACGGTGACCAGAATTGAACTGCGTAATCCAAGTGAGGTCTCACAAGCGCAAGATATAGTTTTAGGATGACCTCGCTAGACTTATAAGTAAGACTCCTTTGTATGAACCCAAGTACTTGATTAGCCTTGTTTCGACCAAATACACATTGTTTACTTGGCTTAAGATTCCTACTTATCATTACTCCTAAATCCTTCTCACAGTCGGATTTCCCAATAACATCGTTGTTCACCTGGTATCTGGTTTCCCTGTTTACATCTCCTATACTGAATACTTTACATTTGTCCACATTGAATTTCATCTGCCATTTTTCAGAACATTCGAAAAATTTGTTTAGATCTTCCTGTAGTTTTGCGGAGTCCTCGTCAGATTTTATTACACGCCCTATTTTAGTGTCATCAGCAAATTTACTTAAATTGCTGTCTACGCCGATATCTATGTCGTTTATGCATATAATAAATAATAATGGTCCAAGTACTGAGCCTTGGGGAACTCCACAAGTGACGTTGCTCCAATCGGTTTTAGTGCCGTTAATGCTCACTCACTGTTTCCTGTCAGGTAACCACGCCCTAATCCAAATAAGGATGTTACCTTTGATGCCATGTGCTTCTACCTTTCTAATTAGTCTTTCGTGGGGGACTCTGTCGAAGGCTTTGTTAAAGTCGAGATATACCACATCATAATTGTGCCCCTCGTCCACTGATTCGAAAACAGATGAAAAGAATGTTAATAGATTAGTTAGACATGAACGCCCGCTTGTGAAGCCATGTTGGGGATCATTGATCAACTTGCGCTTCTCAAGGTGATTTCGAATAGAGTTTGAAATGATTGCTTCCAGTAATTTGCCTACAATTGATGTTAGACTAATTGGTCGGTAGTTAGAGGATAGTGATCTATCTCCCTTCTTGAAAATCGGTATTACATTTGGTATTCTCCAGGATTCTGGTACTACACCCGTTTTTAAGGACATGTTAAACAACTTTGCTAAGGGCATACTCAGTTCTTCCTTACATTCCTTTAATACTCTGGCAAATATCTCATCGGGACCTGGTGACTTATTAGACTTTAGTTTGTCTATTTGCTTACAAACATCGTTACTAGTCACTACTATCTCGCTTAATTTATTTTCTTCACTATCTCTGCATATAGTCGGTGCCTCGGGTGTCATGTTTAAATTTTCGGTGGTGAAAACTGTTGAAAAATATTTATTCAGATTATTGCTCATATCTCCGTCGTTATCAGTTAGCTCGCCGGTATCCGACTGTATTGGTCCAATCTTTTCTCGTGTTTTAGTTTGATACATTTGATAGAATCCCTTGGGGTTTGCCTTTGCTTCCCTTGCTATCCTCAGCTCATTATTCCTCTTTGCTTTTCTTATCTCGGTCTTAATCCTACTGGCCAATACCTTATAATAATCTCGGAGGTAAACTTCACTACGATTTATCCTCCTACCTATAGCCTTCCTTTGTCCAATAATGTTCTTTAAATAATTATTTACCCATTTAGGGTCATTGTTGTTTGATCTAAGATTTTTGTATATGTTCTGCCTTTGTGCATTAAGTAACTCATTATTTAAATTGTCGTGGAACTCGGTAACCTCAGATCTCGTTATCAGGTCAATCTCAACCGTCAGGTCTCCAGGTAAGGTGAGGTCGCCTTCTGTGGGTACATTGTGTGAGGTCACCTTATGTGAGGTCATGTAATTCACCCCCAAGTGTGATACCCCTTCTCTCAGCTGCTTCTTCAAACTATCAAAATTTGCCCTTCTGAAATCTGGGATTTTAGTGGAATTTTCCTAACTGGAATCTAATTTCTTTGTGACGGCTGTTAGCAAGTTCGTTCCCTTCCTTGACATTACAAATGAGGTTTTCTCTGTTTGACAGAACTAAATCGAATATATTATTACCCGGGGTGGGTTCAGTTATATGTTGGCTTAGGAAACAGTCTTAAGAACATAAGAACATAAGAATGGAGGAAACTGCAGCGGGCCTATTGGCCCATACTGGGCAGTCCCATTTACACCCAACCCCTATTGCTCATATGAGCATCCAACCTATGTTTGAAGCAATTCAGCGTAGTCGAGTTAATGATGTTATTTGGTAACTTGTTCCATTCATCCACTACTCTGTTTCCAAACCAGTGGTTACCATTGTTTTGGATTGTTTCAAGAAAATCCTCTGATTCTGAATTACCCATAAGGTCAATCCAATCTAATTGGCTAAAGTTAATGTCGCCTACTATACAGACTTTGCTATGTATGGAAGCCCTGCGCATTTCATCCCAAATAAGTCGCTCATTAACTCTATCAAGATTAGGAGGTCCATATATTACTCCTGTGATTAATTTTTCCCTACCATCGATTAATCCTATCCAAATTGTTTCTGTATGTTTTTATTTCCTTATTTATCTCACACTTCAGATTATTCCTGACATAGATTGTTACTCCGCCTCCTTTTCTAATTTGCCTATCGGTATGGAATAATTTGTAACCTGCAATTTGGTGCTCTACAGGTAACTCACGTGAGTATAGGTTTATCCATGTTTCGGTGAATGCTATTATATCAACTTTTTCGGTACATACCAACGCCCTGATTTCATCCATTTTGTTTCTCATACTTCTAGTGTTTGCGTAGTAGACAATTAAGTTAGACGTGTTCTGAGTCCTCTCTTTGTCGTGTTTAGGTTTTAACTCCCTGCCTAATTTAGTTTTGTCATAATTCCTAGCACTATTTCCCAGTAACCTTTCACTTTGTTTACCCGCTCCCACTGCAGTCTCCTCCACCCCCGTGCTCATATGTTCCCGTAGCAGTTTTAAGACTTCGACATCTTTTGAACTACCCTCTCGAGAGAGCCAGCCAGGGTTGCCACCCCATCCCTAGCTTAAAGGTCACTTCTGCCGTAGAAAATGCCCCA
Source organism: Homarus gammarus (assembly GCA_958450375.1). Classification (NCBI taxonomy): domain Eukaryota; kingdom Metazoa; phylum Arthropoda; class Malacostraca; order Decapoda; family Nephropidae; genus Homarus; species Homarus gammarus. Next base: position 663,567 of record CAUDMG010003338.1, read on the forward strand.
GTTGTCAATGAATGGGACTGATATTGACTTGCAATATCTACCAAGGCGGCCGTTGAAACCACACATTACTGATCTACCAGTGAGCAGTAGCCCGAGAGACTCTTTCAGTACTAGCAGATCTAAATAGTATCTCTAACACTGCTCTCAAGCTCACAGTCCTCAGTCCCAGATCAAGTGGCCAGTCTCTCTGTAGATATAGTATAAATATATATCTGTACATATAACTGCTTGTATCCGTCCACCCATCTCAGAGAAGTGAACTAAGACAGACTTTTTTTTAACAATATCTGGCTTCATAAAAGTGTTGCAGATCTCTTGAAACTGAATGTCCCAATCACCCCAGACGAACCCATTAATGCCAATCCTCCTTGGCTGGATATATTAGTTCCTATTAATTACACTCCTGTTGGTAGTAAGCAAATGTTAAAAGCCGATGTGATGAGATGTGTCACACTAGAAAATATTAACAAACACATAGAGAGTATTAAATCAAGTGAATGTTATGCTTTTACTGATGGTTCTGTGCAGACAAACACGGGTAGAACAGGCTGTGCAACTGTAATATATAAAGAAAAAGAGATGATAGTGTCAAACAAGCAAAGGCTAAACAACTGGGCCAGCACAACACAAACTGAACTAATTGGAATCTACTTAGCCACAGACTACCGTACAGAAAATGGAGGTGGGGTGATATTCTGTGACTCTCAAAGTGCTTTGAAATCAATGAACAGCCCGCCAGGCTCTATGTCTAAAGTTGTATGTGATATTAAAAGAAATGGGATAACTGCCAAAGGGAACAACTCTCGTATCGAATTTGTGTGGATTCCGTCCCATGTTGGAATTAGGTATCATGACCGTGCTGATAGACTGGCCAATGAGGCATGTAAGAAAGAAAATGTTGACAGTGACTTTGGCCTGTCCAATTCTGTACTTAATAACATTCAAGTCAGAATCATGAACTCTGATCTAGAAAAACTGAGAAATGCAGAGAGACCTGGCAGTTGTAGCATTAGTAAATATGACAAATTTTGTGACGAGAAGTACCGGTATGGCCAGCACATGGACAGAACCAGACAATGTGATGTAGTCGTGGCCAGAATTAGGCTAGGATACAGACACATCTGGCATGTTAGTAACGCTGTACCCATACCGGAACAGTCAGCATGTAAACTTTGTGATAAACCTTTAAAGCATACACTTGAACATTATATTATTGAATGTGACACTGTCAAAGACTTCAGGCCACTTGGCTTATTGTATCATGAACTTTGTAATCACTATATTGAATCGGGGGTGCTTGGGGACATTCTTGCTGTTTCTCCCAAATTTACTAGCCCACACTGATTAGTCTTCAATTAGAATATGACGTCCAATGTACATGAACCACTGTCTTGAATGGCAGAGAACAGTGACATCACCCACATGACTCTGACC
>CAUDMG010003338.1:667500-672500 GCA_958450375.1 Homarus gammarus
GTATTAAGTGATATTAACAGGTGTTTTAACAGGTGTTTGCAGGTGTGAGAGTTGGCTGAGGGTGCAGTGAGGAATGTGTACTGGTGAATGGGGATCTGTCTGTCTGTCTATCTATATATCTGTCTGCCCGTCTGTCTGTCAATTAGTTAGGAATAGCGATCATTATGCTAACAAATGCAGTTGATAAATCGTAAAGGATTACCTGAAGATTAGCCACCCCTGGTTTATTTTAGCTGTTCAATGAATACACTTGTGCTACCTTGAGTTTTTGGTTAGGTTATGTTGTGTATTAATTAACAGGTGTGGGGCAGGTGTTGTATATTAATCAACAGGTGTGGCGCAGGTGTTGTATATTAATCAACAGGTGTGGGGCAGGTGTTGTATATTAATCAACAGGTGTGGGGCAGGTGTTGTGTATTAATTAACAGGTGTGGGGCAGGTGCTGTATATTAATCAACAGGTGTGGGGCAGGTGTTGTATATTAATCAACAGGTGTGGGGCAGGTGTTGTATATTAATCAACAAGTGTGGGGCAGGTGTTGTATATTAATCAACAGGTGTGGGGCAGGTGTTGTATATCAATCAACACGTGTGGGGCAGGTGTTGTATATTAATCAACAGGTGTGGCGCAGGTGTTGTATATTAATCAACAGGTGTGGGGGCAGGTGTTGTGTATTAATCAACAGGTGTGGGGCAGGCATGGTCATATAGCTACACTGGCTCTCATAAAATTATTATTATTATTATTATTATTATTATTATTATTATTATTATTATCACTACCATTATTGTTATCATCGTCATCATCATCATCATCATCATCATCATCATCATCATCACCACCGCAATATTAACGAGGTAGCAATGATCCCCCCAGCCTTGCATTATTAACTAGCTATTACTGAAATCCAGAGGTCGCAATAATAATTAGCTTGCAGGCCAGCGACAACCATCCTTGCAATATCTGGCATGCCTACAGTGTGGTATTACATCTCTTCTCCAACCAGGCAGAGGTGTCACGTAATTGTGTTATTCCTTAAGAGATGTTATAAACCAAGATGACGTTTGAACCCTTTGAGTACGGTGGTTTAATCTCTTGAAAATGGAGAATGGTGGTTTAATCCCTCGAGTACGATGGTTTAAGCCCTTGAGAATGGAGAATGGTGGTTTAATCCCTCGAGTACGATGGTTTAAGCCCCTGAGAATGGAGAATGGTGGTTTAATCCTTTGAGTACGGTGGTTTAAGCCCTTAAATAAGCTGACTTAATTCATTGAGTAAGATGACAACCTTTTGGGAGTACAATAGATTCAAGCTTTGAGTACGGTGGTTTAATCCTTTGCATACGATGGTTTAATCCCTTTGAGCACGATGACTTAAACCCTTTGAGTACGGTGGTTTAATCCCTTTGAGTACGGTGGTTTAATCCCATGAGTACGATAAATTAACCTTCAACTAACATTCATAATTACACAAAATAAATTTCGAAGCCATAAAAAAAAATTTACTCCTTCATACAGTCAATCACTAAACCAAAACAGGTACAGTCACTCAATAAACTATCTGTACCTGGGGTGATCGATGAATTCCATAATGAACACTGTGACTCCTGTTGTCTCGGTAGGGTTGTCAAAATCCTTCGTCCGTTGTGTCATATTTTTTCAACACAATTTGGTTTAGATAATTGTTTTGAGTGGCTGTACATTATATTGTGGGTGAGGGGTGAGGGAGGAAGGAAGGGAGGGAGAGATATTGTGGGTGAGGGGTGAGGGAGGAAGGAAGGGAGGGAGAGATATTGTGGGTGAGGGGTGAGGGAGGAAGGGAGGGAGAGATATTGTGGGTGAGGGGTGAGGGAGGAAGGGAGGGAGGGAGAGATATTGTGGGTGAGGGGTGAGGGAGGAAGGAAGGGAGGGAGAGATATTGTGGGTGAGGGGTGAGGGAGGAAGGAAGGGAGGGAGAGATATTGTGGGTGAGGGGTGAGGGAGGAAGGGAGGGAGAGATATTGTGGGTGAGGGGTGAGGGAGGAAGGGAGGGAGGGAGAGATATTGTGGGTGAGGGGTGAGGGAGGAAGGGAGGGAGGGAGAGATATTGTGGGTGAGGGGTGAGGGAGGAAGGAAGGGAGGGAGAGATATTGTGGGTGAGGGGTGAGGGAGGAAGGAAGGGAGGGAGAGATATTGTGGGTGAGGGGTGAGGGAGGAAGGGAGGGAGGGAGAGATATTGTGGGTGAGGGAGAAAGGGAGGGAGGGATAATGTGGGTGAGGGATGAGGGAGGAAGGGAGGGAGGGAGAGATATTGTGGGTGAGGGGTGAGGGAGGAAGGGAGGGAGGGAGAGATATTGTGGGTGACGGGTGAGGGAGGAAGGGAGGGAGGAAGAGATATTGTGGGTGAGGGGTGAGGGAGGAAGGAAGGGGGGGAGAAATATTGTGGGTGAGTGATGAGGGAGAAAGGGAGGGAGGGAGAGATAATGTGGGTGAGGGGTGAGGGAGGAAGGGAGGGAGGGAGAGATATTGTAAGTGAGGGGTGAGGGAGGAAGGAAGGGAGGGAGAGATATTGTGGGTGAGGGGTGAGGGAGGAAGGAAGGGAGGGAGAGATATTGTGGGTGAGTGATGAGGGAGGAAGGGAGGGAGGGAGAGATATTGTGGGTGAGGGAGGAAGGGAGGGAGGGAGAGATAATGTGGGTGAGGGGTGAGGGAGGAAGGGAGGGAGAGATATTGTGGGTGAGGGAGGAAGGAAGGGAGGGAGAGATATTGTGGGTGAGGGAGGAAGGGAGGGAGGGAGAGATATTGTGGGTGAGTGATGAGGGAGGGAGGGAGAGATAATGTGGGTGAGGGGTGAGGGAGGAAGGGAGGGAGAGAGAGATATTGTGGGTGAGGGGTGAGGGAGGAAAGAAGGGAGGGAGAGATATTGTGGGTGAGGGAGGAAGGAAGGGAGGGAGAGATATTGTGGGTGAGGGAGGAAGGGAGGGAGGGAGAGATATTGTGGGTGAGGGGTGAGGGAGGAAGGGAGGGAGGGAGAGATAATGTGGGTGAGGGAGGAAGGAAGGGGGGGAGAGATATTGTGGGTGAGTGATGAGGGAGGAAGGGAGGGAGAGATAATGTGGGTGAGGGGTGAGGGAGGAAGGAAGGGAGGGAGAGATATTGTGGGTGAGGGAGGAAGGAAGGGAGGGAGAGATATTGTGGGTGAGGGAGGAAGGAAGGGGGGGAGAGATATTGTGGGTGAGTGATGAGGGAGGAAGGGAGGGAGGGAGAGATAATGTGGGTGAGGGGTGAGGGAGGAAGGGAGGGAGGGAGAGATATTGTGGGTGAGGGGTGAGGGAGGAAGGAAGGGAGGGAGAGATATTGTGGGTGAGGGGTGAGGGAGGAAGGAAGGGAGGGAGAGATATTGTGGGTGAGGGAGGAAGGAAGGGGGGAGAGATATTGTGGGTGAGTGATGAGGGAGGAAGGGAGGGAGGGAGAGATAATGTGGGTGAGGGAGGAAGGGAGGGAGGGAGAGATATTGTGGGTGAGGGGTGAGGGAGGAAGGAAGGGAGGGAGAGATATTGTGGGTGAGGGATGAGGGAGGAAGGAAGGGAGGGATAGATATTGTGGGTGAGGGGTGAGGGAGGAAGGAAGGGAGGGAGAGATATTGTGGGTGAGGGAGGAAGGGAGGGAGGGAGGGAGAGATATTGTGGGTGAGGGGTGAGGGAGGAAGGAAGGGAGGGAGAGATATTGTGGGTGAGAGGTGAGGGAGGAAGGAAGGGAGGGAGAGATACTGTGGGTGAGGGGTGAGGGAGGAAGGAAGGGAGGGAGAGATATTGTGGGTGAGGGGTGAGGGAGGAAGGAAGGGAGGGAGAGATATTGTGGGTGAGGGGTGAGGGAGGAAGGAAGGGAGGGAGAGATATTGTGGGTGAGGGATGAGGGAGGAAGGGAGGGAGGGAGAGATATTGTGGGTGAGGGAGGAAGGAAGGGAGGGAGAGATATTGTGGGTGAGGGAGGAAGGAAGGGAGGGAGAGATATTGTGGGTGAGGGAGGAAGGGAGGGAGGGAGAGATATTGTGGGTGAGGAAGGAAGGAAGGGAGGGAGGGAGAGATATTGTGGGTGAGGAAGGAAGGAAGGGAGGGAGGGAGAGATATTGTGGGTGAGGATGGTGAAGGAGGAAGGAAGGGAGGGAGAGATATTGTGGGTGAGGGGTGAGGGAGGAAGGAAGTGGAGGGAGAGATAATGTGGGTGAGTGATGAGGGAGAGAGAGAGAGAGAGAGAGAGAGAGAGAGAGAGAGAGAGAGAGAGAGAGAGTGTTGCTGTTGGTGTCTCGTATTATTGTCGACGGTACCTGTCGTGTCTCGTCTGGAATCTTATCTTCATTTCCTGCTTTCACTTTCTGCTTTCAATTCTTGCTTTCATCGTCTGCTTTCATCTTCTCCCTTCATTGTCTGCTTTCATCTCCAGTTTTCATTTCCTGTCTTCACTTCCTGCCTTCACCTTCTGCTTTCATCTTCTGCCTTCCTTGCCTTCACATCTTCCATTTACTTCCTTCCGCTAAGCTACAAGGCTTCGGGGGAAATTTCCTAGGTTCTCCATGGGAAAATCCCTATGTCTCCTAGGTCCTTGGGGAAAATCCCTAGGTTTTCGAGGCCTCTGGGAAATCCAAAGGGCCTGGAGTTTGGCCCTGGGAGGACTATTGATCCGGGGGGGGGGGGGGGGGGAGGTGGCAGGGGCACATTGGGAGGTGCATCTTGTGCTCCTCCTCGCTTCCTCTCACCACCCTCTTCTTCTTCCTCTTCCTCTTCCTCCTCCTACTTCTTCTCCTCTTCTTCCTTTACTTTCTTCTTCTGTTAGTTTTTTAATTTTCTCTTTTCATGTTCAGTGCCTCAAGGGATTAAGTCATGGTACTCGAGGGATTAAGTCATGGTACTCGAGGGATTAAGTCATGGTACTCAAGGGATTAAGTCATCGTACTCAAGGGGTTTAAGTCATGGTACTCAAGGGATTAAGTCATGGTACTCGAGGGATTAAGTCATGGTACTC
>CAUDMG010003338.1:677500-742500 GCA_958450375.1 Homarus gammarus
CAGAGAAATGAGCAATAATTTGAATAAATATTTTTCAACAGTTTTCACCACCGAAAATTTAAACATGATACCCGGGGCACCGATTTTATTCAGAGATAGTGAAGAAAACAAATTAAGCGAGATAGTAGTGACTAGTAACGATGTTAGTAAGCAAATAGACAAACTAAAGCCTAATAAGTCACCAGATCCCGATGAGATATTTGCCAGAGTATTAAAGGAATGTAGGGAAGAGTTTAGTATGCCCTTAGCAAAGTTGTTTAACATGTCCTTAAAAACAGGTGTAGTACCAGAATCCTGGAGGATAGCGAATGTAATACCGATTTTCAAGAAGGGGGATAGGTCACTATCCTTTAACTACCGCCCAATCAGTCTAGCATCAATAGTAGGCAAATTACTGGAAGCAATCATTTCAAACTCTATTCGAAATCACCTGGAGAAGCACTGATTAATCAATGATTCCCAGCATGGCTTCACAAGCGGACGTTCATGTCTAACTAATCTATTAACATTCTTTTCATCAGTTTTCGAATCGGTGGACGAGGGGCACAATTATGGTGTGGTATATCTCGACTTTAGCAAAGCCTTCGACAGAGTCCCCCACGAAAGACTAATTAGAAAGGTAGAAGCACATGGCATCAAAGGTAATATCCTTAAATGGATTAGGGCGTGGTTACAGGACAGGAAACAGCGAGTGAGCATTAATGGCACTAAGTCCCATTGGAGCAACGTCACAAGTGGAGCTCCCCAAGGCTCAGTACTTGGACCATTATTATTTATTATATACATAAACGACATAGATATCGGCATAGACAGCAACATAAGCAAATTTGCTGATGACACTAAAATAGGACGTGTTATTTAATCTGACGAGGACTCCACAAAACTACAGGAAGATCTAAACAAATTTTTCGAATGGTCTGAAAAATGGCAGATGAAATTCAACGTGGACAAATGTAAAGTACTCAGTATAGGAGATGTAAACAGGGAAACTAGATACCAGATGAACAACGATGCCATAGAGAAATCCGACTGCGAGAGAGATTTAGGAGTAATGATAAGTAGGAACCTTAAGCCATGTAAACAGTGTGTTTTTGCTCGTAACAAGGCTAATAAAGTACTTGGGTTCATACAAAGGAGTGTTAGTTACAAGACTAGCGAGGTCATCCTAAAACTGTATCTTGCTCTTGTGAGACCACACCTGGATTACGCAGTTCAGTTCTGGTCATCGTATTACAGAATGGATAAAGAATCCTTGGAAAGAATTCAGAGGAGAATGACAAGACTAATCCCGGGTATTAGGAACCTTGAGTATAGAGACAGGTTAAAGCATCTTAATTTGCACTCCCTCGAGAGACGTAGAGCGAGGGGTGACCTGATAGAGGTGTGTAAGTGGAAGGCAGGGCTAAACAAAGGGGACATTACAAAGGTACTCAAACTATCCAACCAGGAGTGAACTCGTAACAATGGTTTTAAATTAGACAAATTTAGATTTAGGCGTGAAATTGGTAAACACTGGTTTGGAAACAGTAGTGGATGAATGGAACACGTTACCAAATATCATTAACTCGAATACGCTGAATAGCTTCAAACATAGGTTGGATGCCTATATGAGCAATAGGGGTTGGGTGTAAACGGGACTACCCAGTATGGGCCAAAAGGCCCGCGGCAGGTTCCTCCATTCTTATGTTCTTATAAGTACGTGTGGTGAGGCGGTGTTATCCCGTGGGTACTGATGAATGAGAGAGAGAGAGAGAGAGAGAGAGAGAGAGAGAGAGAGAGAGAGAGAGAGATGTGTGTATGAGTGAAAAGTATATAAATGTGCGCGCGCGCGCGCGTGTGTGTGTGTGTGTGTGTGTGTGTGATTAAATTCTGGACAAGCAATCAGAAAACACATAACTACACAATAACTATGCAAAATACTCGAACGAAGAGGTAAACAAACAAACAAACAAGCAGAACAGAAGCGACGTGTTACCGCAGTGCTGAAATTAACATGAACGATTATTGTCTGACACACACACACACACACACACATGTAAGCACCTTATTAAAAATTCATGGTCTCTCTAACAAAGGAACTTATAAAATTTGTACTCCGATATTAAGCGTCTACATACAAACGTGTACACACACACACACACACACACACTGTCTCCTCACACGTATACACACATTCTTTCCCTACCCCCTCTTTCTCTCTTACACACACACACACACACACACACTGTCTCCTCACACGTATGCACACATTCTTTCCCTACCCCCTCTTTCTCTCTTACACACACACACACACACACACACACACACACACACACACGCACGCACACACACACACACACACACTGTCTCCTCACACGTATGCACACATTCTTTCCCTACCCCCTCTCTCTCTCTCTCTCTCTCTTACACACACACACACACACACACACACACACACAGACACACACACACAGACACACTCTGTCTCCTCACACGTATACACACATTCTTTTCCCTACTCTCTCTCTCTCTCTCTCTCTCTCTCTCTCTCTCTCTCTTACACACACACACACACACACACACACACTTATTGACAAGTTTACTCAAGATCAATAATAAGTAGATAAGTAAATATAAGTAAATATAAGTAGCCAATCAGGTGACGTTTTTCATCGACTCTATTCATTATTTATTATGAATTTTGGTTGTGGTGTATAGTGGTCGTGTGGTTGTCTGTCGGTTCGATGTGTTGCTCCTGTTTTTATGTGATGTAAGTGTCATGTGATGTAACGGTGTATTTTGTGATGTAAGTGTCATGTGATGTTATGTGATGTAAGTGTCATGTGATGTTATGTGATGTAAGTGTCATGTGATGTTATGTGATGTAAGTGTCATGTGATGTAACGGTGTATTGTGTGATGTTATGTGATGTAAGTGTCATGTGATGTTCTTTGATGTTGTCTTGTGATATTAAATGGTGTGGTGTCATGTGATGTGGTGATGTAATATGATGTTGAGGTGTACTGTGTGATGTTGTCTTGTGATGTTATGTGATGTTATGTAATGTTATGTTATGTAAAGGTATGTAATGCAACCCTTTTGTTATTCCATGTGATGAATTATGTTAAGAGATGGTATGTAATGCTCCCCTCTCTTATTCTATGTGATGTTATGTGATGCCATGATTATACAACATGATATAATAATGAGTTATGTGATTATATACTCTAATATGACGCAGTAGTTCTAAGACCCCACATGAAAGTAATTATCCCATGTGGCGTTTTAAATCTGTCATTATTTTTATCACTCACGCCCCTTGAACCCCGCCACCAATTCCGCTATAGAAAACGGGAAGCTGGTGACGTCCGTATGTCTGTCCGTCAGAAGCATCGTATTCATTGTTAACTCGAGAGAGACTTTTAGGATTGAGACAAAATTTGGCATGCAGCTTTGAATCATGCAACTCAAAGGTCACAAACTATCAGTGACCTTTGGGGGTGTTTTGCTGTAGTTATGACCTTTCTGAGGTATTTTAGGGAATTTTATGATTTTTTTTTTGGGGGGGGGGGGGGTAAGTTTGCTGTAATTATTGACCAACCATCGATAAACTAATGCTCTCGTTGTGTTAACTGTTATCAAGGGTTATTTATCATATAGTCAAGTGTATCGTGGTGTGTGTGTGTGTGTGTGTGTGTGTGTGTGTGTTATTTACCAAAACATTAAAAACGAGCCGATTAAATTTACCTTCACTCAAGATAACCACAAATACAGATAAACAAACATAAATAATCAAGACTATTGTTTTTCCGAATAAATAAAAAATGCAAAGAAAACCCCCCAAACAATAAAAACAAGAAGGACAGTCAATAATGAACCTATTTTCCAATTTACGATCCACGGGAGAAGTCGTGAATTGTTGGAGGTGATAAATTGGGATACCTGAATCACCTCTCTTAGATCTCTTAGGGCCTGAACCATGAGTCCCAGAGAGAGAGAGAGAGAGAGAGAGAGAGAGAGAGAGAGAGAGAGAGAGAGAGAGAGAGAGAGAGAGAGAGAGGAATAGCTGGTATTATTATTATTATTATTATTATACAAGGTTGCAACACACCACCATGGAAACACTCTAGAAGCTGCAACATTATGTACCACCACCACATATGGGATTTGCAACTATATGCAACACACAAACAACATAATATAAGGGATGGATCTCTATGCATAATTCTGCACAACATCACAAAGGGTTGCAACAGTGTCCAACATTGTGCAACACACTTCATCAACATATTCAAATGGCTGCGACACATTACCACTGACATACTATAAGGTATCCAAGACTGTGCAACACACCACCAACACACTATGCGATATGTAACACTGTGCAACAAACCACCAACACATTATAAGGTATGCAACACTGTGAAACACACCACCAGCAACACTCTGAGGGATGCAACACCGTGACGCCAGGCGAGGTAACAGGCTGAAAGAGGAAGCAATATAAGGACGGGCCATGTGTCACGGTGCGGCGGTGGCACTACAAGGTGGCCCTGCAGCATACTGATGGTGGCACTACTAGGAGGCCCTGCAGCATACTGATGGTGGCACTATAAGGTGGCCCTGCAGCATACTGATGGTGGCACTACTAGGAGGCCCTGCAGCATACTGATGGTGGCACTACTAGGAGGCCCTGCAGCATACTGATGGTGGCACTACAAGGTGGCCCTGCAGCATACTGATGGTAGCACTACTAGGTAGCCCTGCAGCATACTGATGGTGGCACTACTAGGTGGCCCTGCAGCATACTAATGGTGGCACTACTAGGTGGCCCTGCAGCATACTGATGGTGGCACTACAAGGTGGCCCTGCAGCATACTGATGGTGGCACTACAAGGTGGCCCTGCAGCATACTGATGGTGGCGCTACTAGGTGGCCCTGCAGCATACTGATGGTGGCGCTACTAGGTGGCCCTGCAGCATACTGATGGTGGCACTACAAGGTGGCCCTGCAGCATACTGATGGTGGCACTACTAGGTGGCCCTGCAGCACACTGATGGTGGCACTACAAGGTGGCCCTGCAGCATACTGATGGTGGCACTACAAGGTGGCCCTGCAGCATACTGATGGTGGCACTACTAAGTGGCCCTGCAGCATACTGATGGTGGCACTACAAGGTGGCCCTGCAGCATAATGATGGTGGCACTATTAGGTGGCCCTGCAGCATACTGATGGTGGCGTTACAAGGTGGCCCTGCAGCATACTGATGGTGGCGTTACAAGGTGGCCCTGCAGCATACTGATGGTGGCACTACAAGGTGGCCCTGCAGCATACTGATGGTGGCACTACAAGGTGGCCCTGCAGCATACTGATGGTGGCGTTACAAGGTGGCCCTGCAGCATACTGATGGTGGCACTACAAGGTGGCCCTGCAGCATACTGATGGTGGCACTACAAGGTGGCCCTGCAGCATACTGATGGTGGCGATACAAGGTGGCCCTGCATCATACTGATGGTGGCACTACTAAGTGGCCCTGCAGCATACTGATGGTGGCACAGGCAGAGGGCCATCACAACGCCGCCGCCGTCGCACTGCGGGACAACTTGTTGACCTGTCAATGGTGGTGGCTGTAGTTGTGGTGGTGGTAGTTGTAGGTAGGGTTATTATGATGGTTTATAAACAGGGTAAAGGTATCGATGAGTTGTCTCTCTCTCTCTCTCTCTCTCTGTGCGTCTGTCGGTCTATCTGTCTCTCAGCTACGTGTTTACTCCCACTGTGCCAACAAGTTATTTATACTGTAGTACTATAGACAGGAGTACTATAGACAGGAGTGTTATGATGGTTGGTACTATTTACTTAAACCTTTGGGGAAACTTTATAATTGTTATTGGAACTTAAGCTTTTGTGGGAAACTTTATAATTGTTATTGGAACTTAAGCTTTTGTGGGAAACTTTATAATTGTTATTGGAACTTAAGCTTTTGTGGGAAACTTTATAATTGTTATTGGAACTAAGCTTTTGGGGGGAGAACATTTTAATGAGACTTTTGCTTTTGTTAAGGGAATCGACAGTGAAACTTATATTTCTTGGCGGTGAAACTTGTGTTAGGTGATGAAACAGGTTATGAAACAGGCGGTGAAACTTGTATTAGGTGATGAAACAGTCTGTGAAACTTGTGTTAGGTGATGAAACAGGTAATGAAACAGTCGGTGAAACTTGTATTAGGTGATGAAACAGTCGGTGAAACTTGTGTTAGGTGATGAAACAGGCGGTGAAACTTGTATTAGGTGATGAAACAGGTAATGAAACAGTCGGTGAAACTTGTATTAGGTGATGAAACAGGTAATGAAACAGGCGGTGAAACTCGTGTTAGGTGATGAAACAGGTCATGAAACAGTCGGTGAAACTTGTATTAGGTGATGAAACAGTCCGTGAAACTCGTGTTAGGTGATGAAACAGTCGGTGAAACTTGTGTTAGGTGATGAAACAGGTAATGAAACAGTCGGTGAAACTCGTGTTAGGTGATGAAACAGTCGGTGAAACTCGTGTTAGGTGATGAAACAGTCGGTGAAACTCGTGTTAGGTGATGAAACAGTCGGTGAAACTTGTGTTAGGTGATGAAACAGGTAATGAAACAGCAATGAAACTGATACTACAGTGGCGGAGTTAAGGAGGAGAGAGACACACTCACGTTGTAGTGAGGACACACACACACACACACACACAACTAGTCTGTTAATCTGCGTTTACTTGCGTTCACTGAGTTTCAAAAGGGTTGAATTCGTTCACTAGTGTTCAAATGCTTTCATCTGCATTCATTTCAGGTTCATGCGTTCATTTATGCGCTCGTTTACATTCGTCTTCATTCACTGGTACTTATTTGCGTTCATACTGCATTCACTGATGTATTCCATGCATTTAAAGGTGTCCAGCTGCATTCATTGATGGTTAATTGCGTTCATTCATTCATTCATCCATTTATTATGTGAAGTAATTCATTAACATATTTAGTGCAATCATTCTTCAGTCATTCAGTGCAATCATTCTTCAGTCATTCAGTGCAATCATTCTTCAGTCATTCAGTGCAATCATTCTTCAGTCATTCAGTGCAATCATTCTTCAGTCATTCAGCAATTTCGTCAGTCATTCAGTCAATTTCGTCAGTCAGAGGGAGGGTAGGAAGGGAGGAGGGAGGGTAGGAAGGAAGGGAGGAGGGAGGGTAGGAAGGAAGGGAGGAGGGAGGGTAGGAAGGGAGGGAGGTGGGAGGGAACGGAGGAGAGAGAGAGACAGGAAAAGAAGGAAAGGGAGAGAAAAGACAGAGAGGGAGAGTAGGGAGGAGGGAAGGAAACAAGGAAAGAGAGACAGGGAAAGGAGAGGGAAAGGAGGAGATAGGAAAGGAAGAAGGTTTTCGAAAATGTCCATTAATTTGAAAAAAATAAATATATTGATTATAGGATTCCAATAGACTCGAAAAGTCTAGTAAATTTTCAAAATCACCCAAATTATGCGAAAATTTTCCAAAATTATAGAAAAAAGTACAAAAATTATACTAAAATGTCCAAATTATAGTAAAAAAAAGTTCGAAAATTATACTAAAAGGTCCAAATTATAGAAAAAGTCCAGATTATAGGAAATAAAAGTCCAAATTATAGAAAAAAATCCAAAATTACACTAAAAAGCAAAAAATTATACCAAAAAGTGCAAATAAATCACAAAAAAACAAAAATTCATCACTCGAAAAATCCAAAATTACACGTAAAAAAAAAAAAAAATTTACACGAAAAATCCAAATTATTCAAAAGAGTCGAAATTGTCTTCTTAAGAGTGGCCAAAATACAAAAAAATCCAAAGTGAGAGAGAGAGAGAGAGAGAGAGAGAGAGAGAGAGAGAGAGAGAGAGAGAGTGACCTAGTTTTAATTGTAGCGTTTTCTCTTGAGCTCAGCAGTGGACTCTGGGTTTAAACACAGTAGTGAGTTTGGTCGATACTAACCCCCCCCCCCCCCCGGTACCACCCTAGTGCATTGTTGTATTGTAACCTGTATGCATCCAGCCAGTCAGTATACCAGTTAGTTTACCAGTTAGTTTACCAGTTAATATACCAGTTAGTTTACCAGTTAGTTTACCAGTTAATATACCAGTTAGTTTACCAGTTAATATACCAGTTAGTTTTCCAGTTAATATACCAGTTAGTTTACCAGTTAATATACCAGTTAGTTTTCCAGTTAATATACCAGTTAGTTTACCAGTTAATATACCAGTTTGTTTACCAGTTAATATACCAGTTATTTTACCAGCTAATATACCAGTTAGTTTACCAGTTAATATACCAGTTAGTTTACCAGTTAATATACCAGTTAGTTTACCAGTTAATATACCAGTTAGTTTACCAGTTAGTTTACCAGTTAATATACTAGTTAGTTTACCAGTTAATATACCAGTTAGTTTACCAGTTAATATACCAGTTAGTTTACCAGTTAATATACCAGTTAATATACCAGTTAATACCAGTTAGTTTACCAGTTAATATACCAGTTAATATACCAGTTAATACCAGTTAGTTTACCAGTTAATATACTAGTTAGTTTACCAGTTAATATACCAGTTAGTTTACCAGTTAATATACCAGTTAGTTTACCAGTTAATATACCAGTTAATATACCAGTTAATACCAGTTAGTTTACCAGTTAATATACCAGTTAATACCAGTTAGTTTACCAGTTAATATACCAGTTAGTTTACCAGTTAGTTTACCAGTTAATATACCAGTCAGTCTACAAGTCAGCCAAGCAGGCAATCAGGTAGCCAGTTAGAAAGCCAATGACTGTTTAACTAATTACGGCAGGTGTAGGTGAGGGGAAGTGAGAGGTGTAGGTGAGGGGAAGTGAGAGGTGTAGGTGAGGGGAGTGAGAGGTGTAGGTGAGGGGAGTGAGAGGTGTAGGTGAGGGGAAGTGAGAGGTGTAGGTGAGGGGAGTGAGAGGTGTAGGTGAGGGGAAGTGAGAGGTGTAGGTGAGGGGAAGTGAGAGGTGTAGGTGAGGGGAAGTGAGAGGTGTAGGTGAGGGGAAGTGAGAGGTGTAGGTGAGGGGAGTGAGAGGTGTAGGTGAGGGGAAGTGAGAGGTGTAGGTGAGGGAAGTGAGAGGTGTAGGTGAGGGGAAGTGAGAGGTGTAGGTGAGGGGAAGTGAGAGGTGTAGGTGAGGGGAGTGAGAGGTGTAGGTGAGGGGAGTGAGAGGTGTAGGTGAGGGGAAGTGAGAGGTGTAGGTGAGGGAAGTGAGAGGTGTAGGTGAGGGGAGTGAGAGGTGTAGGTGAGGGGAAGTGAGAGGTGTAGGTGAGGGAAGTGAGAGGTGTAGGTGAGGGGAAGTGAGAGGTGTAGGTGAGGGGAAGTGAGAGGTGTAGGTGAGGGAAGTGAGAGGTGTAGGTGAGGGAAGTGAGAGGTGTAGGTGAGGGAAGTGAGAGGTGTAGGTGAGGGAAGTGAGAGGTGTAGGTGAGGGGAGTGAGAGGTGTAGGTGAGGGGAAGTGAGAGGTGTAGGTGAGGGAAGTGAGAGGTGTAGGTGAGGGGAGTGAGAGGTGTAGGTGAGGGGAAGTGAGAGGTGTAGGTGAGGGGAAGTGAGAGGTGTAGGTGAGGGAAGTGAGAGGTGTAGGTGAGGGAAGTGAGAGGTGTAGGTGAGGGAAGTGAGAGGTGTAGGTGAGGGAAGTGAGAGGTGTAGGTGAGGGGAGTGAGAGGTGTAGGTGAGGGGAGTGAGGTGTAGGTGAGGGGAGTGAGAGGTGTAGGTGAGGGAAGTGAGAGGTGTAGGTGAGGGAAGTGAGAGGTGTAGGTGAGGGGAAGTGAGAGGTGTAGGTGAGGGGAGTGAGAGGTGTAGGTGAGGGGAGTGAGAGGTGTAGGTGAGGGAAGTGAGAGGTGTAGGTGAGGGGAGTGAGAGGTGTAGGTGAGGGGAGTGAGAGGTGTAGGTGAGGGAGTGAGAGGTGTAGGTGAGGGAAGTGAGAGGTGTAGGTGAGGGAAGTGAGAGGTGTAGGTGAGGGGAAGTGAGAGGTGTAGGTGAGGGGAGTGAGAGGTGTAGGTGAGGGGAAGTGAGAGGTGTAGGTGAGGGGAAGTGAGAGGTGTAGGTGAGGGGAAGTGAGAGGTGTAGGTGAGGGAAGTGAGAGGTGTAGGTGAGGGGAAGTGAGAGGTGTAGGTGAGGGGAAGTGAGAGGTGTAGGTGAGGGGAAGTGAGAGGTGTAGGTGAGGGAAGTGAGAGGTGTAGGTGAGGGAAGTGAGAGGTGTAGGTGAGGGGAGTGAGAGGTGTAGGTGAGGGGAGTGAGAGGTGTAGGTGAGGGGAGTGAGAGGTGTAGGTGAGGGGAAGTGAGAGGTGTAGGTGAGGGGAAGTGAGAGGTGTAGGTGAGGGAGTGAGAGGTGTAGGTGAGGAGTGGAGGTGTTGGTGAGGGAAGTGAGAGGTGTAGGTGAGGGAAGTGAGAGGTGTAGGTGAGGGAGTGAGAGGTGTAGGTGAGGGGAGTGAGAGGTGTAGGTGAGGGGAAGTGAGAGGTGTAGGTGAGGGAGTGAGAGGTGTAGGTGAGGGGAGTGAGAGGTGTAGGTGAGGGAAGTGAGAGGTGTAGGTGAGGGGAAGTGAGAGGTGTAGGTGAGGGGAGTGAGAGGTGTAGGTGAGGGAAGTGAGAGGTGTAGGTGAGGGGAGTGAGAGGTGTAGGTGAGGGGAAGTGAGAGGTGTAGGTGAGGGGAGTGAGAGGTGTAGGTGAGGGAAGTGAGAGGTGTAGGTGAGGGGAAGTGAGAGGTGTAGGTGAGGGAGTGAGTGGGGTAGGTGAGGGGAAGTGAGAGGTGTAGGTGAGGGAGTGAGAGGGTAGGTGAGGGAGTGAGAGGTGTAGGTGAGGGAAGTGAGAGGTGTAGGTGAGGGGAGTGAGAGGTGTAGGTGAGGGGAGTGAGAGGTGTAGGTGAGGGAGTGAGAGGTGTAGGTGAGGGAGTGAGGTGTAGGTGAGGGGAGTGAGAGGTGTAGGTGAGGGTAGTGAGAGGTGTAGGTGAGGGGAAGTGAGAGGTGTAGGTGAGGGGAGTGAGAGGTGTAGGTGAGGGGAGTGAGAGGTGTAGGTGAGGGGAGTGAGAGGTGTAGGTGAGGGGAGTGAGAGGTGTAGGTGAGGGGAAGTGAGAGGTGTAGGTGAGGGAAGTGAGAGGTGTAGGTGAGGGGAGTGAGAGGTGTAGGTGAGGGGAGTGAGAGGTGTAGGTGAGGGGAGTGAGAGGTGTAGGTGAGGGGAAGTGAGAGGTGTAGGTGAGGGGAGTGAGAGGTGTAGGTGAGGGAAGTGAGAGGTGTAGGTGAGGGGAAGTGAGAGGTGTAGGTGAGGGGAGTGAGAGGTGTAGGTGAGGGGAAGTGAGAGGTGTAGGTGAGGGGAGTGAGAGGTGTAGGTGAGGGAGTGAGAGGTGTAGGTGAGGGGAGTGAGAGGTGTAGGTGAGGGGAGTGAGAGGTGTAGGTGAGGGGAGTGAGAGGTGTAGGTGAGGGGAGTGAGAGGTGTAGGTGAGGGGAGTGAGAGGTGTAGGTGAGGGGAAGTGAGAGGTGTAGGTGAGGGGAAGTGAGAGGTGTAGGTGAGGGGAAGTGAGAGGTGTAGGTGAGGGGAGTGAGAGGTGTAGGTGAGGGGAAGTGAGAGGTGTAGGTGAGGGGAAGTGAGAGGTGTAGGTGAGGGAGTGAGAGTGTAGGTGAGGGAGTGAGAGGTGTAGGTGAGGGAAGTGAGAGGTGTAGGTGAGGGGAGTGAGAGGTGTAGGTGAGGGGAGTGAGAGGTTTAGGTGGGGGGGGAGAGGTGTAGGTGAGGGGAGTGAGGTGTAGGTGAGGGGAGTGAGAGGTGTAGGTGAGGGGAGTGAGAGGTGTAGGTGAGGGGAGTGAGAGGTGTAGGTGAGGGGAGTGAGGTGTAGGTGAGGGGAGTGAGGTGTAGGTGAGGGGAGTGAGAGGTGTAGGTGAGGGAAGTGAGAGGTGTAGGTGAGGGGAGTGAGAGGTGTAGGTGAGGGGAGTGAGAGGTGTAGGTGAGGGGAGTGAGAGGTGTAGGTGAGGGGAGTGAGAGGTGTAGGTGAGGGGAGTGAGAGGTGTAGGTGAGGGGAAGTGAGAGGTGTAGGTGAGAGAGAGAGAGAGAGAGAGAGAGAGAGAGAGAGAGAGCAGGGGTGTCTAATCTTCAGGTGATTCCTCCTGAGTGTATTGGCCGGTTTACGATACTGTCACGTGTTTGTTTACAGCTGTGACACGTGTTTGTTTACAGCTGTGACACGTGTTTGTTTACAGCTGTGACGCGTGTTTGTTTACAGCTGTGACGCGTGTTTGTTTACAGCTGTGACACGTGTTTGTTTACAGCTGTGACACGTGTTTGTTTACAGCTATATCGCCTTGTGTAATGTCTGTGTTTACACCTGTCACGTGATGTTTATGTTTTCACCTGAGGCACGTGTTTCTACTGCTCGTGTTTAAAACTATGGTAAGTGATGTCACGTGTGTTTACGACAGTGTCACGTGATGTTAAGTAAACAAGTACGTCACGTGATGTTATGTAAACAACTCCGTCACGTAATGTTATGTAAACAACTTCGTCACGTGATGTTATGTAAACAACTATGTATAGAGTTAAATTACCAAATATGTTAATAATTATGAAAGTCTTTACAACTCTTCTTGTAACTGTAATTGTGGGGATAATTATAAAGATATGATACGTGTGTGTGTGTGTCATCCTAGCTTACTACATAGTGCCCAAACAGGTGTCACAGTGGCCCAAACAAGTGTCACAGTGGCCCAAACAAGTGTTAAAGTGGCCCAAACAAGTGACACAGTGGCCCGAAAAAGTGTTAAAGTGGCCCAAACAAGTGACAGTGGCCCAAACAAGCAAGACAGTGGCCCCAAACAAGTGTCACAGTGGCCCAAACAAATGTTAAAGTGGCCCAAACACGTGACACAGTGGCCCGAATAAGTGAGACAGTGCCCAAATAAGTGTCAGAGTGGCTGATTATAGCAACACGCTTCTTCTTGCCAAACTTACCATCTGTTCTGACATTCCTCTCACCTTCCGATACGTTTCTTGTTGATTTTAATCAGAGTGAACGTCGCTTGAATCAGTAGAACCAGGGAAAATGTATTAGGCATTAGAAGACTCAGAGGAAAAAACAATGAAGAAAATAATATTGGAATTAATTTATTTCTACCGTAAATTTCGATGAATTTTTTTTTTTATATGAGAAAAATGTATTATCCCGTTAAAGTACAGAGACAGAACATAGATACAGAAAAATATAGGAAGGCACACACACACACACACACGCACACACGCACACGCACGCACGCACACACACACACACGCACACGCACACACACACACACACCTGACAGGTAGATAAGGCGGCTCAGGTGTTAAATGAACATAACTCTCCAGGTGTTCACGTGAGGTCCACTTGAGGCGCCTCGCTATCATTAACCACTGAGTTGAAAGTGAAAGTGTGGATGAACATATTGTATACTAAGCCTTCGGTATACAGGGAGACGGTATGGCCGGTACTGAACTCGACCCTATCACTTCCACAACAGTAAAGTCAGGTGCCCATTAACAGCTGGGTAAACAGGGAACCAACGACCTACAGGAGAGGATGCGAGCGCTGTAACTACTTGGCCACCGCACTCTTAAATACACTTAGTACAGATTACTTATATACACATCGTCGTAATTGCCACATCACACCTGAGTTTGGGACACCAGGGCAAGGTCAACCACCCTGGATAAACCCCACTTGGTCTACGGTGAGTCTGACCTGGTGACCTGGTTTATGGTGAGTCTGACCTGGTGACCTAGTTTATGGTGAGTTTGACCTGGTGACCTGGTTTATGGTGAGTCTGTCCTGGTGACCTAGTTTATGGTGAGTTTGACCTGGTGACCTGGTTTATGATGAGTCTGACCTGGTGACCTGGTTTATGATGAGTCTGACCTGGTGACCTGACCCTTGGGATAACGTCACTTCCGCCACACGCAGCTCTAACATACATAGAGCTAGCTGCCGGTTAATCGTCTGTGAACGACCTGTCTGGTTCACGTTGCCACCAAGTCGGATTGTGAGAGAAGCGGTTACTTGCTAGACGGGCTGTTGACGAGAGAGAGAGAGAGAGAGAGAGAGAGAGAGAGAGAGAGAGAGAGAGAGAGAGAGAGAGAGAGAGAGAGAAATTACCCTATAAACTGTGGCAATAACAAGGTCGTCGAGACTCAGGGTGAAGTCATTCGTCAACTCGTATAACGAATAAGACTCCTATAATGATTAATACTCACATATATAAGACTCGCATAACGTATAAGAGTCACTAACGTATAAGACTCGCCGAACTAATAAGACTCGCATAGCGTATAAGACTCGCACAACGAATAAGAGTCACTAACGTATAAGACTCGTAACTAATAAGACTCGCACAACGAATAAGAGTCACTAACGTACAAGACTCGTAACTAATAAGACTCGCATAACGCCCGAGACTCATTATAAAGTATACCATATAACGCACGTAAATTAGTAACCTCGGGAGTGCGATATATCAACCTGGATATATGGTGAAGCTCCTAGGGGCTGGAGGCTAGGAAGAGCAAGGAAGAGGATAGGAAGGACGAAAAAATGGGCCTCGGAATGGTAGTAAGGAATGGAGCTAGGAATGATGGTTAGGAATGGGGTTAGGGGTGATGGCTAGGAATAGGGCTAGGAATGATGGTTGGGAATGGGGCTAGGAATGGTGGTTAACAATGGGGATAGGAATGATGGTTAGGAATGGGGTTAGGAATGGGGCTAGGAATGATGGTTAGGAATGGGGCTAGGAATGATGGTTGGGAATGGGGCTAGGAATGATGGTTGGGAATGGGGCTAGGAATGATGGTTAACAATGGGGTAGGAATGGTGGTTAGGAATAATAACAAAGATGACCTCTGGGACTGGTGGTTAGGAGAGGGGGCTAGGTTAGGATATCTTGGGGTCTTAAATGGCTAGTAAATGGCTACTAATGGCTAGTAAAGGTTAGTTAATCAGTCCTGATTATCCCATACCTCAAGCTTTCAACCAATTATCCGATTTCCCCCGATTATCCAAACCTCCCCGATTATCCGCATTCCCCCGATTATCCGCACTCCCCCGATTATCCGCATTCCCCCGATTATCCGAACTCAACCGATTATCCGAACCCCCCAATTATCCGAGCCCCCCAATTATCCAAAGCCCCCAATTATCCGAACACCCGATTATCCGGACACACAGATTATCCCAACCCCCCCCAATTATCCGAACACCCGATTATCCGGACGCACAGATTATCCCAACCCCCCCCGATTATCCGAATCCCCAATTATCCGAATCCCCGATTATCCGTATTCCACCGATTATTCATACTCCACCGATTATCTGAACCCCCGATTATATGTACTCCACCGATTATTCACACTGTACCGATCCGAACTCCACCGATTATCCCAATTTAACTCCGATTTTTCGACATTTTCCCCCAATTATCCGTTTCCAGCCGATCTTTTTTTAATATATTCCGATCATCCGAATGAATGATGAAGTAGATTACGTTCTCGTATGGTTCCTGTTTCACCTCCTCCCCCCTACCCAGCAGGTACACTCCCCCAGCAGGTACACTCCCCCAGCAGGTACACTCCCCCCAGCAGGTACACTCCCCAGCAGGTACACTCCCCAGCAGGTACACTCCCCCCAGCAGGTACACTCCCCAGCAGGTATATTCTCCCTTCAGGTACATTCCTTCAGCAAGTACACTCCACACTCCCCCAGCAGGTACACTCCTCATCCCCCGGCAGGAACACTCCCCCAGCAAGTACACGTCTCCCCCAGCAAGTACACTTCTCCCCCAGCAGGTACAGGTACACTCCCCAGCAGGTACACTCCCCCAGTAGGTACACTCCCCAGTAGGCACTCCCCTGCAGGAACACCCCCCAGCAAGTACACTCCCCCAGCAGGTACACTCCCCAGCAGGTACACTCCCCAGCAGGTACACTCCCCCAGCAGGTACACTCCCCAGCAGGTACACTCCCCAGCAGGTACACTCCTCATCCCCCCAGCAGGAACACCCCCAGCAAGTACACTCCCCCAGCAGGTACACTTCTCCCCCAGCAAGTACACTCCCCAGTAGGTACACTCCCCCAGCAGGTACACTCCCCCCAGCCCCAGAAGGTACACCCCCCAGCAGGTACACTCTTCATCCCCCCAGCCCCAGAAGGTACACCCCCCAGCAGGTACACCCCCCCAGCAGGTACACCCCCTCAGCAGGTACACCCCCCCAGCAGGTACACCCCCCAGCAAGTACACTCCCCCAGCAGGTACACTCCCCCAGCAGGTACACTCCCCCAGCAGGTACACTCCCCCAACAGGTACACTCCCCCAACAGGTACACTCCCCCAGCAGGTACACTCCCCCAGCAGGTACACTCCCCCAGCAGGTACACTCCCCCAGCAGGTACACTCCCCCAACAGGTACACTCCCCCAGCAGGTACACTCCTCCCCCAGCCACAGAACCGTAAATTTAATCTGTCCTGGAAGTTAATTAAAAGTTATTTAGATGAATCGATTAGCTATTCAAATTGATTGATTGGTTTTAATTAGCTAATCCATATATATATATTTTTACTTCATTTTTAGTCCATTAAACACGCGGTCGTTGATTATATATATATATATGGGATTAACACTTTACTTAAACTCTTATATAAAGCATGATGGCATGACGTACATATGTTTTGTATATACTGTTTATATATATTTAGTTTCGGGAAAATTCTAATCGGGGTTAAAGTTGATGAAATTCCTATCGGGTATAATTAAAATTTTATATCTTATTTAATATATAATAGTTTCCTTCAAGATAAAGTTAAATATATACAATGCCTATTATCTTAGTGCTAAAATTATCTTATATATATATATTAAATTATCAAAATATATAATTATTATATAAGAAAAAATATTTAATTTTATATATTATTTCCCATTAAAAAAATAATAAAATTACAATAAAATTTAAAGCGGAATTTTTAAATTTATTAAAAAAAAAATCATACTTTCTTATAAATTAATCCCTTAAAAAACAGGTTTATATTAAAATTACCACTAGAGAGTTTTAGATGTTTAGTCAAAACACATTAAACATTCCACACACACACACACACACACACACACCTCTAGTATAGATTAACTCTCACCTAAACATTGAATTATGTTAGTCAATACAACTCGAAAACTCTGTGACTTTGTTAATTAAACAATCCACAGGTACGGGCGTATGAACCACCCCTCACCTTCCTCGGCTTCCCAAATCTTTACGGATAATAACCCAGACTCTCTAGGCGACTTTGATATGTCTGACCGGATCAACAACCTGTAAGTAACAAGAGGTAATAGTCCTCCTCCTAGTCCTTTCCTAATATTGTTTAATAGCATCGTCACTAGCATTCACGTATTCCTATTACAGACGAATGTAATACCGCATTTCGTCACAAAGATAGGAAATATTCGTGATTTTTTTTTTTTTTTTTTTTTTTTTTTTATTGGGCACTCCCCTACATCATTGTGTAAGGTGAAGCGCAGAAGCGTTTACAGCGCCCAACAGGGAAGCATGCTAAGTTCATGCTTGCCTTTATGTCTCATGAGTTAAGGGCGTAGAAGCCTGAAGAGTCAAGGGCGTAGAAGGCTGAAGAGTCAATAGTTTATGTCATCAAGTTATTGGAAGCTCCAACAACTCCCTGAATACGAATTCGTAACTTTCGACTTCCAACAGGTACCTACTTTACTGCTAGGTGAACAGGGACTAATGGGGGCTAGGAAGTAAGTCCAAACAACTTCCACCGGCCCGGGAATCGAACCCGTGACATCTCGCTTGCGAGGCAAGAACGGTATCGCTTCTACTACCGATCCCCATTCGTGTGTGTTCGTCGTGAAGTGGTGAGCCTCCCCCCCCCCCCCCTCCACAGTGCGATGGTTGGTTTACAATAATTGCATATACAGTGAAACCTCTATTTATTGGACTATATGGGGAAGAAAGTCCATTATATTGAGGGTCCATTAGATGTGAAACCTCTATCTAACGAGCTATATAGATGACCTGGGAGTGACCTGGGGTTAACAGTGATCCCGAGGACAAGAGGCGAGTGCTTTATCCTCTCTGCTGTCACTCACTATAAGGAAGGCAAGGGTTAAAGGTGAAGGTTAAAGGTAATGATAATATTGTTGCAGAAAACGTTCGTAACCAGATTAGAAGGGGAACCTTTTAATATTTTTCAAGAAAATAAAATCCATCCAATGTTAATCTGACCAACACTAATCTATCCTTGTTAGATTAGGTCAAATTAGATTAAATATAAGCTAAAGTTAGTTATCAAATCCAGTTGGGTGTTAGTATTTGTCTCACATTAAGTTTGTTGGCATGAAAGATGATATTATACAATAACTCTCATATACCATTTTTTTCCCCATACTTTTTCCCCCACGAGAGTAACTAAATAAACCCAGGCCTCACATACATCGCCAGCCCATCATACTTGTAAGGAAACATATTACTAATTTAGGCTCCGGTATAAATGAGTTCTGGTCTTGCTGGTGCTCATATTACATTATTTATCCCACAAGTTAAATTGGATTGCGAGAAGGAGAACATAAACAAGATCCATTTTGCACTTTACATAAACAAGAGGGGAATAATGAACTTAACGCACTTGAGGAAGAGCGGCCACAGTGAGAGTTTCTTGAGCGTCATTGTAGCAGCTTTGACATAACTAAAAGTGGAATTAGGTGTCTGTTTGTGACCTCCATCCTCCCCCTCTACCCCCTCCCTTCTCCTTCCTCTACCCAGTCCCCCTAACTATGGATTAAAATACGTGTAAATAGCTTGTTTAAAATACGTGTCTCAAGAGTGTCAATCATTTATTTTTAATGAATTTACATATTACCTGGAGATTACAACCCACACTTACTTTTACCGAATGATTAATTAATTCAACACCTTAACATTAACTAAGGGGGTGTTGGTTAGGTTAGGTTAGGTTAAGGGCGATTAAGATTGGGTTAGGTTAAAGACGATCAAGATTGGGTTAGGTTAGGTTAAGTTAAGGGCGGTCAAAATTGGGTTAGGTTAGGTTAAGGGCTATCAAGAGTAGGTCCTTAACCCCATTAAACTCGTATTGGAAAATTAAAATATCCCCTGAGAAGAAAGCGTCCATCACTTAAGTCAGTAGAGATGCTGCGTTAAGCTGATATAATAGGTTAAAAAAATAATAACCAGATAACACTGGAGGAAGGTGTCAACTCAGACCAGGTGTGATAAATATAGTTCTCAGAGGTGTGTGTGTGACCTTAACCTTTGACCTCTTGAGGTTAAAAATAGCAGTGTGTAGGGGGTGCTTATGGTGAATGGACACACACACACACACACACACACACACACACACACACGTATGTTGTACCTCTTTCAATTTTGAGTTTTGTTTCAGACAGACATTGAATAGATATGTTAGTTGGTCGACTGAGAGAGAGAGAGAGAGAGAGAGAGAGAGAGAGAGAGAGAGAGAGAGAGAGAGAGAGAGAGAGAGAGAGAGAGAGAGAGAGAGAGAGAGAAATTTTAATAGTAAGTGTAAGAGAGTGAGAGAGAGTAAGAGGAAGGGTGTGAGTATGAGGGAGGGAGGGAGGGAGGGAGGGAGGGAGGGAGTCGACGCCGGTGTGTGTGTGGATATTGATTTTTGTTTGAAGCCCCTCAGGAGAGCCTTCCCTCCCTCTCTCCCTCAATCCCTCCCTCACTCTCTTTCCCTCCCCTACTCTCCCTCACTCACCCTTTACTCTCTTCCCCCTTTACTCTTTTACTCTCCTTTTCTCATTCTCTCTTATTCTTCCTCGTTTACTCTCTCCCTCCCCCACTTCCTCTGTTACTCCCTCCTTCTCTTACTTTCCCTCTCTTTCCCTCCCTGCCTCCCTCTCTTTCCCTCTCTTCCTACCTCACTTTCTTACTGCTTCCCTCCCTTACTATCCCTTCCTCTCTTCTTCTCCTCCCTTCCCTCCCTTTCTCCCTCAACAAAGACAGACAGACAGACAGACAGACGTTAGGTGAAGACTTATTCCTTTGTTTTAATTATAAGAAAAACATAACTAAGACCACCTGAAGATTAGACACCCCAGATTATATCATCCGATGATTAAACAACTCAACGCTAATTCAATGTAATCTAGCTTAATCTAATCTAACTTAACCTAAAGCTAATTCAATGTAATCTAGCTTAATCTAATCTAACTTAACCTAACGCTAATTCAATGTAATCTAGCTTAATCTAATCTAACTTAACCTAAAGCTAATTCAATGTAATCTAGCTTAATTTAATCTAAGTTAACCTAAAGCTAATTCAATGTAATCTAGCTTAATCTAATCTAACTTAACCTAAAGCTAATTCAATGTAATCTAGCTTAATCTAATCTAACTTAACCTAAAGCTAATTCAATGTAATCTAGCTTAATCTAATCTAACTTAACCTAAAGCTAATTCAATGTAATCTAGATTAATCTAATCTAACTTAACCTAAAGCTAATTCAATGTAATCTAGCTTAATCAAATCTAACTTAACCTAACGCTAATTTAATCTAATCTAGCTTAATCTAATCCAACTTAACCTAATACTAATTTAATCTAGCTTAACCTACTTAGTCTAACCAAACCTAACCTAACAAGAATCTAATTAGAGTCACAATGTAATACCGACGCCATTTTTAAATACCATAACTCTAGTCTTATTATACCTGTTGAAGTGAGCCAGTTAGATATATTCTCATACCTTTAATTACGAGATTAAATTTAACTTACGATTTTTAGGGAATTTTAAGTTAAGTCTTTAATTCCCTTTATATAATTTGCTACTAAGAGAAGGGGGGTGCTAGGGAAGGGGGGGGGGGTGGTTGGAGGTGAGTGGGGATAGGGGGAGGTGAGGGAGATAGGGGGAGGTGAGGGGGATTGGGGGAGGTGAGGGGGGATAGGGGGAGGTGAGGGAGATAGGGGGAGGTGAGGGAGATAGGGGGAGGTGAGGGGGATAGGGGGAGGTGAGTGGGGATAGGGTCAGGTGAGGGTTGGAAGTATCAGGTGAGATGTGGAGGTTTAAGGTGAGAGGTGGAGGTATAAGGTGAGAGGTGGAGGTATAAGGTGAGAGGTGGAGGTATAAGGTGAGGGTGGAGGTATAAGGTGAGGGTGGAGGTATAAGGTGAGGGTGGAGGTATAAGGTGAGGGTGGAGGTATAAGGTGAGAGGTGGAGGTATAAGGTGAGAGGTGGAGGTATAAGGTGAGGGTGGAGGTATAAGGTGAGGGTGGAGGTATAAGGTGAGGATGGAGGTATAAGGTGAGGGTGGAGGTATAAGATTAGGGTGGAGGTTTAAGGTGAGGGTGGAGGTATAAGGTGAGAGGTGGAGGTATAAGGTGAGAGGTGGAGGTATAAGGTGAGGGTGGAGGTATAAGGTGAGGGTGGAGGTATAAGGTGAGAGGTGGAGGTATAAGGTGAGGGATGGAGGTATAAGGTGAGGGTGGAGGTATAAGGTGAGAGGTGGAGGTATAAGGTGAGGGTGGAGGTATAAGGTGAGGGTGGAGGTACAAGGTGAGAGGTGGAGGTATAAGGTGAGGGTGGAGGTATAAGGTGAGGGTGGAGGTATAAGGTGAGAGGTGGAGGTATAAGGTGAGGGTGGAGGTATAAGGTGAGGGATGGAGGTATAAGGTGAGGGTGGAGGTATAAGGTGAGGGTGGAGGTATAAGGTGAGGGTGGAGGTATAAGGTGAGGATGGAGGTATAAGGTGAGGGTGGAGGTATAAGATTAGGGTGGAGGTTTAAGGTGAGGGTGGAGGTATAAGGTGAGGGTGGAGGTATAAGGTGAGGGTGGAGGTATAAGGTGAGGGTGGAGGTACAAGGTGAGGGTGGAGGTACAAGGTGAGGGTGGAGGTATAAGGTGAGGGTGGAGGTATAAGGTGAGGGTGGAGGTACAAGGTGAGGGTGGAGGTACAAGGTGAGGGATGGAGGTATAAGGTGAGGGTGGAGGTATAAGGTGAGGGTGGAGGTATAAGGTGAGGGTGGAGGTATAAGGTGAGGATGGAGGTATAAGGTGAGGGTGGAGGTATAAGATTAGGGTGGAGGTTTAAGGTGAGGGTGGAGGTATAAGGTGAGGGTGGAGGTATAAGGTGAGGGTGGAGGTATAAGGTGAGGGTGGAGGTACAAGGTGAGGGTGGAGGTATAAGGTGAGGGTGGAGGTATAAGGTGAGAGGTGGAGGTATAAGGTGAGGGATGGAGGTATAAGGTGAGGGTGGAGGTATAAGGTGAGGGTGGAGGTATAAGGTGAGAGGTGGAGGTATAAGGTGAGGGTGGAGGTATAAGGTGAGGGTGGAGGTATAAGGTGAGGGTGGAGGTATAAGGTGAGGGTGGAGGTATAAGGTGAGAGGTGGAGGTATAAGGTGAGAGGTGGAGGTATAAGGTGAGGGTGGAGGTATAAGGTGAGGGTGGAGGTACAAGGTGAGGGTGGAGGTACAAGGTGAGGGTGGAGGTATAAGGTGAGGGTGGAGGTATAAGGTGAGAGGTGGAGGTATAAGGTGAGGGTGGAGGTATAAGGTGAGGGTGGAGGTATAAGGTGAGAGGTGGAGGTATAAGGTGAGAGGTGGTGGTATAAGGTGAGGGTGGAGGTATAAGGTGAGGGTGGAGGTATAAGGTGAGGGTGGAGGTATAAGGTGAGGGTGGAGGTATAAGGTGAGAGGTGGTGGTATAAGGTGAGGGTGGAGGTATAAGGTGAGGGTGGAGGTATAAGGTGAGGGTGGAGGTATAAGGTGAGGGTGGAGGTATAAGGTGAGGGCTATGTTAAGGGCTATTGATAAGGGACTATGTTAAGAGCTATGTTAAGGGTTAAGAATAGGGGGCAATGTTAAGGGCAGGAGATAAAGGGTTGAGAAGGGCTGTTAGGGGCTAAGTCTCCCGTGTAATCATTCCCGTGATGAGTTGTTGAGGGACTAGTGTTCTCTCTCTCTCTCTCTCTCTCTCTCTGTTTATAGTGGAGGAGAGAGGGATGGAGGAAGAGAGAGGATGGAGTGGGAGGGGGAGAGAGTAGGGGAGTGGGGAGGGGAAAGGGTAGGGTGGAAGAGAAAGGGAGGGGAGGGGGTTAGGGGAGGAGGGGGTGTTGATCTGCCTTGGGGTACCCCTGGGCTATTCACTGTGTTTGTTTATGTTTGTTTCTGTTCTGCTTAGTGTTTGTTTACGCTAATTATGTCTGTGTGTTTGTCTGCCTGTGTTATTTATTGTGTGTGTGCGTGTGTGTGTGTTTTATTCTTAACTCATGTGTGTGTGTATGGTGTTTGTGTGTTTGTTTACTATAAATTGTGGTGTTTTTCTGTGTGTCCTCGTCGTTTTATTTAACTTGAACATATTCGTGGTGTTTTAATGTGTTTTATTGTGTGTTTATGTGTTTTTCGGAGTTCAGATATGTGTTTATGTGTTTTTCGGTGTTCAGATAGGTGTTTACATTGTGTCTTCCATGTTGCTGTGTTGATGGTGATTATATTGTTATTCTTCCTGCACACACACACACACACACACACACACAGCAAGTATGCATGCACTAAAAATAACATTGTCAATTATTAACTAAATTACAAGACAAACTTAGCGGCTCAAAGACAAGACCCACGCCTCCTGCATTACACGCCTTACCCACGCCTCCTGCACTACACGCCCTACCCATGCCTCCTGCACTACACGCCTTACCCACGCCTCCTGCATTACACGCCCTACCCACGCCTCCTGTACTACACGCCCTACCCACGCCTCCTGCATTACACTCCCTACCCACGCCTCCTGCACTACACGCTCTACCCACGCCTCCTGCATTACACTCCCTACCCACGCCTCCTGCATTACACGCCTTACCCACGCTTCCTGTACTACACGCCCTACCCACGCCTCCTGTACTACACGCCCTACCCATGCCTCCTGTACTACACGCCCTACCCACGCCTCCTGCATTACACGCCCTACCCACGCCTCCTGTACTACACGCCCTACCCACGCCTCCTGCATTACACGCCCTACCCACGCCTCCTGTACTACACGCCCTACCCACGCCTCCTGCATTACACGCCCTACCCACGCCTCCTGCATTACACGCCTTACCCACGCCTCCTGTACTACACGCCCTACCCACGCCTCCTGCATTACACGCCCTACCCACGCCTCCTGCATTACACGCCCTACCCATGCCTCCTGCACTACACGCTCTACCCACGCCTCCTGCACTACACGCCCTATCCACGCCTCCTGCATTACACGCCCTACCCACGCCTCCTGCATTACACGCCCTACCCACGCCTCCTGTACTACACGCCCTACCCACGCCTCCTGCACGACACGCCCTACCCACGCCTCCTGCATTACACGCCTTACCCACGCCTCCTGTACTACACGCCCTACCCACGCTTCCTGTACTACACGCCCTACCCACGCCTCCTGTACTACACGCCTTACCCACGCCTCCTGCACTACACGCCTTGCCCACGCCTCCTCCACTACACGCCACCTACATGCCAGCTACACGCCACCCACACTACACGACAGACCCACGCCTCCTGCACTACACGCCTTACCCACGCCTCCAGCACTACACGCCACCTACACGCCAGCTACAAAAAATTCAGTTCCTCGCCACATACAGGAGAGTTAATTCGCCACACCTACACGTCTCTACACGCCATCGTATCACAGGGCGTGGGTGTGGGCGTGTAATCACCAGCTTATTATCAACAGCTGAGCTTAATATAGTACAGGTGATTCATAACACCTTTGTTTTACCTGGATATATGAGGTGGTGGTGGTGAGGTGGTGGTGAGGTGGTGGTGGTGGTGGTGAGGTGGTGGTGGTGGTGAGGTGGTGGTGGTGTGGTGGTGAGGTGGTGGTGGTGGTGAGGTGGTGGTGGTGGTGGTGGTGGTGAGGTGGTGGTGGTGAGGTGGTGGTGGTGGTGGTGTGGTGGTGGTGGTGAGGTGGTGGTGGTGAGGTGGTGGTGGTGGTGGTGGTGGTGAGGTGGTGGTGGTGAGGTGGTGGTGGTGGTGAGGGTGGTGGTGGTGGTGGTGATGGTGATGGTGGTGGTGGTGATGGTGATGATGATGTGTGTGGTGAATAGAGATGGACTGCGTTAGTTTGTCAAGTTTCCATTGAGATCTGACCCGAGATACAGTTGATAAGGGGAGGGGGGGGAGGAGAGGCGAGAGAGGGGAGGGGGGGAGGGGGGGAGGTAAGGAAAAAGGAAGGAGGGGGAGAAGAAGGAAGAGGCAGGAGGGAGGGAGGAAGGAGAGGTAAAAAAAAGAAGGGAAGGAGAGAGGAAGGGAGGGAGGAGAGAGAGGAGAGGGAGATACGAAGGAAGGAAAGAAAGAGGGAGATAAGGAAGAAGGAAGGAGAGGTAGAAGTAAAAAAAAAAGAAAAGGAGGGAAGGAGTGAGAGAGGGTGAGGGAGTGAGGGGTAGAGAAGGTAAAATGGAGGGAGATGGGATAGGGCGAGGGAAAGGAAGGGAGACAGGGAGTGGAGAGGAAGGAGGGAGTGAAGGAGAAAGAGGGAGGGATGATCTTTTGCATAATCCCTACCTTTTATTTCTTCCTTTATTATCTTTACTTCGTTATCTCCCCCTCTCTGTCTATCTGTCTGTCTGTCTGTCTGTCTGTCTGTCTGTCTGTCTCTGTCCGTCTGTCTAATAACCAATTCCTCTCTCTCTCTCTCTCTCTCTCTCTCTCTCTCTCTCTCTCTCTCTCCCTGGCACCATCACCTAAGTGCCAATACTCACTGACACGCTGGAGGCTTATTTGTTGCGCGACCTTTAAACAAGAGCTGAGGGAGAGGGAGAAGTGAGGGAGAGTGAGAAGTGAGGGAGAGGGAGAAGCGAGGGAGAGAAAGGGGAGGGAGAAGTGAGGGAGAGGGAGAAGCGAGGGAGAGAAAGGGGAGGGAGAAGTGAGGGAGAGGGAGAAGTGAGGGAGAGGGAGAAGTGAGGGAGAGGGAGAAGCGAGGGAGAGGGAGAAGCGAGGGAGAGGGAGAAGTGAGGGAGAGGGAGAAGTGAGGGAGAGGGAGAAGTGAGGGAGAGAAAGGGGAGGGAGAAGTGAGGGAGAGGGAGAAGTGAGGGAGAGGGAGAAGTGAGGGAGAGGGAGAAGTGAGGGAGAGGGAGAAGTGAGGGAGAGGGAGACGCGAGGGAGAGAAAGGGAAAGGGAGAAGTGAGGGAGAGGGAGAAGTGAGGGAGAGGGAGGGAGGGAGAGGGAGAAGCGAGGGAGAGGGAGAAGCGAGGGAGAGGGAGAGGAGGGAGAGGGAGAAGTGAGGGAGAGGGAGAAGTGAGGAGAGGAGAGTGAGGAGAGGGAGAAGTGAGGGAGAGAAAGGGGAGGGAGAAGTGAGGGAGAGGGAGAAGTGAGGGAGAGAAAGGGGAGGGAGAAGTGAGGGAGAGGGAGAAGCGAGGGAGAGAAAGGGGAGGGAGAAGTGAGGGAGAGGGAGAAGTGAGGGAGAGGGAGAAGTGAGGGAGAGGGAGAAGGTGAGGGAGAGGGAGAAGCGAGGGAGAGGGAGAAGTGAGGGAGAGGGAGAAGTGAGGGAGAGGGAGAAGTGAGGAGAGGAAAGGGGAGGGAGAAGTGAGGGAGAGGGAGAGTGAGGGAGAGGGAGGGAGGAGAGGGAGAAGTGAGGGAGGGAGAGTGAGGGAGAGGGAGAAGTGAGGAGAGGGAGACGCGAGGGAGAGAAAGGGAAGGGAGAAGTGAGGGAGAGGGAGAAGTGAGGGAGAGAAAGGGGAGGGAGAAGTGAGGGAGAGGGAGAAGTGAGGGAGAGGGAGGGAGGGAGAGGGAGAAGTGAGGGAGAGGGAGAAGCGAGGGAGAGAAAGGGGAGGGAGAAGTGAGGGAGAGGGAGATGTGAGGGAGAAGTGAGGGAGAGGGAGAAGCGAGGGAGAGAAAGGGGAGGGAGAAGTGAGGGTGAGGGAGAAGTGAGGGAGAGGGAGGGAGGGAGAGGGAAAAGTGAGGGAGAGGGAGAAGCGAGGGAGAGAAAGGGGAGGGAGAAGTGAGGGAGAGGGAGAAGTGAGGGAGAGGGAGAAGTGAGGGAGAGGGAGAAGTGAGGGAGAGGGAGAAGCGAGGGAGAGAAAGGGGAGGGAGAAGTGAGGGAGAGGGAGGGAGAGGGAGAAGTGAGGGAGAGGGAGAAGTGAGGGAGAGGGAAAAGCGAGGGAGAGAAAGGGAAGGGAGAAGTGAGGGAGAGGGAGAAGTGCGGGAGAGGGAGAAGTGAGGGAGAGGAAGACGCAAGGGAGAGGGAGAAGTGAGGGAGAAGGAGAAGTGAGGGAGAGGGAGGGAGAGGAAGAAGTGAGGGAGAGGGAGAAGCGAGGGAGAGAAAGGGGAGGTGGAAGGGGAGGGAGAGGGAGAAGTGAGGGAGAGAGAGAAAGATAAAAGAGAGAGAGATAAAAGCGAGTGACCAAAATCTCCCGTTAACCGAGGGATTATCTTGACTCACAGTGGCCGTCCCACCAGGATTACCCATCAGGATTTAGTCGTTAATCCCCCTTCCCCTTTCTCCCTCCCTAACCCCTCCCTCCTTCCCTCCAGCTGTCACTCCCTCTTTCTCTCCCTCCCTCTCACTATAATAACAACACACTCCATTACCATCACTCCCTCCCTCTCTCCTTCCTTCCCACCACTCCCTCCCTCTCTCCTTCCTTCCCCCACTCCCTCCCTCTCTACTTCCTTCCTCCACTCCCCTCTCTCCTTCCTTCCCCAACTCCCTCCCTCCCTCCTTCCTTCCCCACTCCCCCCCTCTCTCCTTCCCCCACTCCCCCCTCTCTCCTTCCTTCCCCCACTCCCTCCCTCTCTCCTTCCTTTCCACACTCCCTCCCTCTCTCTTCCCTTCCCCCACTCCCTCCTTCTTTCCTTCTTTCCCCCCACTCCCTCCCTCTCTCCTTCCTTCCTCCACTCCCTCCCTCTCTCCTTCCTTCCCCACTCCCTCCCTCTCTCCTTCCTTCCCCAACTCCCTCCCTCCCTCCTTCCTTCCCCCACTCCCCCCTCTCTCCTTCCTTCCCCCACTCCTCCCCTCTCTCTCCTTCCTGCCTTCCCCCACTCCCTCCCTCTCTCCTTCCTTCCCCCACTCCCTCCCTCTCTCCTTCCTTCCCCCACTCCCTCCCTCTCTCCTTCCTTCCTTCCTCTACTCCCTCCTTCTCTCCTTCCTTTCTTCCCCCACTCCCTCCCTCTCTCCTTCCTTCCTTCCTCCACTCCCTCCTTCTCTCCTTCCTTCCCCCACCCCCTCCGTCTCTCCTTCCTTCCTTCCTCCACTCCCTCCCTCTCTCCTTCCTTCCTTCCCCCACTCCCTACCTCTCTCCTTCCTTCCTTCCTCCACTCCCTCCCTCTCTCCTTCCTTTCTTCCCCCACTCCCTCCCTCTCTCCTTCCTTCCTTCCTCCACTCCCTCCCTCTCTCCTTCCTTTCTTCCCCCACTCCCTCCCTCTCTCCTTCCTTCCTTCCTCCACTCCCTCCTTCTCTCCTTCCTTCCCCCACTCCCTCCGTCTCTCCTTCCTTCCTTCCTCTACTCCCTCCTTCTCTCCTTCCTTTCTTCCCCCACTCCCTCCCTCTCTCCTTCCTTCCTTCCTCCACTCCCTCCTTCTCTCCTTCCTTCCCCCACTCCCTCCGTCTCTCCTTCCTTCCTTCCTCCACTCCCTCCTTCTCTCCTTCCTTCCTTCCCCCACTCCCTACCTCTCTCCTTCCTTCCTTCCCCCACTCCCTCCCTCTCTCCTTCCTTCCTTCCCCCACTCCCTCCCTCTCTCCTTCCTTCCTTCCTCCACTCCCTCCCTCTCTCCCTCCCTAGGATTATGACAGGACACCCTCTCAGCTCCTACCTGGCGACTGACAGTGTTTAACGAAAGTCTTTAACGAACGAGAGATTAATCGTAAGGTTTTAAGAGACTGTTTAACGAAGTGCTTAGAAAAATGGTTTGGCGAATAGATAGATAGATAGATAGATAGACAGATAGATAGTTAATTTAAAGATAAAAATACAAATTATGTAAATGTGTACTGTATGTGTGTGTTAGAAAATGGATTGTGTATATTATTATTATTATTATTATTATTATTATTACAATTATTATAACATTAGTAACAAACATATTTAGTGCATAAACAATAATATTATACCTCGCATCATCTAAATAAAACATATCATTGTATTTGTTTGTTTTTAGTATATTCTAATTAATGTTTTTATTTTCTGTTTTTTTCCAGAGTGGAGTTTTGGGCTCAGAAAATCGGCAACCATATATTTCACTTATCAAACGCCTTCGCACAGTATAATGACATCAAATCTGTAAGTAAATTCTCAAGTTTGTTTTACATTTCCTATTTACAATGTGTTTTAATTTTACATGACCTAACCTGACCTGACCTGACCTGACCTGACCTGACCTAGCCTAACCAGAACATAGACTATATATCAAGGAATAAGGTAACTACACACACACACACACACACACACACACACAAACACACACACACCTACAGTTTGATTAATGTTCTTAAATCTATGACCTCTGACCTTTGACCCAATAACTAAAAAAACAAAAAAAAAAACCAATCCATTATAGAATTCTTTGTCTATTTCACATCACCATTTTCATAACTCAAATTATACTTCGGAAATCTATAATCCTATTTGTTCCTCACCAAAAAAAAGAAGACTATTGACCTATTTTTGTTTGACTTTTTTACGTAATGATGACGGTCCTCTCCCTCCCCCCCCCCCCCCCAGAAAAAAAACACTAACAACAACAACAACAACAACACCACAACAACAACAACGACAACAACGACTGGCTGAGGGGAAAAGGAGAAAAAGGTCACAAGTTTTCAGGGCGAGTCGATCAGTTTTTCGGCCGTGTGACACTTCCGGGTTATGGAAGAGAGAGAGAGAGAGAGAGAGAGAGAGAGAGAGAGAGAGAGAGAGAGAGAGGCTCAGAAGGTGACCGCCAATGGAGAGAAAGTGAGAGAGAGAGAGAGAGAAGAGACGGAAGGGGGGGGGGGATAAAAGAGACGGGAATAGTGACGGAAGATGACCATCAAAAGAGACATGACAGACAAACAGACAAAAGATTATTGATCACCTCACAAAAATCAACAGACTCCAGTATATAGCGTTATAAATAGGCTTGTTAAACACCCCATTAGGATGATTAATTGGGTAAAGGAGCAGTCAAACTAGCTTGAGGATTTAATGAACTGTACTAGAGGTGATAAGGTGAGGGGACGCTAATTAGAGGAGAGGTTACCTGGCTGAGGTAAGTCATGTTATCAAAGGTGATCTTCAAGACGCCTACCGTTGAACCAATGACTAAGATTAAGAGGAGAAAAATAGGAACCATTTGAACATTAACTAACGTAACGTAACGTAACGTGTATAAATGGAGGTCAGGGTTAAACAAAGATGATATAACAAAGGTACTCAAACTATCCAACCAGGAAGGAACTCGCAGCAATGGTTTTAAATTAAACAAATTTAGATTTAGGCGAGAGATAGATAAACGGTTGTTTGGAAATATAGTGGATGAGTGGAACAAGTTACCAAACATCATCATTAACTCGAATACGATGGATAGCTTCAAACATAAGTTGGATGGATATAAGAGCAATAGGGGTTGGGTGTAAACGGGAATGCCCAGTATGGGCCAATAGGCCCGCTGCAGTTTCCTCCATTCTTAAGTTCTAACCTCACCCAACCTTAATCTAATCTATCCTAATTTAACCTAATCTAATCTAAATTAGGTTAGGGTTAGGTTAGGTTAGGATTAGGTTAGGTTAGCGTTTGTTTAAATTAACGTTAGATTAGGTTAAGTTAGGCTAGGCTAGGTTAGGTTAGGGAGTTTAATCATCAAGTGAACCGTAAATAGTTATAGAAGAATATAATCACTTTAATAGTTTGTAAATTATAGCCACGAATAACAAGTGAGGTTAATTAACTCCCAAACGCCTTTAATCTGGGCACAATAATGATTAGCCAAGGCAGTTAAGGTTAATATTCTTACACATTTCTTGGTTAATATATATTGACCTTTGAAACCTTTTACCTAATCATTTATCTAGTCGTGTATGTGTGTATGTGTACATGTGTCAAGGTGTATATATACTGTATGTGTGGAGAGAGAGAGAGAGAGAGAGAGAGAGAGAGAGAGAGAGAGAGAGAGAGAGAGAGAGAGAGAGAGAGAGAGAGAGAGAGAGAGCTTCCTAACTCCCAATGGCCAAACCAACAGACCTGGCCAGCGACGAGTGGCTTTGAACCCGAGTTTGAATACCACTTGGCCGACTGTTGAGAAGTTTGTTACCATTGAAATCATAGTTTCCTTCGTCAACCATTACCTGAGTGGTGGTTCAGGTATGGTAGTTCCCAGCTAACCAAAGATTTTTCCCCTAAATAATGATTTTTTCCTCTAACCAATTAGGTTAGGTTAGGTTTACTCTACACTCTTCCCCACTCTACCTTACACCCTACTCTACTATACTCTACTCTGCCTTACACCCTACTCTACTATACTCTACTCTACCTTACACCCTACTCTACTATACTCTACTCTGCCTTACACTCTACTCTGCCTTACACCCTACTCTACTATACTCTACTCTACCTTACACCCTACTCTACTATACTCTACTCTGCCTTACACTCTACTCTACTATATCCTACTCTACCTTACACTCTACTCTGCTTTACACTCTACTCTGCCTTACACTCTACTCTGCCTTACACTCTACTCTGCCTTACACTCTACTCTACCTTACACTCTACTCTACTATACCCTACTCTGCCTTACACTCTACTCTGCCTTACACTCTACTCTGCCTTACACTCTACTCTACCTTACACTCTACTCTACCTTACACTCTACTCTGCCTTACACTCTACTCTACCTTACACTCTACTCTGCCTTACACTCTACTCTACCTTACACTCTACTCTGCCTTACACTCTACTCTACCTTACACTCTACTCTGCCTTACACTCTACTCTACCTTACACTCTACTCTGCCTTACACTCTACTCTGCCTTACACCCTACTCTACCTTACACTCTACTCTACCTTACACCCTACTCTACCTTACACTCTACTCTACCTTACACTCTACTCTACCTTACACTCTACTCTGCCTTACACTCTACTCTACCTTACACTCTACTCTACCTTACACTCTACTCTGCCTTACACTCTACTCTACCTTACACTCTACTCTGCCTTACACTCTACTCTACCTTACACTCTACTCTGCCTTACACCCTACTCTACCTTACACTCTACTCTACCTTACACTCTACTCTACCTTACACTCTACTCTACCTTACACTCTACTCTACCTTACACTCTACTCTACCTTACACTCTACTCTACCTTACACTCTACTCTACCTTACACTCTACTCTACCTTACACTCTACTCTACCTTACACCCTACTCTACCTTACACTCTACTCTACCTTACACTCTACTCTACCTTACACTCTACTCTACCTTACACTCTACTCTCCTTACACTCTACTCTACCTTACACTCTACTCTACCTTACACTCTACTCTACCTTACACTCTACTCTACCTTACACTCTACTCTACCTTACACTCTACTCTACCTTACACTCTACTCTACCTTACACTCTACTCTACCTTACACTACTCTACCTTACACTCTACTCTACCTTACACTCTACTCTACCTTACACTACTCTACCTTACACTCTACTCTACCTTACACTCTACTCTACCTTACACTCTACTCTACCTTACACTCTACTCTACCTTACACTCTACTCTACCTTACACTCTACTCTACCTTACACTCTACCTTACACTCTACTCTACCTTACACTCTACTCTACCTTACACTCTACTCTACCTTACACTCTACTCTACCTTACACTCTACTCTACCTTACACTCTACTCTACCTTACACTCTACTCTACCTTAAAGACTCTACCTTACACTCTACTCTTACACCTACTCTACCTTACACTCTACTCTCCTTACACTCTACTCTACCTTACACTCTACTCTACCTTACACTCTACTCTACCTTACACTCTACTCTACCTTACACTCTACTCTACCTTACACTCTACTCTACCTTACACTCTACTCTACCTTACACTCTACTCTCCTTACACTCTACTCTACCTTACACTCTACTCTACCTTACACTCTACTCTACCTTACACTCTACCTACCTTACTCTACCTTACACTCTACTCTACCTTACACTCTACTCTACCTTACACTCTACTCTACCTTACACTCTACTCTACCTTACACTCTACTCTACCTTACACTCTACTCTACCTTACACTCTACTCTACCTTACACTCTACTCTACCTTACACTCTACTCTCCTTACACTCTACTCTACCTTACACTCTACTCTACCTTACACTCTACTCTACCTTACACTCTACTCTACCTTACACTCTACTCTACCTTACACTCTACTCTACCTTACACTCTACTCTACCTTACACTCTACTCTACCTTACACTCTACCTTACACTCTACTCTACCTTACACTCTACTCTACCTTACACTCTACTCTACCTTACACTCTACTCTACCTTACACTCTACTCTACCTTACACTCTACTCTACCTTACACTCTACTCTACCTTACACTCTACTCTACCTTACACTCTACTCTACCTTACACTCTACTCTACCTACTCTACCTTACACTCTACTCTACCTTACACTCTACTCTACCTTACACTCTACTCTACCTTACACTCTACTCTACCTTACACTCTACTCTACCTTACACTCTACTCTACCTTACACTCTACCGTCTACTCTACCTTACACTCTACTCTACCTTACACTCTACTCTACCTTACACTCTACTCTACCTTACACTCTACTCTACCTTACACTCTACTCTACCTTACACTCTACTCTACCTTACACTCTACCATACACTCTACTCTACGTTACACTCTACTCTACCTTACACTCTACTCTACCTTACACTCTACTCTACCTTACACTCTACTCTTCCTTACACTCTACTCTACCTTACACTCTACTCTGCCTTACACCTACCTACCTCTACTCTACATTACACTATACTCTACCTTACACTCTACTCTACCTTACACTCTACTCTACCTTACACTCTACTCTACCTTACACTCTACTCTACCTTACACTCTACTCTACCTTACACTCTACTCTACCTTACACTCTACTCTACCTTACCATCTACTATACATTACACTCTACTCTACCTTACACTCTACTCTACCTTACACACTACTCTACCTTACACTCTACTCTACCTTACACTCTACTCTACCTTACACTCTACTCTACCTTACACTCTACTCTACCATACACTCTACTCTACCTTACACTCTACTCTACCTTACACTCTACTCTACCTTACACTCTACTCTACCTTACACTCTACTCTACCTTACACTCTACTCTACCTTACACTCTACTCTACCTACCTACTCTACCTTACACTCTACTCTACCTTACACTCTACTCTACCTTACACTCTACTTACCTCTACTCTACCTTACACTCTACTCTACCTTACACTCTACTCTACCTTACACTCTACTCTACCTTACACTCTACTCTACCTTACTCTACCTTACACTCTACTCTACCTTACACTCTACCTTACCTCTACTCTACCTTACACTCTACTCTACCTTACACTCTACTCTACCTTACTCTACCTACCTTACACTCTTACCTTACCTCTACTCTACCTTACACTCTACTCTGCCTTACACTCTACTCTGCCTTACACTCTACCTTACACTCTACCTTACACTCTACTCTACCTTACACTCTACTCTACCTTACACTCTACTCTACCTTACACTCTACTCTACCTTACACTCTACTCTACCTTACACTCTACTCTACCTTACACTCTACTCTACCTACCTCTACTCTTCCTTACACTCTACTCTACCTTACACTCTACTCTACCTTACACTCTACTCTACCTTACACTCTACTCTACCTTACACTCTACCTTACACTCTACTCTACCTTACACTCTACTCTACCTTACACTCTACCTTACACTCTACTCTACCTTACACTCTACTCTACCTTACACTACTCTACTCTACACTCTACTCTACCTTACACTCTACTCTACCTTACACTCTACTCTACCTTACACTCTACTCTACCTTACACTCTACTCTACCTTACACTCTACTCTACCTTACACTCTACCTTACACTCTACTCTACCTTACACTCTACTCTACCTTACACTCTACTCTACCTTACACTCTACCTTACACCTACTCTACTTACACTCTACTCTACCTTACACTCTACTCTACCTTACACTCTACTCTACCTTACACTCTACTCTACCTTACACTCTACTCTACCTTACACTCTACTCTACCTTACACTCTACTCTACCTTACACTCTACTCTACCTTACACTCTACTCTACCTTACACTCTACTCTACCTTACACTCTACTCTACCTTACACTCTACTCTACCTTACACTCTACTCTACCTTACACTCTACTCTACCTTACACTCTACTCTACCTTACACCCTACTCTACCTTACACTCTACTCTACCTTACACTCTACTCTACCTTACACTCTCTTACCTCACTCTACCTTACACTCTACTCTACCTTACACTCTACTCTACCTTACACTCTACTCTACCTTACACTCTACCTTACACTCTACTCTACCTTACACTCTACTCTACCTTACACTCTACTCTACCTTACACTCTACTCTACCTTACACTCTACTCTACCTTACACTCTACTCTACCTTACACTCTACTCTACCTTACACTCTACTCTACCTTACACTCTACTCTACCTTACACTCTACTCTGCCTTACACTCTACTCTACCTACTACTCTACCTTACACTCTACTCTACCTTACACTCTACTCTACCTTACACTCTACTCTACCTTACACTCTACCTTACACTCTACTCTACCTTACACTCTACTCTACCTTACACTCTACTCTACCTTACACTCTACCTTACACTCTACTCTACCTTACACTCTACTCTACCTCTACCTTACACTCTACCTTACACTCTACTCTACCTTACACTCTACTCTACCTTACACTCTACTCTACCTTACACTCTACTCTACCTTACACTCTACTCTACCTTACACTCTACTCTACCTTACACTCTACCTTACACTCTACTCTACCTTACACTCTACTCTACCTTACACTCTACTCTACCTTACACTCTACTCTACCTTACACTCTACTCTACCTTACACTCTACTCTACCTTACACTCTACTCTACCTTACACTCTACTCTACCTTACACTCTACTCTACCTTACACTCTACTCTACCTTACACTCTACTCTACCTTACACTCTACTCTACCTTACACTCTACTCTACCTTACACTCTACTCTACCTTACACTCTACTCTACCTTACACTCTACTCTACCTTACACTCTACTCTACCTTACACTCTACTCTACCTTACACTCTACTCTACCTTACACTCTACTCTACCTTACACTCTACTCTACCTACACTCTACCTACACTCTACTCTACCTTACACTCTACTCTACCTTACACTCTACTCTACCTTACACCCTACTCTACCTTACACTCTACTCTACACTCTACACTCTACTCTACCTTACACTCTACTCTACCTTACACTCTCTCTACCTTACACTCTACTCTACCTTACACTCTACTCTACCTTACACTCTACTCTACCTTACACTCTACTCTACCTTACACTCTACTCTACCTTACACTCTACTCTACCTTACACTCTACTCTACCTTACACTCTACTCTACCTTACACTCTACTCTACCTTACACTCTACTCTACCTTACACTCTACTCTACCTTACACTCTACTCTACCTTACACTCTACTCTACCTTACACTCTACTCTACCTTACACTCTACTCTACCTTACACTCTACTCTACCTTACACTCTACTCTACCTTACACTCTACTCTACCTTACACTCTACTCTACCTTACACTCTACTCTACCTTACACTCTACTCTACCTTACACTCTACTCTACCTTACACTCTACCTTACACTCTACTCTACCTTACACTCTACTCTACCTTACACTCTACTCTACCTTACACTCTACTCTACCTTACACTCTACTCTACCTTACACTCTACTCTACCTTACACTCTACTCTACCTTACACTCTACTCTACCTTACACTCTACTCTACCTTACACTCTACTCTACCTTACACTCTACTCTACCTTACACTCTACTCTACCTTACACTCTACTCTACCTTACACTCTACTCTACCTTACACTCTACTCTACCTTACACTCTACTCTACCTTACACTCTACTCTACCTTACACTCTACTCTACCTTACACTCTACCTACACTCTACCTTACACTCTACTCTACCAAACACTCTACCTTACACTCTCTCTACCTACACTCTACCTTACACTCTACTACACTCTACCTTACACTCTACTCTACCTTACACTCTACCTACACTCTACTCTACCTTACACTCTACTCTACCTTACACTCTACTCTACCTTACACTCTACTTTACCTCTACTCTACCTTACACTCTACTCTACCTTACACTCTACTCTACCTTACACTCTACTCTACCTTACACTCTACTCTACCTTACACTCTACTCTGCCTTACACTCTACTCTACCTTACACTCTACTCTGCCTTACACTCTACTCTACCTTACACTCTACTCTACCTTACACTCTACTCTACCTTACACTCTATCCTTACACTCTACTCTACCTTACACTCTACTCTACCTTACACTCTACTCTGCCTTACACTCTACTCTACCTTACACTCTACTCTACCTTACACTCTACTCTACCTTACACTCTACTCTACCTTACACTCTACTCTACCTTACACTCTACTCTACCTTACACTCTACTCTACCTTACACTCTACTCTACCTTACACTCTACTCTACCTTACACTCTACTCTACCTTACACTCTACTCTACCTTACACTCTACTCTACCTTACACTCTACTCTACCTTACACTCTA
This sequence comes from Homarus gammarus, assembly GCA_958450375.1. Taxonomy (NCBI): domain Eukaryota; kingdom Metazoa; phylum Arthropoda; class Malacostraca; order Decapoda; family Nephropidae; genus Homarus; species Homarus gammarus. The sequence goes on from CAUDMG010003338.1 coordinate 715,547, forward strand.
CTCTACCTTACACTCTACTCTACCTTACACTCTACTCTACCTTACACTCTACTCTACCTTACACTCTACTCTACCTTACACTCTACTCTACCTTACACTCTACTCTACCTTACACTCTACTCTACCTTACACTCTACTCTACCTTACACTCTACTCTACCTTACACTCTACTCTACCTTACACTCTACTCTACCTTACACTCTACTCTGCCTTACACTCTACTCTACCTTACACTCTACTCTACCTTACACTCTACTCTACCTTACACTCTACTCTACCTTACACTCTACTCTACCTTACACTCTACTCTACCTTACACTCTACTCTACCTTACACTCTACTCTACCTTACACTCTACTCTGCCTTACACTCTACTCTACCTTACACTCTACTCTACCTTACACTCTACTCTACCTTACACTCTACTCTACCTTACACTCTACTCTACCTTACACTCTACTCTACCTTACACTCTACTCTGCCTTACACTCTACTCTACCTTACACTCTACTCTACCTTACACTCTACCTTACACTCTACTCTACCTTACACTCTACTCTACCTTACACTCTACTCCCTTACACTCTACTCTACCTTACACTCTACTCTACCTTACACTCTACTCTACCTTACACTCTACCTTACACTCTACCTTACACTCTACTCTACCTTACACTCTACTCTACCTTACACTCTACCTTACACTCTACCTACCTCTACTCTACCTTACACTCTACTCTGCCTTACACTCTACTCTACCTTACACTCTACTCTACCTTACACTCTACTCTACCTTACACTCTACTCTACCTTACACTCTACTCTACCTTACACTCTACTCTACCTTACACTCTACTCTACCTTACACTCTACTCTACCTTACACTCTACTCTACCTTACACTCTACTCTACCTTACACTCTACTCTACCTTACACTCTACTCTACCTTACACTCTACTCTGCCTTACACTCTACTCTACCTTACACTCTACTCTACCTTACACTCTACTCTACCTTACACTCTACTCTACCTTACACTCTACTCTACCTTACACTCTACTCTACCTTACACTCTACTCTACCTTACACTCTACTCTACCTTACACTCTACTCTACCTTACACTCTACTCTGCCTTACACTCTACTCTACCTTACACTCTACTCTACCTTACACTCTACTCTACCTTACACTCTACTCTACCTTACACTCTACCTTACACTCTACTCTACCTTACACTCTACTCTACCTTACACTCTACTCTACCTTACACTCTACTCTACCTTACACTCTACCTTACACTCTACTCTACCTTACACTCTACTCTACCTTACACTCTACTCTACCTTACACTCTACTCTACCTTACACTCTACTCTACCTTACACTCTACTCTACCTTACACTCTACTCTACCTTACACTCTACTCTACCTTACACTCTACCATACAATCTACTCTACCTTACACTCTACTCTACCTTACACTCTACTCTACCTTACACTCTACTCTACCTTACACTCTACTCTACCTTACACTCTACTCTACCTTACACTCTACCTTACACTCTACTCTACCTTACACTCTACTCTACCTTACACTCTACTCTCCTTACACTCTACTCTACCTTACACTCTACTCTACCTTACACTCTACTCTGCCTTACACCCTACTCTACCTTACACCCTACTCTACCTTACACTCTACTCTACCTTACACTCTACTCTACCTTACACTCTACTCTACCTTACACTCTACTCTACCTTACACTCTACTCTACCTTACACTCTACCTTACACTCTACTCTACCTTACACTCTACTCTACCTTACACTCTACTCTGCCTTACACTCTACTCTACCTTACACTCTACTCTACCTTACACTCTACTCTACCTTACACTCTACTCTACTGTAGGCGACGTCACTCACAGCTTTACACCTTAATAAAATAAACCATTTTCAAAACATTTCATACATCTGACACAGTTGGAGACTCGTGAAGACTCAGATCAGGGAGGAACTTAGTGAACCATGAAGACTCCACGAAGACTCTGAGACCTTCTAGGATTTCTGAGAGCTTGTAGGGTTTTCTGTGAACTTCCATGAATTTTGAGAACCTTTGGGGTTTCTGAGAGCTTCTACATTATCTATGAGCTTCTAGGATTTCTGAGACTTTTTGGTTTTGTAAGAATCTCTGTTAGTTTCCACACAATAACAAACACTAACACACACACACACACACACACACACACACACAGAGGTAATTACATTAAGGTAACAGAGCGTCACACATACCTGGCCAGGATGACACATCAGGTGACGCTTGAGCCATTGATTAAATGTCGAGCCCTGTGGAGGATTAATGTGTCTACCTGTGATAGTGGCGGCTACACCTACCCTTCTACACCAGTACACCTATACCCTGATACACCTACCCTCCTACTGTACACCCTCCTTAGATAGATAGATAGATAGATAGATAGATAGATAGATAAAGACGAAACCTCAGACAATTTTCCCCGCGTCAGGAGGAAAAAAAATATGTCTCCTATTTTTCTTTTCCTCTACGAGAGCTGCCGTGGCTGAGAGGTTAACGTACTGCATACACGAGTTATGAGTCACAGCGTTCGATCCCCGGCTCAGGTGGCGAAGTTGGGAGAGGAGGTTACGCCGGTGCAGTGTGTGTGTGTGTTGTGTGTGTGTGTGTGTGGGAAGGTGTTTACTACCTACCTATATGTACTGTATGTATGTATACATGTTGGCAAATATATATATATATATATAACTATCTATCTTACAACGATCAATATCCCTCTAATTACAATTCATTTCTCTCGAATTACTACATTTATCATCATTTCTTCCTGTTCCCTGTTCTTCACATACATATAAAACAATCGTCAGCACCTCACACTACTCACTCGACTCAGCTAAAAAAACCCACTATATTGTTTTCAGACGTGGAGTAAAAGTCTTCGCTTGTGATGGAAACATGAGCAGGAGTTGGTGTGTGTGTGTGTGTGTGTGTGTTTTGACTACCTGTGCTGTATGTAGATGGTTACGAATATAAAGCTTGGTGATTCATTGTGCTGTTATAGAAGAAGCTTATAGTGACCTGTAAGCTTATAGTGACAAGTAAGCTTATAGTGACCTGTAAGCTTATAGTGACAAGTAAGCTTATAGTGACCTGTAAGCTTATAATGACCTGTAAGTTTATAGTGACCTGTAAGCTTATAATGACCTGTAAGCTTATAGTGACCTGTAAGCTTATAGTGACCTATAAGCTTATAGTGACCTGTAAGTGCTCAAGACGATCAGATCAATAACTGCATACGTCCTCTCTAACCCCTGGCATATACCTCCCAGTGCCACCTCCTCCCTGCCTCCCAGTGCCACCACCTCCCTGCCTCCCAGTGCCACCACCTCCCTGCCTCCCAGTGCCACCTCCTCCCTGCCTCCCAGTGCCACCACCTCCCTGCCTCCCAGTGCCACCTCCTCCCTGCCTCCCAGTGCCACCACCTCCCTGCCTCCCAGTGCCACCACCTCCCTGCCTCCCAGTGCCACCTCCTCCCTGCCTCCCAGTGCCACCACCTCCCTGCCTCCCAGTGCCACCACCTCCCTGCCTCCCAGTGCCACCCCAGTGCCACCTCCTCCCTGCCTCCCAGTGCCACCACCTCCCTGCCTCCCAGTGCCACCTCCTCCCTGCCTCCCAGTGCCACCACCTCCCTGCCTCCCAGTGCCACCTCCTCCCTGCCTCCCAGTGCCACCACCTCCCTGCCTCCCAGTGCCACCTCCTCCCTGCCTCCCAGTGCCACCACCTCCCTGCCTCCTGCACCTACTCCCTGTGCCACCACCTCCCTGCTCCCAGGGCCACCACCTCCCTGCCTCCCAGTGCCACCTCCTCCCTGCCTCCCAGTGCCACCTCCTCCTGCCTCCCAGTGCCACCACCTCACTGCCTCCCAGTGCCACCTCCTCCCTGCCTCCCAGTGCCACCACCTCCCTGCCTCCCAGTGCCACCACCTCCCTGCCTCCCAGTGCCACCACCTCCCTGCCTCCCAGTGCCACCACCTCCCAGTTTATAAGCGTACTGGGTAACGATACATGAGGTAAACACGATACTAACTAGTAGTCATATTCAACGCATCTCGGTATTTCTTTTTGTATATTTTTTATCGTGTATTTACAAGCGACGCCATATTGATTTGAGTACGATTTTGGCGGGAACGAGTTGCCAGATACTTCAAGAATGAGAGAAAATTCAATATGTATTTTTTTCATCTTTTAAATTGAATATAAACTACTACTTACATATATTATCAGGAAACTATATAATAAACTTCATTTACACAACAATTAGACTTTTACCTTGTTAAAATTATGAATACATAACATAATTATTACCAACATCTTCAACCTATATCTGTCCCACAAAAGTGTACATTATTGGGGATTCCATGTACGAGTGAAGTTAATGATAATATGTAATAACTTAATACATCTTCATAGTTTGAGAGAGAGAGAGAGAGAGAGAGAGAGGTGGGGGGGAACTGTGCGTTTGTCTGTCGTGTACAGGACATGTGTATTTACCCCAGACCGGGTCCAGAGAGAGAGCCAGCCTTCCCACTGGGGGGGGGGGGGGGAATACACGTCCTGTCCAAGAGCAAATGTTAAAAAAAAAAAAAAAAAAACAATATATGTAAATGATGAACCGTGTAAAACTGCCAATAACTGTACAGTATATATGAGATTTTTGTTTCTTGAATGTCGATCCAAAGTTTTAACGCCCTCACTATATTTACAATGATAAATATGACCCAGAGTCTACAGAAGGTCAGGGACCACTGACCTAAAACACCCACCGACCTATTAGTTAGTCACCCGCCTCGTCTTCAGGAGGTCTTCAAGAGGTCACAAGTCCCGTCTTCAGCAAAACCCCAATATATGAAGCTGGTAGATCAAGGTGTATTTACCTGGCCAGGTACAGGTGTCATTAGCCTTTATAAATGATACTAAAACATTATCTCAGTCAGGTTGATGTAAATATTACCTGGGGAATGATAAGTGGATCACCTGAAGATTAAACACCCCAACACTACAAGAAGGGAATAGGTTAGGTTAGGGTGTTAGATTAGTTTGGGTTAGGTTAGGTTAGGGTGTTAGATTAGTTTGGGTTAGGTTAGGGTGTTAGATTAGTTTGGGTTAGGTTAGGGTGTTAGATTAGTTTGGGTTAGGTTAGGGTGTTAGATTAGTTTGGTTACGTTAGGTTAGGTTATGGTGTTAGATTAGTTTGGGTTGGGTTAGGTTAGGGTGTTAGATTAGTTTGGGTTAGGTTAGGTTAGGGTGTTAGATTAGTTTGGGTTACGTTAGGTTAGGTTATGGTGTTAGATTAGTTTGGGTTGGGTTAGGTTAGGGTGTTAGATTAGTTTGGGTTAGGTTAGGTTAGGGTGTTAGATTAGTTTGGGTTAGGTTAGGGTGTTAGATTAGTTTGGGTTAGGTTAGGTTAGGGTGTTAGATTAGTTTGGGTTAGGTTAGGGTGTTAGATTAGTTTGGGTTAGGTTAGGGTGTTAGATTAGTTTGGGTTACGTTAGGTTAGGTTATGGTGTTAGATTAGTTTGGGTTGGGTTAGGTTAGGGTGTTAGATTAGTTTGGGTTAGGTTAGGTTAGGGTGTTAGATTAGTTTGGGTTACGTTAGGTTAGGTTATGGTGTTAGATTAGTTTGGGTTGGGTTAGGTTAGGGTGTTAGATTAGTTTGGGTTAGGTTAGGTTAGGGTGTTAGATTAGTTTGGGTTGGGTTAGGTTAGGGTGTTAGATTAGTTTGGGTTAGGTTAGGTTAGGTTATGGTGTTAGATTAGTTTGGGTTAGGTTAGGTTAGGGTGTTAGATTAGTTTGAGTTAGGTTAGGTTAGGGTGTTAGATTAGTTTGGGTTGGGTTAGGTTAGGGTGTTAGATTAGTTTGGGTTGGGTTAGGTTAGGGTGTTAGATTAGTTTGGGTTAGGTTAGGTTAGGGTGTTAGATTAGTTTGGGTTGGGTTAGGTTAGGGTGTTAGATTAGTTTGGGTTAGGTTAGGTTAGGGTGTTAGATTAGTTTGGGTTGGGTTAGGTTAGGGTGTTAGATTAGTTTGGGTTAGGTTAGGTTAGGGTGTTAGATTAGTTTGGGTTAGGTTAGGTTATGGTGTTAGATTAGTTTGGGTTGGGTTAGGTTAGGGTGTTAGATTAGTTTGGGTTGGGTTAGGTTAGGGTGTTAGATTAGTTTGGGTTGGGTTAGGTTAGGTTAGGGTGTTAGATTAGTTTGGGTTAGGTTAGGTTAGGGTGTTAGATTAGTTTGGGTTAGGTTAGGTTAGGGTGTTAGATTAGTTTGGGTTAGGTTAGGCGAGAAAATATTAAAACAAAAAATTGGGCAAAATGTAAGCTAACCTAACCTAACCTAACTTGACTGAACTTTAATACACACCTATACCAGCCTGCCTTGCCCTTACCTCTATCCTATCCTATCCTATCCTATCCTACCCTATCCCGTTTCCGCTCGATTGACAGACAACTGATGACCAAATGGATTTCAAGACGCTAGTGTGTGTCCAGAAACCCGCTGCTGACGTCCTCCCAATCCCATTTACATATTGAACAGAGTTGAGTGAATTCCATTTTCAGACTTGTTGAGTTGGAAGATGAGAAAGAAAAGGAAAAAAATAGCTATTAAGAATTTGTTGACCTGTGTTGAAATGTTGTTGTATAAGTCGTAGTTGCATTAGTTTGTTGAGTAGTGAAGGGGAGTTTGAGAGTATCACTATTTTCCCTCACACCACCACTCTCCCTCAATATTCTCCCTCACACCACCACTCTCCCTCATACCACCACTCTCCCTCAATATTCTCCCTCACACCACCACTCTCCCTCAATATTCTCCCTCACACCACCACTCTCCCTCAATATTCTCCCTCACACCACCACTCTCCCTCAATATTCTCCCTCACACCACCAATTAACACCCAAAATAATAACTCTTATATTATTTTTATTTTTGCAACATCGAGTCAACACAAACGCAACATCTGCAACAAGGTAGTAGATGAATCCTGGCGTTCACGAGTTGCATTGTTCCACTTATTGACGACAAACATTGCACACGTTGAAAAAAAAAAAATCCAACCTCATTGCAAAATATTTCAACCTCACAATAGAAGTCAGTGTTTAGTTCTGAGTGCGTTGGTGTGTTTTTTGGTTGTTAATTAGAATGGAAACCTGATGTGGATGTGTGTGTATGGTAGAGTGTGTTGTTGTGGTGTGTGTTAGGGTGTGTTGTGGTGTATGTGTGTTGGGTAGATTTGGAGAGAGAGAGAGAGAGAGAGAGAGAGAGAGAGAGAGAGAGAGAGAGAGAGAGAGATGTGATCAGTTTACAGGTAATCTAATTTTCTTAATAAAGATAATGACTTGAGCAGGTATATCAGGAACGAGTCTCTCTCTCTCTCTCTCTCTCTCTCTCTCTCTCTCTCCATTCGTTTTCCTCTTTTTCTTTCGCTCTCTCTAATGTTCTTCCAATTTTCCTTCTTCTTTCACTGTATATAAAAACATCCCCATCCCACACATCCCCCATCCTACACACCCCTATCCCACACACCCCCATCCCACACACCCCCATCCCACACATCCCCCATCCCACACACCCCCCATCCCACACACCCCCCATCCCACACATCCCCCATCCCACACATCCCCCATCCTACACACTCCCCATCCCACATACCCCCATCCCACACACCCCCCATCCCACACCCCCCCCATCCCACACACCCCCCCATCCCACACACCCCCCCATCCCACATAAACACCCACACACCAATTTTCTCAGAGGCACAGAAGAAAATACAGTGTGTTATGTTGCCATTTTGTGATAATTTCTTGTTCTTAGACGTAGACGGACGGACCCCAGAATCTATCATTCAATTAAAACTTAAATACTTTTAACCCAACCAATTTTCCTCCGGACGAAATAAGATGGGAAAGGAATTTTTTTTCGTCATCTCAGTTTCGTTCGTCTCTTTGCAAAACTTTTCGTCTGTAATTCGTTTTTTTTTTTAAGGAGTTAAAATTAGTATTATGAAATTTATCTGAAATTTCTTGTAAATGTTGTCTAATTTATGTTGTTTTTTGCTCATCATTTTTGTTATTGTTTTGTACAATAATAATAATAATAATAATAATAATAAAATACTACTACTACTTCTACTACTACTACTACTACTACTACAGAATTAAAAGCAAAAGCAGGTCCCATACACACTGTAGATACAAAATACTGAGCACACAAGGAGACAGCAAGACCGGCACTGCACTTGACCTCTTTCACTTCCCCAACAACAAAGTTACGTTAAGTTAGGTACCAATTTTCAGCTGGGTGGACTAACAGTGCCCCAGGATTGAATCAGCGACCCTTAGTGTGTGTGTGTGTGTGTGTGTGTGTGTGTGTGTGACCATCGCACCTCAAGTACATCATTTAAACAGACCGCTTTTATCCGTGAGCTTTAACGAAGGAACCTGCCGCACTCTGCATTGTGTGGGAGGAAGAGGAGGAGGGAAGGGGGAAGGTGAGGGAATGGGGAGGAGAAAGAGGAAAAGAAGGGAAGAAGAAGGAGGAGGAAGGAATGTGTCGAGGGAAAAGAGGAAAGACAATTTAGAGAATATGGTGATGGATTGTGGTAGATTGTGGTAATAGTAGTGATAGTGGTGGGTTAGGGTGGTAATGGTGTTAGTGGTGGTAGTGGTGGTGATGGATTGTGGTAGATTGTGGTAATAGTAGTGATAGTTGTGGGTTAGGGTGGTAATGGTGTTAGTGGTGGTAGTGGTGGTGATGGATTGTGGTAGATTGTGGTAATAGTAGTGATAGTGGTGGGTTAGGGTGGTAATGGTGTTAGTGGTGGTGATATATTGTGGTAGATTGTGGTAGTAGTAGTGATAGTGGTGGGTTAGGGTGGTAATGGTGTTAGTGGTGGTGATGGATTGTGGTAGATTGTGGTAATAGTAGTGATAGTGGTGGGTTAGGGTGGTAATGGTGTTAGTGGTGGTGATGGATTGTGGTAGATTGTGGTAATAGTAGTGATAGTTGTGGGTTAGGGTGGTAATGGTGTTAGTGGTGGTGATATATTGTGGTAGATTGTGGTAGTAGTAGTGATAGTGGTGGGTTAGGGTGGTAATGGTGTTAGTGGTGGTAGTGGTGATGAATTGTGGTAATAGTAGTGATAGTGGTGAGTTACGGTGGTAATGGTGTTAGTGGTGGTAGTGGTGGTGATGGATTGTGGTAGATTGTGGTAGTAGTAGTGATAGTGGTGGGTTCGGGTGGTAATGGTGTTAGTGGTGGTGGTAGATTGTGGTAGCTTGAATTTGAATTTTGCCACTTACAGCGGCTAGTTTATTGTGCACCCCACACTCATCCTGTGAGTGGTAGCACAAAAGGATTACAGAGTAGAGTTTACAAAGGGTCATAATAATTAACCCCCGTGGTCAGGATATTATGGCACTGAATGTTACACAGTATTTCAAATACATTATTTGTTTAGTTCTATACATAAAGGATAACTTATTCACAACTGCGTGAGTACAGGAGTGTGAGGCAGTATGTCTGGCCTCACACTTTGTTATTCACATTTGCATGAGAAATATTCAAGCACATTGTGTGTTTGGTTCTATACTAAGTGCAAAAAAGTGGATACAATCTTAATATGTCGGCTATCTTGCCATTAGAGATGAAGTGTTGTGCCATTTCACACACAGTGTGCTTGGACCTGTCCCTAAAAGGTTCTATCTTCACACAGTCGAGGACGTAGTGTTCAAGTGTGTGGCCATATGTCTGGCCACACACTTTACATTTAGTCTTGTTTACATCTGCTTGAGGAACATACTGCCAGAGGTACTTATATCCTAACCTTAACCTAGCGGTTACAACATCTTGTAATCTAGTGATCTTGTTACTTGCTCCATATACATGTTTCACTTGATACATCTCATCATGGTAACCTATGGATCGACTAGTGCCTTTTTGCATAGTAGTGTTAGTGGTAATGGTGGTGGTAGTGGTGGTGATGGATTGTGGTGGTAGTGGTGGTGATAGATTGTGGTGGGAGTGGTGGTGATGGATTGTGGTGGGAGTGGTGATGGATTGTGGTAGTAGTGGTTATAGTAACACACACACACACACACACACACACACACACACGAGATTAAGTCTGAGTCCCCAACAAAACCGTCCTGGAGGAAGGGAGAGAGGGAGGAGGGAGGGAAGGAGGGAAGGGGGGAAGGAAGGAAGGAAGGGGGGGAGGAAGGAAGGAAGGAAGGGGGGAGGGAGGGAAGGAGAGAGGAGAGGAGGTTGGAGGGAAGAGAAGAGGTGAGAAGGAGGAGGGAGAGAGGGAGGAAAGTGGGTCGAAGAAGGAGGGAGGGAGGGAGGTAGGGAGAAGGGAGGAAGAGAGGCAGTAGATGGGAGGGAGGAAGAGAGGGAGTAGATGGGAGGGAGGAAGAGAGGGAGTAGATGGGAGGGAGGAAGAGAGGGAGTAGATGGGAGGGAGGAAAGGATGGAGTTGGTGGGAGGGATGGATGGAGGAAAGCGAGAGAGAGAGAGAGAGAGAGAGAGAGAGAGAGAGAGAGAGAGAGAGAGAGAGAGAGAGAGAGAGAGAGAGCAAATAAGTTCATGAATCAAGAAATAATGTGAGTGTGCGTGTGAAAATTCGTGTACATGTGTGTATGTACTCGTAAATGTATGTACGTGTGTGTGAAGAGCGTGTATGTATCCGTGTGTCAATGTATGTATGTATGTATGTATGCATGTATGTATGTGTTCGTGAACCTTCATGTACGTGTGTGTGTGTATGTATGTGTGTGGACACTTCCCGAAACGTTGACGCTCCTGCAGTCTGTGACGCAGCCGTTGTCCCGATCCTCACCCGAGACCCTGACTTAGGTTTCGTATACACCTTCCCACTCCCCCCCCCCCCCCTCACCCGTCCCACCCAATCACAACTAACCAAACACCTCTCCACAATTCCAACAACTCATCTTACTTAATTAACTACAGAATAAATGAAAGTGGAGGCGATAAATTCCTAAGATATCTGTTTTCACGGATTGGAACGATTTTACGAGGCGAGCCATACAGTGGAGGTCGGTTAGGCCGGCTGGAGACGACAACCTCCCTGGCCGGATAATTAATATTCGTTTTAACCGGCGTCTGGAGGTCCGTGTGAAAGGGGGGAGGGGTGAAAATACTTAAAGCGAAACGCGGTTTATTCACTTATCTTTAATCACGAAAACCGGTGTCTGGTGTCCGGATAAGCGAGGGAATTGGGATGAGGAGCTATTTTGGGAACTGGCTGAAACCCATTACTCAATCCGGTTAAGGTGTGTTTACCGAACCAGAAGCTGGATAGTATTTGCGGGTGTTTTCCGAATTTATCCAACTGTGGAGGTGCCTTGTAGTGGGTATTGATGTCTGTGTGGGTACTGATGTCTGGGTGGGTATTGATGTCTGGGTGGGTATTGATGTCTGGGTGGGTATTGATGTCTGGGTGGGTATTGATGTCTGTGAGGGTATTGATGTGGGTGTGGGTATTGATGAAGTATGATGTGTGTGGGTATTGATGTGGGTAAGGGAGTTGATGAGATGTGTGGGCATTTGTGGGAAACGTATTGATAACTTTCATCTATTATACTGTGTGTGTGTGTGTGTGTGTGTATCTGAGGTGTGTGTGTGTGTGTGTATCTGAGGTGTGTGTGTGTGTCTGAGGTGTGTGTGTGTGTGTCTGAGGTGTGTGTGTGTGTGTCTGAGGTGTGTGTGTGTCTGAGGTGTGTGTGTGTGTCTGAGGTGTGTGTGTGTGTGTGTGTGTCTGAGGTGTGTGTGTGTGTGTGTCTGAGGTGTGTGTGTGTGTGTGTGTGTCTGAGGTGTGTGTGTGTGTGTGTCTGAGGTGTGTGTGTGTGTCTGAGGTGTGTGTGTGTGTGTGTGTGTCTGAGGTGTGTGTGTGTGTGTGTCTGAGGTGTGTGTGTGTGTGTCTGAGGTGTGTGTGTGTGTGTGTCTGAGGTGTGTGTGTGTGTGTGTGTGTGTCTGAGGTGTGTGTGTGTGTGTGTGTCTGAGGTGTGTGTGTGTGTGTGTGTGTCTGAGGTGTGTGTGTGTGTGTGTGTGTCTGAGGTGTGTGTGTGTGTGTGTGTCTGAGGTGTGTGTGTGTGTGTGTGTCTGAGGTGTGTGTGTGTCTGAGGTGTGTGTGTGTGTCTGAGGTGTGTGTGTGTCTGAGGTGTGTGGGTGTGTGTGTCTGAGATGTGTGTGTGTGTGTCTGAGGTGTGTGTGTGTGTGTGTGTGTGTGTCTGAGGTGTGTGTGTGTGTGTGTGTGTCTGAGGTGTGTATGTGTGTGTGTGTCTGAGGTGTGTGTGTGTGTGTCTGAGGTGTGTGTGTCTGAGGTGTGTGTGTGTGTGTGTGTGTGTGTGTCTGAGGTGTGTGTGTGTGTGTGTGTGTGTGTCTGAGGTGTGTATGTGTGTGTGTGTCTGAGGTGTGTGTGTGTCTGAGGTGTGTATGTCTGAGGTGTGTATGTGTGTGTGTGTCTGAGGTGTGTGTGTGTGTCTGAGGTGTGTATGTGTGTGTGTGTCTGAGGTGTGTGTGTGTGTGTGTGTATGTCTGAGGTGCTTATGTGTGTGTGTGTCTGAGGTGTGTGTGTGTGTGTCTGAGGTGTGTGTGTGTGTGTGTGTGTCTGAGGTGTGTGTGTGTGAGAGGTGTGTGTGTGTGTGTGAGGTGTGTGTGTGTGTGTGTGTCTGAGGTGTGTATGTGTGTGTGTGTCTGAGGTGTGTGTGTGTGTCTGAGGTGTGTGTGTCTGAGGTGTGTGTGTGTGTGTCTGAGGTGTGTGTGTGTGAGGTGTGTGTGTGTGTGTCTGAGGTGTGTATGTGTGTGTGTGTGTCTGAGGTGTGTGTGTGTGTGAGAATCGTAATCCCCCAAAATTTTGTTGACAAGCCGTGAAACCAACCAGGAGCTTCTTATTGTACAGTGTGCTTAAAGGCGGTCGTCGGCTTCCTCCTCCTTCCCCCCTCGGCTTCCTCCCCTTCTCCCTTCGGCATCCTCCCCCCCTCGGCTTCCTCCCCCTCCTCGGCTTCCTCCCTCCCCCTCGGCTTCCCTCCCCCCCCCCCTCGGCTTCCTCCCCTTCTTGGCCCCTTCTCCCTTCGGCATCCTCCCCCCCTCGGCTTCCTCTCCCTCCTCGGCTTCCTCCCTCCCCCTCGGCTTACCTCCCCCCACCTCCGCTTCCTTCCTCCCCCTCGGCTTACCCCCCCCCCCCACCTCGGCTTCCTTCCTCCCCTTCGGCATCCTCTCCCCAAAAAAGCTTACGTGTGTTCTGGAGTCCTAGTTGAGCTTTGGTTGAGGGTTGGTTGTCTACCCTCCTGACCTTAAATTTGGGTTGTTTGGTAGACCAATTTGACCTTAGTTTCAGGTGTTTTGAGGTCATTTTCAGACCTTGGTTTCGAATTGCTTGTAAACAGGCCAGAGCTTCGTGTTGAATGGCATACAGACCGAATTCGTGAACACCCGATGATTCTTGGAGGTAATTTCGACCTTAGTGTGGGGTTTCATGGAGGTTAAATTGGCGTGTATCACAAGTTTAAAGACCGACCGACCGACTGCTGCCGACGATTGATGCAAGAAAAACCTCGGGAGTTTGTGGGAGTTTTGTCTTCAACTGGTGAGGTGAGGTGAGGTGAGGCAAGAAAACGGCAGCGGTGAGGTGAGGGAGGGGGGGCGGCGACAAGACACAAACGCTCTCAAAGTCTTCCCATCTCTTTTTACTGACCCCAACCCCACCCCCACCCACTCCAACCCACCCCCCAACCCACCCCACCCTCACGATCTATTTTTGTCTATTTTTTTTCATTCCCTTTCGTCTATTGACTTATGTTTAACTTAAGAGTTTCTTCATGTTCAAATAGAAGGACTTAGACTTACCCGATGGTTGGTTGGTAGTGGTGATGGTGGTAGTGGTGATGGTGGTAGTGGTGATGGTGGTAGTGGTGATGGTGGTAGTGGTGGTTGGTGATGAATAGTGATGGTGGTGGTAGTGGTGGTAGTGGTGGTGGTTGGTGATGAGTAGTGATGGTGGTGGTAGTGGTGGTTGGTGTTGAGTAGTGATGGTGTTGAGTAGTGGTGGTGGTTGGTGGTGGTTGGTGATGAATAGTGACGGTGGTGGTAGTGGTGATGGTTGGTGGTGGTTGGTGATGAGTAGTGGTAGTGGTGGTAGTGGTGGTTGGTGTTGAGTAGTGATGGTGGTGGTAGTGGTGGTGGTTGGTGGTGGTTGGTGATGAATAGTGATGGTGGTGGTAGTGGTGGTGGTTGGTGATGAGTAGTGATGGTGGTGGTAGTGGTGGTAGTGGTGGTGGTGGTTGGTGATGAGTAGTGATGGTGGTGGTACTGGTGGTAGTGGTGGTGGTGGTCGGTGATGAGTAGTGATGGTGGTGGTAGTGGTGGTTGGTGGTGGTTGGTGGTACTGGTGGTTGGAGACAGAGCCCCCCCCCCCCCCCCCGCATTTGGAAAGTTTTCAGAAGATGTTCAATCCAGGGATCCCCAAACTTCACATCTCAGGGGTTCCTATAAGAATTTTTCCCGGTGTTATTTTTTCCCCTAACTGTAGTTTTTATGTTCCACCTTGAGACTGTGTTGTGGCCTGGCCTAACCCAACCTAACCTAACCCAACCTAACCTAACCCAACCTAACCTAACCTAACCTAACCTAACCCAACCTAACCTAACCCAACCTAACCTAACCCAACGTAACCTAACCTAACCCAACCCAACCTAAACTAGCCCAACCTAACCCAACCTAACCCAACGTAACCTAACCCAACGTAACCTAACCCAACGTAACCTAACCTAACCCAACGTAACCTAACCTAACCCAACGTAACCTAACCTAACCTAATATTCAATAGCTCGCCTCGCATACCCGAAGCATCACACCACCACAACACCCCTACCACAACACCGCACCATAACAACCACCACCACTTCCACCACAACTAACAAATCCTGACGCCATCACAACCCTTCATACCACTAACACTCCCACAACCACACAACCACAACCCCCCACCACCACAACCCCACACCACTACAACCCCCCACCACTACAACCACCCTACACCACAACCCCCCCCACCACCACAACCCCACACCACTACAACCACCCTACACCACAACCCCCCCCCCCACCACCACCACCACAACCACACACTGAACTAGATTTAATAACACGTACCTTCCACATCAGTTGCTCTCGTATCAGCTGTGTGGTTGTTGCGTGTGTGTGGTTGTTGCGAGCGTGGTTGTTGCGTGTGTGTGTGTGTGTGTGTGTTGCCACAGTGAGGTAAACATGATTACTAATACAGAATCTTTATCTCTCTCTCTCTCTCTCTCTCTCTCTCTCTCTTACTTTGTCTCTGTCTCTCATCTTTCTCTCTCTAATATACTGAGAGAGAGAGAGAGAGAGAGAGAGAGAGAGAGAGAGAGAGAGAGAGAGAGAGAGCATCCGATATTAAAGAAAAGTTCAGTGTTTCAGAAGTCTTTTCAACACCCACACAGTCCGCTATTGCCTTTCACCACACCCACACGCTACACCCACACACTACACCCACACGCTACACCCACACGTTACACCCACACACTACACCCACACACTACACCCACACGTTACACCCACACACTACACCCACACACTACACCCACACGCTACATCCACACACTACACCCACACGTTCCATTCACACGCTACATCCACACACTAGACCTAAACGTTACATTCACACGCTACACCCACATGCTACATCCACACATAGAAATCCACTTAGACACCCATACAAAACACCTGAACAGTACTCGGACAGGTACACATAACAGTACTAGAACAGGTACACATAACAGTACTAGAACAGGTACACATAACAGTACTAGGACAGGTACACATAACAGTACTAGGACAGGTACACATAACAGTACTAGAACAGGTACACATAACAGTACTAGGACAGGTACACATAACAGTACTAGAACAAGTACACATAACAGTACTAGAACAGGTACACATAACAGTACTAGGACAGGTACACATAACAGTACTAGGACAGGTACACATAACAGTACTAGAACAGGTACACATAACAGTACTAGGACAGGTACACATAACAGTACTAGAACAGGTACACATAACAGTACTAGGACAGGTGCACATAACAGTACTAGGATAGGTACACATAACAGTACTCGGACAGGTACACATAACAGTACTAGGACAGGTACACATAACAGTACTAGGACAAACCTAACCTAACCTAACTAATCAAACCTAACCTAACCTAACCTAACCAAACCAAACCTAACCTAACCTAACTACATCAAATCCTAATCACCTCCTGAACTAATCTCATTAAGCACCACTACTGATTATTATTAAACAGCCCAGTACAGTATGTAATCACCTGTTATCATGTTTGGATTGGTGTTTGATAATTATCTTTTCATATGATTAGGTGTAATTAGGTTAGGTTAGGTAAGGTTTGGTTAGGTTAGGTTAGGTAAGGTTTGGTTAGGTTAGGTTTGGTTTGGTTAGGTTTGGTTAGGTTAGGTTTGGTTGGGTTAGGTTTGGTTAGTTAGGTTTGGTTAGGTTTGGTTAGGTTAGGTTTGGTTGGGTTAGGTTTGGTTAGTTAGGTTTGGTTGGTTAGGTTAGGTTTGGTTAGGTTTGGTTAGGTTTGGTTAGATTAGGTTAGGTTAGGGTTAGGTTAGGGTTAGGTTAGGTTGGTTAGGTTAGGTTAGGTTAGGTTAGGTTAGGTTTGGTTGGTTAGGTTGAGTTAGGTTTGGTTGGTTAGGTTAGGTTAGGTTAGGTTAGGTTAGGTTAGGTTTGGTTACGTTAGGTTTGGTTAGGTTAGGTTAGGTTAGGTTACGTTACGTTACGTTAGGTCAGGTCAGGTCAGGTTAGGTTAGGTTAGGTTAGGTCAGGTCAGGTCAGGTTACGTTACGTTACGTTAGGTTAGGTTAGGTTAGGTTTGGTTAGGTTAGGTTAGGTTTGGTTAGGTTAGGTTAGGTTTGGTTAGGTTAGGTTAGGTTTGGTCAGGTCAGGTTACGTTACGTTAGGTTAGGTTAGGTTTGGTTAGGTTAGGTTAGGTTAGGTTAGGTTTGGTTAGGTTAGGTTAGGTTTGGTTAGGTTAGGTTAGGTTAGGCTAGGTTAGGTTAGGTTAGGTTAGGGGCCTCTTACCGTAAACCTACACCGTCTTGTTCGTCTTATTTACTGAAGTTTATTAACATTTGGATCATGAAATTATGTAAATGTTGGAGGTAGTGTTGGAGAGTGTTGGAGTTAGTGTTGGAGGTAGTGTTGGAGGTGGTGTTAGAGAAGGTGTTGGAGAGTGTTGGAGTTAGTGTTGGAGGTAGTGTTAGAGAAGGTGTTGGAGAGTGTTGAAGGTGGTGTTGGAGGAAGTATTGGAGGAAGAAATAGTTGTGTTGGGAAAAGTTGGAGGAGGTGTTGGGGGAGGTCAATGCAGCTTCTTGGAGTAAGAGTTTCAATTTTTGTGACCTATTCAACCAGCCAAGGTGAAGGATATGCTGGTCGACCTCTCTCTCTCTCTCTCTCTCTCTCTCTCTCTTTTATTCTTTTCTCTTATTCTCTCTCACTTTCTTTTTTCTCTCTCACTCGTTTTTCTCTCTCTCTATTTTTCTATTTCTCTTATTCTTTTTTCTCTCCCTTATTCACTCTCTTTCAGTGTCATATTCTCTCTCTCTCTCTCTTATTCTTTCTCTCTTATTCTCTCTCACTTTCTTTTTTCTCTCTCTCTATGTTTCTATTTATCTTATTCTTTTTTTTCTCCCTTATTCACTCTCTTTCACTGTCATATTCTCTCTCTCTCTCTCTCTCTTTTATTCTTTTTCTCTTATTCTCTCTCACTTTCTTTCTTCTCTCTCTCTATGTTTCTATTTCTCTTATTCTTTTTTCTCTCCCTTATTCACTCTCTTTCGCTGTCATATTCTCTCTCTCTCTCCCTCTCTTTCTCTCTTTCTCTCCCTCTCTTTTTCTGTCTCTCAAGAAAAGATAATAAAGTCCAGAAAGATTGTGATGAAAGTCCAAGGACAAAAAAACACCTTAAGGCAAATGAAAACAAGTCCGGAAAATGTGAGGCAAATGAAAAACCCGAAAAAAGTCCGGATAAGTGAAAATATGTCCGAAAAATTTAAATGTCTGAAAAAAGTCCGAAAAATGCGACAGAAAAAGTCCAGTTAAGGAAAAGGAAACATTCCACTAAATAAGGCTTCTTGTCTCTCAGTCCAAGACCAACTGTTAATGCCACCAAGCTCCTCCAACGGCCTGTTTACTGTTTAACGGTCTCGTAACCACCCTTAACTGTTGTACGATTGTTTGAGAGAATTATTTCTTCTTTCTCTCCCGTTGGAGGCCGACACAGAGAGAGAGAGAGAGAGAGAGAGAGAGAGAGAGAGAGAGAGAGCGTGCAATTTTCAGAGGGAAGAATTATGCTAGTCTCTCCTCTCCTCCCTCACTCCATTTTCTTTTTTCATGAGATTATATTCCGTTTTCTGTGAGTTACTTCCACTCTGGCGGGAATATTGGAATTGATGGAATGGCTCTCTCTCTCTCTCTCTCTCTCTCTCTCTCTCTCTCTCTTTCGTAGAAATTACTAAAGGTCTTACCGTATATATGTTTTTATTTATTGGCAATTATGATAAAGGCGAAAATAATATTAACAATAATAATAATAATAATAATAATAATAATAATAATAATATCTTCAACCATTACTTTCACCTCCTCCCCAACACCCTTCACCCCCGCCTCCTTCCCAACACCCTTCACCCCCACCTCCTCCCCAACACCCTTCACCCCCACCTCCTCCCCAACACCCTTCACCCCCACCTCCTCACCCAACACCCTTCACCCCCACCTCCTCCCCAACACCCTCCACCCCCACCTCCTCCCCAACACCCTTCACCCCCACCTCCTCCCCAACACCCTCCACCCCACCTCCTCCCCAACACCCTCCACCCCCACCTCCTCCCCAACACCCTTCACCCCCACCTCCTCCCCAACACCCTCCACCCCACCTCCTCCCCAACACCCTTCACCCCCACCTCCTCCCCAACACCCTCCACCCCCACCTCCTCCCCAACACCCTTCACCCCCACCTCCTCCCCAACACCCTCCACCCCCACCTCCTCCCCAACACCCTTCACCCCCACCTCCTCCCCAACACCCTTCACCCCCACCTCCTCCCCAACACCCTCCACCCCCACCTCCTCCCCAACACCCTTCACCCCCACCTCCTCCCCAACACCCTCCACCCCCACCTCCTCCCCAACACCCTCCACCCCCACCTCCTCCCCAACACCCTTCACCCCCACCTCCTCCCCAACACCCTCCACCCCCACCTCCTCCCCAACACCCTTCACCCCCACCTCCTCCCCAACACCCTCCACCCCCACCTCCTCCCCAACACCCTTCACCCCCACCTCCTCCCCAACACCCTCCACCCCCCACCTCCTCCCCAACACCCTTCACCCCCACCTCCTCCCCAACACCCTTCACCCCCACCTCCTCCCCAACACCCTCCACCCCCACCTCCTCCCCAACACCCTTCACCCCCACCTCCTCCCCAACACCCTCCACCCCCACCTCCTCCCCAACACCCTTCACCCCACCTCCTCCCCAACACCCTCCACCCCCACCACCTCCCCAACACCCTTCACCCCCACCTCCTCCCCAACACCCTCCAACCCCACCTTCTCCCCAACTCCCTTCACCCCACCTCCTCCCCAACACCCTTCACCCCCACCTCCTCCCCAACACCCTTCACCCCCACCTCCTCACCCAACACCCTTCACCCCCACCTCCTCCCCAACACCCTCCACCCCCACCTCCCCAACACCCTCCACCCCCACCTCCTCCCCAACACCCTTCACCCCCACCTCCTCCCCAACACCCTCCACCCCCACCTTCTCCCCAACTCCCTTCACCCCACCTCCTCCCCAACACCCTTCACACCCACCTCCTCCCCAACACTCTCACCCCCACCTCCTACCCAACTCCCTCACCCCCACCTCCTCCCCAACTCCCTTCACCCCCACCTCACCTCCCCAACACCCTTCACCCCCACCTCCTCCCCAACACCCTTCACCCCCACCTCCTCCCCAACACCCTCCACCCCCACCTCCTCCCCAACACCCTTCACCCCCACCTCCTCCCCAACACCCTTCACCCCACCTCCTCCCCAACACCCTCCACCCCCACCTCCTCCCCAACACTCTTCACCCCACCTCCTCCCCAACACCCTCCACCCCACCTCCTCCCCAATACCCTTCACCCCCACCTCCTCCCCAACACCCTCCACCCCCACCTCCTCCCCAACACTCTTCACCCCCACCTCCTCCCCAACACCCTCCCCAACACCCTCCACCCCACCTCCTCCCCAACACCCTTCACCCCCACCTCCTCCCCAACACCCTCCACCCCCACCTCCTCCCCAACACCCTTCACCCCCACCTCCTCCCCAACACCATCCACCCCCACCTCCTCCCCAACACCCTTCACCCCCACCTCCTCCCCAAAACCCTCCACCCCCACCTTCTCCCCAACTCCCTTCACCCCACCTCCTCCCCAACACCCTTCACACCCACCTCCTCCCCAACACTCTCACCCCCACCTCCTACCCAACTCCCTCACCCCCACCTCCTCCCCAACTCCCTTCACCCCCACCTCACCTCCCCTACACCCTTCACCCCCACCTCCTCCCCAACATCCTCCACCCCCACCTCCTCCCCAACACCCTTTACCCCCACCTCCTCCCCAACACCCTTCACCCCACCTCCTCCCCAACACCCTCCACCCCCACCTCCTCCCCAAAACCCTTCACCCCCACCTCCTCCCCAACACCCTTCACCCCCACCTCCTCCCCAAAACCCTTCACCCCCACCTCCTCCCCAACACCCTTCACCCCCACCTCCTTTCCAACACCCCCCACCTCCTCCCCAACACCCTTCACCCCACCTACTCCCCAACACCCTTCCACCCTTCATCCCCACCTCCTCCCCAACACCCTTCACCCCCACCTCCTCCCCAAAACCCTTCACCCCCACCTCCTCCCCAACACCCTTCAGCCCCACCTCCTCCCCAACACCCCCACCCCCCTCCCCTCTCAGATTAACTTCCTAACTCCTCTTGTGAACTATAATTACCTCCCCCATAACCCCCCAAGAGCCATCAGCTGTTGGGCGGTGAAGGAGAGTCTGTCTGCCTGTCTGTCTGCCTGCCTGTCTGTCTGTCTGTCTGTCTGTCTGACTGCCTGTCTGTCTGCCTGTCTGCCTGTCTGGCTGCCTGTCTGGCTGCCTGTCTGTCTGTCTGTCTGGCTGCCTGTCTGTCTGTCTGCCTGTCTACCTGTCTGCCTGTCTGTCTGTCTGCCTGTCTGTCTGTCTGTCTGCCTGTCTGTCTGTCTGTCTGTCATTATCTCAAGCACACACTGAGGCCTCGCTCACCTTCATCGACCTAATTCAATGTTATTCATTTTGTCCAGTGATCTATTTTGTCCAGTAATCCATTTCGTCAGGTATTTTATTCTGTCCAGTATGTCTTATTTGTCCAGACCTATACAGTCTTACTAACAACCCCCCCCCCCCCCCACACACACACACACCATCTTATAAACAACTCATTTACAAAAAAATTTACTGTAAACATAAAAAAAACAATTGCACTAGCTTTAAAATCACCACCACCACTAGCACTACCACCACCACCACTAGCATTACCACCACCACCACTACCACTATCACCAATACTACTACACCACTACCCACTCTCGTCCCCATTAAGTATATTAAAACCAAGTAATGATCTTCACTTGACTAAATACGAAGAAAAATCCTCAAATTACCCTCATCTTCCCTCCCCCCTTTGCCTCACCTCCCCCCCCCCCCCCCATCTCCCAAATACGCCTTGAGATTACTGAAGCCATTTGCAAAAGTCGCTCCCCTCCCCACTCCTCCTCCCTCCCACACCCCCACTAGAGAAGCGATTAAGTTCTAGTTTCATATACGCACGTGTACTACTACTACTACTACTACTACTACTACTACTACTACTACTACTAATATTAATACTAATACTAATAATAATAATAAAAAAAATAATAATAATAAACGGTTTATAAATAGAGTTGCAGCCGGTGGGTGAAAATATACAGACTTACATGTGATTTAGACATAATGTGTGTGTGTGTGTGTGTAATAATAATAATAATAATAATAATAATAATAATAATAATAATAATAATAATAATAAAAATAATAATAATAATAATAATAAAAGGTTTATTGAAAGAGCATAGCAGCCAGAAGGCTGAAAATATACTGCTACATATTTGGGGAATGGGTTTCGATTTACAAATAATATACAAGTAACATAAGTGATACAAATAAGATATATAATAACTAGATGGGGAAAAGCTCAAACTACAGGGCATTTCAACATAGTGACAGTGCAAGAAGTAGGATTTAATGGGAGTGAATACACTGGTTTATTACAAGTTATTGATAATTTTTACAATGGTTGGGACTGGGCTGTTTTTATAGCGATCAGTTCGTGCACGTATGTGCTGGATGCGGTTGTGGTGTCGAACAGCAATTCTCGGGCTAGGGATCTCAGGTGGTAGTAGGAGCCGGTGTCGAGGATGGTGCAGAAGCTTTTTACCAAATTTGCAGATGAGGTCGTGGTGATGGTCAGTGAGAGTCGAAAGGGTCAGTGTGCTGAGCGCTTCTTGATATGTGGAGTAGGGGAGAGAATAATCTTGCATGCCCTCTTTTGCACTTTTTCTAGGTGTTTACGTTGTGTGGCATTTAGGGAGGAAGACCAGGTGGTGGGGGAGGCATAGGTGAGCTTGGGAAGTATGAATATTGAGTAAACACTGAGGAGCTCGGGTGCAGGAACTCCGAGGGACTTGAGTCGGTGGAGGAGGTGGAGACGGAAACTGGAGGATTTGACAACTTCACTGACGTGTGGTTTCCAATTTAGTTTGTTGTCTGTGGTGACGCCGAGGAGCTTCGTGAAATCTACAACCTGGAGTGTGTTGGGACCTAAAGTAATGGAAGGGGGTGGGACAATGTCGGAGGAGAGGTTGATGTGCATAACCATGGTCTTGGTATGGTTGATGGTGACATGGTTGTTGGTGGCCCAGTTTTGGAGACTGTTCAATAAATCCTGAAGGGCGGTATAGTTGGGAGCAGAATTGTTGACGCTGATCCCAATGGTGGAGTCGTCGACATATTTCCAGCGAGCAGGGGTTTCTCTTAGGGCATCATTGATGAGCATAAGGAAGCAGAGTGGTCCCATCTTGGTGCCTTGGGGGACGCCACAGGTGAGTGACCGAAAGGTGGAGACAGCCCCTCGGAAGCGTACAGCTTGGCGTCGGTCACTGAGGAAGTCTGTAAGCCATGGTATAAGACTTCTCCGAAGCCCGAGGTCAATAGCTTTGTTGATGATTATATTGTGGTCGACTAGGTCGAATGCTTTAGTGAAATCAATGAAGGCGACAGCTACAGACGTTTTTCGTTTCTCGAGATGGCGGTATATGTAATCGAGAAAGCTGACAAGACAGTGAGTGGTGGAGGAAGTTTTCATATTGCCAAATTGCTGAGGGTCTACGACTCCTGCAATATCAGCATAAGTCCAGTCGAACACAAAACTTTCACAGATTAGGCTGGGTATTGGGGTGATTGCAATAGGTCGTAGCTGATATAAGGATTGTGGGCTGGTTGACTTGGGCACTGGAGATACATAGAGGTCTTCCAGTCAGCTGGGCATCTGGCTTGACTGAGAGAAGCATTGATGATCAAGCATAGGGGTTTAGCAAGTTTCAGGGAAAACTCCTTTTAGAGTTTCATTGGTAAGTAAATGGGGGTGGTAGAGCGTTTTAACTTTAGTTTGTCCAGACGTTTTGCTACTTCAAATTCTTCAACTAAGTCAGTGGGAAGGGGGCTGGTAGGTAAGCAGGGAGAGTGGTTGTGTCAAGCCGTGGGAGCGTCTGGCATATAGTAGCGAAATGGTTATTTGATTGCTCAGCTGCGTCAACATTAGTGAGATGGCTAAGGAAGGGGAGGGGGTGTGTCTTATTGTTTAGTCCACAGAGTTCTTTAAGCTTACCATACCATTGACTGATGTTGGTCTGCTTCAGGTGTTGTAATTTGGTTGGGTAGTGGGACTTCTTTGCAGTGCGTATTTCGCGGATGACTCGGTTGCGAAGGGACCTGTAGCGAATGTGGTTATTGAGATGAAAGGCTCTGTCTCTCTGTTGCATAAGTCTTTTGATTCGAGGTGTGATCCAGGGCAAGTCTGCTGGGTGAGATCTGACGGACTTCTCGGGGAAGAAGTGGTGGTGAGCTTCCGTGGTGGTGTTGGTATAATGTTTTCATTTGGTTTCCACGTCATCCACGCTAAGTACTTCAGTCCAGGGATGGTGAACTATCCACTGCCCGAAGAGGCGCACTGCAGTCAGTAATCGGCCTGTAGGTCCTGATGTAGGGTCTCTGTACTTGAGTGGGAGTGGCAGCTGGGGACCAGAGCACTGATAGTGTGTGCTACACCCGATAGGAGGCATTGGGTGAGGTGGTTGGTACTGGTCCGCTAAGTCAGTTATGATAAGGTCAAGGGTATTTTGACCGTGTGTGGGGAAGGTCACAACTTGTGATAGTGACAGCTGGTCCTGGATATCAGTGGTGTCAATTTCATTATAATCCCCGCATAATACTAACTTGGCACATGGGTACCTAACTCTGAGGTGGTAATGACATGATTGATAAGAGTGTCTCTGGTGGGTGAGCGAGGCGGATGGCATGCCACACAGATTATGATGGAAGCAGTGTAGCGCGGGTGGGCCCGTGGCACAACACGTACCCATAATGCTTCCACATCTGCTGGGACTTGAACATCCAGGCGTGACGGGCGTAGATCATCTAGACAGAAGAGGGCAACACCTCCTCCGCGTCTTTGTGAACGAAGGTGATGAAAGAGTTGATATCCCTCAATAAGACACGTTTCAGGCACAATTTGCCAAGCCTCACATATGGCAACGACGCTCGCGGCGGCAGACCTGACTGTAGGTCAGAGGTGTGTGTGTGTGTGTGTGTGTGTGTGTGTGTGTGTGTGTGTGTAGTAATTTTGTTTCTTAATTATATGGGATTATGTCCAGTAAATACCTAAGACAATTTACAAAAGTTTCCCCTTAAAAAGAAAACAAGAGGAAAAACGTTTGAAAGAAAGAAAAAAAACGTCAGAAAAAAAGAAAAAAGTTTGAATGAAATAAAAATGTTTGAAAGAAAAAAGTCTGAAAGAAAGAAAAAATGTTTGAATGAAAAAAAAGTTTGAAAGAAAGAAAAAACGTTTGAAAGAAAGAAAATTAAAAACGTTTGACAGAAAATAAAAGTCCGTCGACCTCAAAATGCTATGAAAAATTACAAGATGTTTAGATGTTAATATTATATCTTTTCTTAGATTAATTACAGTTAATGTAAGTTAATTTCCGGTAATTTGCTATTGTATGTCTACCTGGCACATAATTACAGGTGTTATTTATTTATTAACATTAAAGGTATTGAAATATTCATGAAAGTGGTTAGGTTAGGTTAGGTTAGGTTAGGTTAGGTCAGGTTAGGTTAGGTTAGTCCGTATCATGCTTGTAATCTGTGACGGTGCTTGGTGATAGTGAATGAAGTCTTGCCCCCCCCCCCCCCCCCCCACACACACACACACAGCGACGCGGAAGATCACGCCAACATCGAGGGTGATAATCATGCTAGGTTGGCTACAAGAAGAGGTGTTCAGGGACCGGTGACGCGTGGAAGGCTGGCGCATTATAGCCAGACTCTGCGTTGGAGAGGGGACAGACGCGTCAGTTAGCGCCAGACGGAGTATTGACAGCCGTGGAGAGGGGGGGGAGGAGTGGGGAGGTTAGGTGAGTGCCAGTGAGGGATGAGGGATGTTGTGAGACGAGCAGGATGGGAGACAGATAGGAGAGGTGAGAGGAGACAGGTGAGAGAGAGAGAGAGAGAGAGAGAGAGAGAGAGAGAGAGAGAGAGAGAGGAGTGTTCTAGATCAAAGGGGTCTCTCTCTCTCTCTCTCTCTCTCTCTCTCTCTCTCTCTCTCTCTCTCTCTCTCTCAGCGTCTAAATCCTTACCAGTTAAATCTACACAACGACAAATGCATCTTCCACACACACACACACACACACTCTCTCTCTCTCCTCGTCTAAACCCTCACCAGGTAAATCCACACACGACAAATACATTCCCTCAACAATTGCACGGTGCAGTTCTCTCTCCTCACCGTTGTCGGGTTACTGAGGGAAACCCCCCCACAATTTCTGCACCAAATTCTCAAGATGTTTTGTCCATTCAAGTTAACATGGCGTGGTGAGACGAGAGGGTGTGTGTGTTGGTGATTGACT
The DNA here is from genome assembly GCA_958450375.1 of Homarus gammarus. Classification (NCBI taxonomy): domain Eukaryota; kingdom Metazoa; phylum Arthropoda; class Malacostraca; order Decapoda; family Nephropidae; genus Homarus; species Homarus gammarus. The sequence goes on from CAUDMG010003338.1 coordinate 742,033, forward strand.
TTTGTGCTTAGTGATCTATGTTCCAATAACTTTGAAGGGTTGTTATTGTTCTTATTTTTGCTGTTGTTATCAGTCACTGTTATTATTATTATTATTATTATTATTATTATTATTATTATTATTATTGCCGTCGTCACTTCGGTGGCTTCGCGCAGGTTGATTAAAATTTTCCCATAAGTCTAAGTAAAAAAAAAAACACAGAGAGAGAGAGAGAGAGAGAGAGAGTACAAGTTCAGTAGAATGATTTTTTTTAGAGAAAGTATTGTGGTGCAGCAAGATGATGAGGGCGGGGGGGGGGGGGGGGGGGGGAGGGGAATGATTGGTATGGAGAGGCAGTACCTACATGGAGGAGCGTTGGTTCCTGTAGGGGAGGGCGACGACTGCCGTCTCTCTCAGGAGGAGGATCTCCTTCTGCAGGGTGTGAGAGCTGTCCTTCCTCACCTTCGGGAAGATGACCACCAGAAGGAG
>CAUDMG010003338.1:750000-755000 GCA_958450375.1 Homarus gammarus
AGAGAGAGAGAGAGAGAGAGTTATGTCATCTCCTGGTTAATTTCCTTTGTAATTTACACAAGTGGCCCCACGACAGGTCAAAATAGGGTCGGTTATATTAACAGCCTAAACCAGACAGAAAGACAGACAGACAGACAGATGAAGAGAGATAAGAGAGGGAATAAAAATAAATAGATAATTATGAAATGAAATAATACAGGAAATACAAGAAATCAATGGATAAACAAACAAACAAACAGACCGACGAGTAATGTAAATTAACCAAATCACAGAAAATCTTAAAACTTACGATAAATGTCTATGTTACATTGTTTGTCTACCTACACTGTCTATGTTACACTGTCTACCTACACTGTCTATGTTACATTGTTTGTCCACCTACACTGTCTATGTTACATTGTTTGTCTACCTACACTGTCTATGTTACATTGTTTGTCCACCTACACTGTCTATGTTACATTGTTTGTCTACCTACACTGTCCATGTTACACTGTCTACCTACACTATCTATCTACAATCTCAACCAATATTAACTCGTATGAGAATTTAACACAATGAATATCGGTCTACAACAAGACAACACTGGCAAGAAGAAAACGGAGAGGTGAGAGGGAGGGGAGGGGAGACTAGTGTATTAGGGAGAGGTGTCAGGCTCGCGTCGCAGCGGACTTGATTACAAATTGAGAGGCTTGTTGTCACTCACGGGGGCGTTTTATTGAACCACCATCCACGAATTACTGTTCTATGTCGCATTCTTTTTTATTCTTGTTACAGAAAATCACTACAGCGGCAAGGGAGGGAAGGGTGGCGAACGTTAGTCTGGCGTAGCTTCCATAAGTGTGTCATTGTGGGGTGGAGGAGGGAAGGCTGGTGAACGTTAGTCTGGCGTAGCTTCCATAAGTGTGTCATTGTAGGGTGGAGGAGGGAAGGCTGGCGAACGTTAGTCTGGCGTAGCTTCCATAAGTGTGTCATTGTGGGGGTGGAGGAGGGAAGGCTGGTGAACGTTAGTCTGGCGTAGCTTCCATAAGTGTGTCATTGTGGGGTGAAGGAGGGAAGGCTGGTGAACGTTAGTCTGGCGTAGCTTCCATAAGTGTGTCATTGTGGGGTGGAGGGAAGGCTGGCGAACGTTAGTCTGGCGTAGCTTCCATAAGTGTGTGATTGTGGGATGAAGGAGGGAAGGCTGGTGAACGTTAGTCTGGCGTAGCTTCCATAAGTGTGTCATTGTGGGGTGGAGGGAAGGCTGGTGAACGTTAGTCTGGCGTAGCTTCCATAAGTGTGTCATTGTGGGGTGAAGGAGGGAAGGCTGGTGAACGTTAGTCTGGCGTAGCTTCCATAAGTGTGTCATTGTGGGGTGAAGGAGGGAAGGCTGGTGAACGTTAGTCTGGCGTAGCTTCCATAAGTGTGTCATTGTGGGATGAAGGAGGGAAGGCTGGTGAACGTTAGTCTGGCGTAGCTTCCATAAGTGTGTCATTGTGGGGTGGAGGGAAGGCTGGTGAACGTTAGTCTGGCGTAGCTTCCATAAGTGTGTCATTGTGGGGTGGTGGAGGGAAGGCTGGTGAACGTTAGTCTGGCGTAGCTTCCATAAGTGTGTCATTGTGGGGTGGAGGAGGGAAGGCTGGTGAACGTTAGTCTGGCGTAGCTTCCATAAGTGTGTCATTGTGGGGTGGAGGAGGGAAGGCTGGTGAACGTTAGTCTGGCGTAGCTTCCATAAGTGTGTCATTGTGGGGTGGAGGGAAGGCTGGTGAACGTTAGTCTGGCGTAGCTTCCATAAGTGTGTCATTGTGGGGTGGTGGAGGGAAGGCTGGTGAACGTTAATCTGGAGTAGCTTCCATAAGTGTGTCATTGTGGGGTGGAGGAGGGAAGGCTGGTGAACGTTAGTCTGGCGTAGCTTCCATAAGTGTGTCATTGTGGGGTGGAGGAGGGAAGGCTGGTGAACGTTAGTCTGGCGTAGCTTCCATAAGTGTGTCATTGTGGGGTGGAGGGAAGGCTGGTGAACGTTAGTCTGGCGTAGCTTCCATAAGTGTGTCATTGTGGGGTGGTGGAGGGAAGGCTGGCGAACGTTAGTCTGGCGTAGCTTCCATAAGTGTGTCATTTTTGTAGCGCCATTCCACTTTCTCTCCGCTTCTTTCATCATTCTACCTCTGCATTGACTTCATCTCTCTCTCTCTCTCTCTCTCTCTCTCTCTCTCTCTCTCTCTCTCTCATTTCTCACTTTCTCTACTCATCTCTCTTTTTCTCTCATTCAGTCTCTCTCTCAGACTCTTTCTCACTCAGTATCTCTTCTCACACACACACAGAGGAGAGTCGTGGAAGGGAAGGGGGAGTGAGGGGAAGGGGGACTGAGGGGGAGAGGGAGGTGAGAGGGAGGGGGATAAGGAGGGGAAGAGCGAAGAAGAAGAAGAGAGAGAGAGAGAGAGGAGGGTGACGGGGAGGGGGAAGGGGTAGGGGGAAGGGGTAGGGAGAAGGAAGAAGGGGGTAGGGAGAAGGAAGAAGGGTGGGGGAGGAAGGGGGAGGGGTAAGGCGGGAGGGGGAAGGAAGAAGGGGGAGGGGGGTGAGGGAGGGAGAAGGAGGAAGGGTGAGGGGGAGGGGAGAGACACTTCCTTTGTTATCCAGGTTCCTTCCTTGTATTCTTTTAGCTTTTGAGTTGAGTATTGTTGTACACGGCGCTTGGCTTTCTGGGTCTGTCTCTGTCTCTTTCTTCCTGTCTCTTTTTCTCTGTTTGTCTATCTCTTTCTCTCTCTGTCTCTGTCTGTCTGTCTGTCTATCTCTTTCTCTCTCTGTCTCTTTGCCTCTGTCTGTCTGTCTGTTTGTCTATCTCGTTCTCTCTCTGTCTCTTTCTGCCTGTCTCTTTCTGTCTCTTTTTCTCTTTATCTTTGTCTGTCTATCTGTCTCTCTGTTTCCCTGTCTCTTTCTCCGTTTGTCTCTCTTTCTCTCTCTCTCTCTCTCTCTCTCTCTCGGTATAAACACGACTCGGAATTCTCGTCTTTAGTTGTGAACGAGATATACAAGAAACTATGGACTCAGAAACATGCATAAATATAAAGATACTTAGGAATATTTACGTAATTTATACATATACACCTATATATACATTCTTTATACATATACATCTCAGTAATCAACATCCAATTTATATAGAAAATACTGATAAATATTTTGTTTGTCTAATTTTGTGAGGCTACAAGACCTTATTTTTTATACTTCTGTGATAATAATAATAATAATAATAATAATAATAATAATAATAATAATAATAATAATAATAATAATAATAATTTCACCAAGTTCAAAGAAGCCATTATATACCTGTCATGCTATCATCTACCTGTCATGCTATCATCTACCTGTCATGCTATCATCTACCTGTCATGCTATCATCTACCTGTCATGCTATCATCTACCTGTCATGCTATCATCTACCTGTCATGCTATCATCTATCTGTCATGCTATCATCTACCTGTCATGCTATCATCTACCTGTCATGCTATCATCTACCTGTCATGCTATCATCTATCTGTCACGCTATCATCTACATGTCATGCTATCATCTACCTGTCATGCTTTCATCTACCTGTCATGCTATCATCATCATCAACATTCTGAATCATTATTTATCATCCGTCATACAATTCACATTCTATTTTTCTCCCTCGTGTATAATGAACAATGTTAAGTATTTGTTCCTCAATATATATTTTTTATCAAATTTCAATATATATATATTTTTTTTCACCAGACAGGTATTGCAAAGAGGTAATCAATTCCTGGGTAAAATAATGATACAAAAATAATAATGTTTATAGACCTCAGCCAATCAGGAGAGAGTATTGTATATTCCTTTCTAACCCGTGAATGTTATTGTGAAGGGTACCTAACCTAACCTAACCAAACCAACCTAGCACCCCCCATTACAACTCCACCTTTCCTACCACCACCAGAACCAAACCCCTCCTACCACCCCACAACCTTTCCCTCACTCCACCCCCCACCCCCCCTCTACCACCTACATAGCCATTTTCACCGACGATTCTTTTAATATATCGTAAAGCTTTCCCCCGTGTTCACTTTACATACATACATACATACATCCATACATACACTTCTTTTCTCTTTCTTCTCCCTCAACTTCCTTCTCCTTTTTCATTTCTCTTCTTCGTCTTTTCATCACTCCTTCACTCTTCCTCCTCTTCATTTCTCCTCTACCACTCTTCATTCCATATCTTCCTCCCCTCCCTATTCACTTTATATTCACCCGTCTCTCTCTTCCTTCCTTCCTTCCTTCCTTCCTTCCTTCCTTCTCTTCTCTTCTCTCCCTCCTTCTCTTCACTTATATTCACCCCTCTCCCTCTTCCTTCCACCTCCTCCTCTTCTCTCCCCTCCTCTCCCTCCTCCTTTTCACTTATATTCACCCATCTCCCTCTTCCTTCCTCCTCCTCCTCTTCTTCTTTCCTCACCTCTCCTTCCTCCTCCTCCTCCTTCTTCTCTTCTCTCCTCAACCCACCCTCCTCCTCCTCCTCTTCTTCTTTCCTCACCTCTCCTTCCTCCTCCTCCTCCTTCTTCTCTTCTCTTCTCACCCCTCCCTCCTCCTCCTCCTCTTCTTCTTTCCTCACCTCTCCTTCCTCCTCCTCCTCCTTCTTCTCTTCTCTTCTCACCCCTCCCTCCTCCTCCTCTTCACTCTTCCTTCAAAACTTTAGAGAGAGAGAGAGAGAGAAGCAAAAGGAAGAAACCTCTCCATCATTTCATTCCCTTCAAAATTATCTTCATTCTTCATTCAGTCTCGTTCATTCATCTTCGCAGCCACCACGCTCATTTTTCCCTCAGAATGAAGCGGTTTCATCAGTAACTTTTTTGTAACTGATTCGACACTTCGTCAATTTCGTCGTAATTTTTCGTCATTTTTGTCGTTTTCGTCATAATTTTCGTCATTTATGTTATAATTTTCGTTATAACTTTCGTCTTCGTTGTCATTTTCATCTTAATTTCCGTCATATTCGTCGTC